>CP136067.1:189549606-189810269 GCA_032622095.1 Siphonodentalium dalli | reverse complement strand
CATACATACCTTCAAATACATACATACCTTCAAATACATACATACCTACAAATACATACATACCTACAAATACATACATACCTTCAAATACATACATACCTTCAAATACATACATACATACATACATACATACATACCTACAAATACATACATACCTACAAATACATACATACCTTCAAATACATACATACCTACAATACATACATACCTACAAATACATACATACCTTCAAATAACTAAATACATACATACCTTCAATACTAATACCTTCAAATACATACATACCTTCAAAATACATAACATACCTTCAAATACATACATACCTACAAATACATACATACTACAAATACATAATACCTACAAATACATACATACCTTCAAATACATACATACCTACAAATACATACATACCTACAAATACATACATACCTACAAATACATACATACCATACCTTCAAATACATACATACCTACAAATACATACATACCTACAAATACATACATACCTTCAAATACATACATACCTACAAATACATACATACCTACAAATACATACATACCTTCAAATACATACATACCTACAACATACATTACATACCTACAAATACATACATACCTACAAATACATACATACCTTCAAATACATACATACCTACAAATACATACATACCTACAAATACATACATACCTTCAAATACATACATACCTACAAATACATACATACCTACAAATACATACATACCTCAAATACATACATACATCTACAAATACATACATACCTTCAAATACATACATACCTACCTCAAATACATACATACCTACAAATACATACATACCTACAAATACATACATACCTACTACATACATACCAATACATACCTACAAATACATACATACCTACCAAATACATACATACCTTCAAATACATACATACCTACAAATACATACATACCTACAAATACATACATACCTACAAATACATACATACCTTCAAATACATACATACCTACAAATACATACATACCTACAAATACATACATACCTTCAAATACATACATACTACAAATACATACATACCTTCAAATACATACATACCTACAAATACATACATACCTTCAAATACATACATACCTACAAATACATACATACCTTCAAATACATACATACCTACAAATACATACATACCTTCAAATACATACATACCTTCAAATACATACATACCTTCAAATACATACATACCTTCAAATACATACATACCTTCAAATACATACATACCTACAAATACATACATACCTTCAAATACATACATACCTTCAAATACATACATACCTTCAAATACATACATACCTTCAAATACATACATACCTACAAATACATACATACCTTCAAATACATACATACCTACAAATACATACATACCTTCAAATACATACATACCTACAAATACATACATACCTACAAATACATACATACCTACAAATACATACATACCTACTTCAAATACATACATACCTACAAATACATACATACCTACAAATACATACATACCTACAAATACATACATACCTACAAAATACTAACATACCTTCAAATACATACATACCTACAAATACATACATACCTACAAATACATACCTACCTACAATACATACATACCTACAAATACATACATACCTACAAATACATACATACCTACAAATACATACATACCTTCAAATACATACATACCTACAAATACATACATACCTCAAATACATACATACCTCAAATACATACATACCTACAAATACATACATACCTACAAATACATACCTACATACCTACAAATACATACATACCTACAAATACATACATACCTACAAATACATACATACCTACAAATACATACATACCTACAACTAATACCTACATACCTACAACATACATACATACCTACAAATACATACATACCTACAAATACATACATACCTTACATACATACATACATACCTACAAATACTACATACCTACAATACATACATACCTACAAATACCTACATACCTACAAATACATACCTACAAATACATACATACCTACAAATACATACATACCTACAAAATACATACATACCTACAAATACCTACATACCTGCAAATACATACCTACATACCTACAAATACCTACTATACCCTACAATACCTACATACCTACCTAATACATACATACCTACAAATACATACATACCTACTAAATACATACATACCTACAAATACATACATACCTACAAATACATACCTACCTACAAATACATACATACCTACAAATACATACCTGCAAATACATACATACCTACAAATACATACATACCTACAAATACATACATACCTACAACTACTTACATACATACCTACAATATACATACCTACAAATACATACATACCTACATACATACATATCCTGCACATCATACTACTCTACAAATACATACATACCTACAAATACATACATACTACAAATACATACATACCATACATACATACCTACAAATACATACATACCTACATACATACATACATACATACCTACATACCTGCAATACATACATACCTACAAATACATACATACCTACAAAATACATACATACCTACAAATACATACATACCTGCAAATACATACATACCTACAAATACATACATACCTACAAATACATACATACCTACAAATACATACATACCTACAAATACATACATACCTACAAATACATACATACAAGTGCATCCAAACCGCCCCCAGCAATTGTGCTAGTCTACAATATATATGTCTTAGTAGACTCCGTATATATGTCTTAGTAGACTCCGTATATATGTCTTTGAAATTCACCTTATACTTAATAGACTCCGTAGATGATCGTATATAATCAAAGCTGACTGTTAACATATTGAATTATATTGATTAGCATCAAGCGAGCTTTGTTCACATTTGTTGTGGATTTCAATGGGGAAAACATTATGCGAAAAATATAATGTTTAAGGGTCGGTGGGTCCTGGGGAGGTTTGGGATACGATCTTTACAAAAAGTCAGCCCAATGTTAACTTGACTGGGTTAACCCTTTACCCAACAAACCGGCCAAAAACGCCCAAATAAAGCTTCAACAGACTAAAATATCTTTGGTCTGTCTCAATAACACCATACAAATATGGATATCATTGGAACCGGTTCATTGACCACATTGCGATTGTTACAGTTAATGCCCTGTGCCAATGCATTCTCGTATATATGCGAGTCGACCGTAGGTCGCCTCGCATATATAAGAGAATGCATTGGCCTAAAAAAAATTTGTTTTAACTATTTTTATAATATTTTTCTACATTCTTTGACAATTTTATCATTTTTAATATGTGTTAAGCCAATGCATTCTCTTATATATGCGAGGCGACCTATGGTCGACTCGCATATATAAGAGAATGCATTGGCACAGGGCCGTTCTGTTGGGTAAAGGGTTAAAGGAAGATATTGCCTTTTCAGCTCACCTGATACGAAGTATCTAGGGGAGCTATAGTCGTGGCATTTTGTCTGTTTAACAGTTAGTTAGTTAGTCAACAATTTCTTTAAAAGACTTCTCAAGAACCAATTGGCCGATTTTGCTCAAATTTGGTGTGCATTAGCCTTGGGCGAGTGGTATTCGGATTTATTAAAATTAGGTCAATATGTTGGAAAGGGGCCCCATGGGGGGGGGGCAAAAGGGGCTAATTTGGGTGCAACGTAAAAAATTCTTCTCAAGAACCGCCAGGTGGATTTCTTTCAAACTTGGTCTGGAGCATTATTGGTACCCATAGTTTCAGATTTGTTCAAGGCGTCATGCTCGACTGATTTTAAGGGGCCATTAGGGCCCTTTGAAAATAGGGTTTTTGGGTTCGAATTGGAAAAATATGTTTTCTCAAGATAAACATGGTGGCTATGCCGAATCTGCTCAAATTTGTTGTGCATGTGCCTTGGCTGACTGGTATTCAGATATGTTAACATTAGGTCAATATGTTTATAAGGGGGCAAAATGAGCTTATTTGGGTGCAATTTATAAAAATAGGTTTTCTCAAGAACCACTTGGTGGATTTCTTTCAAACTTGGTCTGAAGCATCACTGGAACCCATAGTTTCGGATTTGTGCAAGGCGTCATGCTTGACCGATTTATAGGGCCACAGGGCTCTTTGAAAATAGGGTTTTTGGGTTCGACGCAGCTGTTCGACTTGAAAAAATCTGTTTTCTCAAGAAAACATAGTGGAATTCTTCCAAATTTGGTTTGGAACATTAATGGGAAAACTAGTATCAGATTTGTTTACCATTATATCGTGGGACAGATTTTTCAAGACCACTTGGTAGTTTTCACTCAAATTCAGTATGCATGTGACTTAGGAAATCACAATTTAATCAAAAGGGCTTCATTGGTTGATTAGGGTTTCACCCGGCTAGTAATTGAGGTTCAAGTCTCATTTCTGAAAATCTTCTGAAGGACCACTTGGTAAATTTTGTTCAAATTGGGTGTGCATGTGCTTTGGGGGATTAGAAAGCAGTTCAGTTAAAATGGACTTTATTATTAGATGTCACCAGCGATGGCGTTTCAAATTCAAATACTATAGGTGACACACCGGTTTGAGATGCTTCTTCTTAAGAACTTCTTTTCAAAGGTCTTATCTATATTTCAGGGGTCAAGTGGGCTCAAATTTGAGCTGCAATATCTATGGGGGAGTAGAACTTCCGTTGAAACCACCTCAACTTTAATTAAGACTCTACTCTCAGGTGCCAAATAAACGTGCTGGCCAACTCTATATATTATATATCATTATGTTACCAAGACTCGAATTAGTTTCTCCTCTTGAAAACAAGCATATAGCACTGACACATGTCAGGTGAGCGTCCCAGCCGCGCTGGCGGCTCTAGTTTTATGTTAAATTTCTGTTTGTTTCGTTTGAACAGGTAGCGTTCATTTTTGGGAATTTATTGATTTTGAACCTTTTGTTCAATTTTACTGTTGTAGCCACAGATCAGTAACTATGCACCAACAGCCTTGGCCTTCCAGTTTTCCGCTGCCTGCGCTGAATTATAAGCTTCCTATAACAGGAAAACTACAATCTCTACTGACCACAGCAATATATGAGAAGTGTGTGACTTACACATAGTGAGTGTTTTATATGCATAACCACATAATTTACAGAAGTTGTAGTCTTCTACAGTTCCCGGAGTTGAGGATACGACGGCAAAAAGGTCATGGCGACCGCGACGGCACTGTTTAAAAACTGATTATTTTGCACATAGTTGCTGTTTTCTCGGATATTTCAAACAGCTGGGATCAGGTGATGCCGTACCTTTGATAATTTGCTAACTGAGTCAGAAACTTAGTAACATTTTAATGAAAATTTGATCCAAAACGGTATTTTTGAAGTTAAAATTACAGAGTTATTTCAAAATGCAGAATATGCAAGCAAACCGCACAAACATGTGCACAGACCTTGTGTCCATTTCATACAATCCACTGGAGGTTACACTTCCAGGGATAAATCTCGGTGTCTACTATTACATAGTCCGTTATTAGGCGCCAATGACATTTGACGTCCCCCCCCCCCGATTTCACACCTACAGATTCGCAATTGGCACAGTTCAAAGTTTTCTACATACTTCTGCCAGATATTTCTTCACATTTTGTCCTAAATGAGGAAGAAAAATGCAAACAATTAATATTTTTCATATCAATAAGGCCACAGTTAATTGATTTTCAGTTTAGCGATATTCTGCATTCTCAGAAAAAAAATGTGGAATGAGGTAATTATTAATTATTTTCATGTGAAGAAAAATGACTTGATTGATGATTGTGATTGCAATACATTTTAGCTAGATCTCACAATATATACACACTATGTTCCCCAAGTCTGCCTTGCATTTGAAAGTGACTCAAATAATTTGTTCAGAGGGACCTGGGTGGTGGAATTATAATAATTAGATCATTCAATAAGCCTGAACAGCATTCTAGTCAATTTGGGGTCATTCCTTGAATCTTTATTTTTCAACGCTCTGATTTTATCAATTTGAGAATTTACTGTGTATATAATTCACTGAAGATCACAGACCCAATAATAAAGAAAATTCTTTATTATTTCTGTCAAAAAACATGGTGGGGCGAATAACGCTAAACTAATAATTAATAAACTGTGGCCTAAATATCTTCTAACTTCATTGATACTCATCCGATTTGGCTAATTTTTTCATCACGATGCTCCGAAATGATTAATCTGTCCAATTAACTGATGAATACTGTGTAAGAATAGTGGTCTAGGTACACATGATTATGATCAAGTTAAAGTTCCACACCCAATTGGGTGTTAGAAAAATGAAATTAGAACATATGATAGTAGATCTGACTCTATCAAGGATCAGTATAATAATAGAGGCAGAGAGAAAACCGTACTACTCATTATGGTGGAGTATCAGTTTTATGAATATTTCAGCTATCCAACCCATGCTCAGTACTTATATATGGCTTCGAGTGTAATTGCAGCTTATCCATATCTTGGCAAGGGAATCATTCAAGTTGGTGAAAAGCCTGAGGCATGTTATGTACATTATAAATCATTCATTTGCCTGACAGGGTACGTGGACTCATATTGGCTCCTGAAATGTACCTCAGTAGACAATATGAGCCCATGTACCCAGTCAGGAAAATGCATAACGTATTTGTCTACCACCGGTAATTTTTATCGCAGAATTTGTTTTACTATGTATTTGGCAGATACCAGGACACGTACAGCCCTCGAAATTAGGATTGTTCATCTGCAGCATTTTCGTCGGCAGTACTTAGTAATATACAAACATATAATTCACTTCAGCAAATTCAAAAGCATTGCCAATCGCCGTAGACCAATTTCGAGGACTGTACGTCCGACATACGATCCAATAATTTTGCAAATGATTATATAGCTTTGCCAACTGAACTTATTTAAAATAAAACATTTTTAATAGTTTAACTTTGACATGTCATACATGTGTAACGTGATACTCTCACGTGTCTATAAAATATTATTGCTGGTGAATATAGCTTTGATTTAATTGGCAATTTAATGCCGAAATAATATATTACACCTCATTGAGTAATTGAACCGAAAAAAACAACCTACCTATCCTAATTTTGTTTGTTTCAGCTCAAGTTAGTGAAGTTTGAACTAAAGCCATGGCTTTTCCTTAGTACGTATGTGCATGTTCGTTCACAATATTTTCAGCAGAAGTCAAACTATGAATTGATACAGGGAGCATAATGATGCCACAACCAGCCATCTTGAATTTTGTCAGCTCACCTTAATACAGGGAGCATTTAATTATGTAACAGTAGTCGCAAAATACGACAGATTGATTTTACTGACAAATTCGTGAGAATGGCTGAATTTATGCATAAAGTCATTTCTGTTCTACTGTTGAGTCTCGGCACCGGGGTTCATCTGCATATTTGCATTCCAAGATTTTCCTTTCAGGACACATGGTGCACAGCGATCCGACACGTTTCGGCAACATCAGGAAACGGAAAGATAGAACACAAATGAAGTCGAGAGTCGGTGGGAAGAAAATAAAGATAATAATTCTTCAGCTACTAGTATAAATGATACAGCAGTCAACAAGGACCAATGGGGTGTGAAGAATTTTATGCCTGAGAGGCCGGCAGAGGATGACAGTTCTATCGCCGTGCACATAAATGGTTAAAAGACCAGTCAGTACATGAGGACGGTGAGCTGCCAGGACAAGCGTAAGATCGATAAGATGATGAATCAGACAGTTGCTGACAGGAGGAACATGATTGTTCAGCAAAGTGCCAGTCTCAGTGATGTGAAACAGGAATTCCCATTCCTGTTTTCTAATCACGGTGTGAGTATATATCTTCTGACTTATCGTCCAAATTAAGAATCAATAATTAACAGTTCTAATTGGTAATGGCCGTCGCAAATGAAAATCAGAACTGCTAGTTGTGATAAGAACTCTGGGGAATCTGGTGATTAGCGTATCGGATCTTGACATCAATGATTAGAAGTTTGAACTGATTTCATTGGCTCAAGTTTAGGGGTGGAGTTTCCCCATTGATGCTATTTAGATGACAGAAAACGAGCGCGAATTGTTCGAAATGGCAGTGGGCTTACTTAGCAAGACGTCGCCAGCAGGTGCTCGAATGTGTCGCTTGGGATATTCTTTGTTTTATCGACATTGCGTTGATATAAGTACCTTATTACTTTATACTCGGTAATTATATATGCATACACGCAAAGAAGCTTCCCAAGTTGAATTTGAGATATCTGCATGTCAACTGTAAACTCGCCTTTATTTAGAAGCACCCGCATTGGGCTGACTTGATGTCAAACCAGGAGATATTTACTTTTTTTTTATTGATTTCTTTCTCGATCGATCAGGGTCGATGGTCTTTTGCGCGGTATATTTGAAATCTTGAACAGATGGACATATAAAAGTAATATCTCATCAATTTATTATACTAAATTTGTAGATAATATATATAAAAAAGTTTTAATTATGTGTTCAGAATCCCGCCGATAGCACAACAACGGCCGCGTCCGTAGTTACATTACAACCGGAAATAATATTCCGATGCTCCGACATAACCTGATTTCGCAGAGTAAATTTGTGCAATAAAAGCAGAAAGATCCACTTTGAGTCATCAATTTGGAATTGCAATGTTCGAGTTCTCAAATTAAATAACAATTGTGACACTTAATGAATATGTTTCACAACATTTGGTTTGTGGAGAAGTTCACCTACATTAAATATTGATCAAATTTCGTCTTCGTCGAAAATTCTTTACCAGTGAACCACGTGTTTCTGTTTCTTGTTTTTATTTTGGGCGACGACCAATCAGAATGCTGGATTTAGTGATGACAACACTTAGTATGTAAATATATTGAATTGTCGCTAATCAGTGGTAGTAAACGCTTGGTTGATTTTTGTCATAATCATGGCATTCGCTCTGTTACCTCATTATGAGTCGTTACAATGTACATGCCCGATTGATTACTTGACAGCATTATGTAGGAACGAACATATTTATGGAGTTATTAATCCAAATCATATGACAACTCACAAGTGACAAGACATGGACACAAGTACAAGTAACAAGGTTGTCCTTTGTTTCGTCCATAAACAACCTAATGTGGTCAACGAATCGTCGATAGAGTGAATTATTCACGATTGACTGACGACGACATATACAAATTTCACACTGTAAGAATATATCGAAGCGGGAGTTAGCTGAAAATGAAAGTACATATGTGACCCGCCATATCAAATCCAGTCGTAAGTCGGGATTGTTTTTACCCTGTGCCAATGCATTCTCTTATATAAGAGAATGCATTGGCCTAACAATTTTTTACAATTTTAATAATTTTTTCTTGTATTCTTTAACAATTTTATAATTTCACCCATACAAAGCCCCAGACAAACATGAGCAGACGACACTCTTCTATATGCTTTTATATATGTGTGGGGCTCCCTGCAGGGTAATGGATGTTTTTTATTTTATGTCCTAAAATTGTAAGAAACATTTATTTAAAAACAATGATAAAAAATTGTTAGGCCAATGCATTCTCTTATATATGCGAGGCGACCTATGGTCGACTCGCATATATAAGAGAATGCATTGGCACAGGGTAAAACAATCCCGACTTACGACTGGATTTGATATGGTGGGTTACATATAGTCGATTTAGTCACAAACAGCGCCGTCAAAAGACGAACGTAAAATCGTGATTAAAGATAGATTGATTCAAATGATAAATAAAATACTTGAACTTTTAAAGTGATTTATATGGCGGAAATTGGTTCTAAGCGTTCATGCCGAGTACGTCAACAATGATAGTGATTCAACTCCACATTTTACAGATGGTTAGTTTAAACATATATTTATTTTTTTAACCAATATAATGTACAACGTTCACGGTATGATGATGAAAGATAGTGATGGTTATAATGGGATTTGGCAGTAAGCATGATGCTTATCTTAAGCCATCTCCTACACATATAAAATATCGAATGGTAACCGTTTCAAACAGACAAAAATAGAATGTACATTTCGATGTATATGAATGTATATAGCTCAATGAAATTACTGTTGTTATTGTTAATTATAATGTGCCCGACAGCCCCCCTTCCAATCGTAGCAGGTTTTGGCAGGGTGCTTTGGGATCAATATTACACATAATTTAATTTTGATTTTAATGTTCAATGGTTTGTCACCAGCGAGGTGCTTCAAAACGTTTTCAAGAAGTCTAGAAACACGCGACTGTTTCCATTCAGTCTGGCATACCCGTGACGTTTATGTATACGAAATACTGCCCTGTAGCATCTTTGTTGGGGGTAACTATTTTACAAGCACTTTTGTTGGAGGCACGGCGCCGAATTTTCCACTTTGGTACTACTAACGATTGACAAACTCACTCAATGGAGACTATATTCATGGATTTCCCACTACAGTTAAGGAATTTCAAACTATTCGAAAATATACGAATAGGTAGTCCGATTCGAGATCGAAACAGAATCTGATCACTGATATCGATCTCGAATCTTCGCAGGCCACTAATTTGATTGTTTTATTCAAGTACTTTGAATTTTTGTTTTCTTTGGATTTACATATTCACTTGATCTTTCGATACAAACATATTTGATACAAATTATTCCCGTCATGACATGATGACATCCATCGGACTTGCAACTGGACTGTGCTAATCAATTCAAAATAATTATTGTGCATTCAATAATCCCCGACAGCTCGTGCAATTTCCGGGTCAATGTCATGGGCTGACGAGCGGATTATATTACTGTGTAGGCCGAGGTCATGATGTGTGATTAGGCTGTCGGTTCCGACTTATTGCCAACAACCACGTTTTTGTCACCACATGCGCACAAATGTCACCCTTGAGAGGTCAGTGTCTCCATCCCCGTCATTCGAGCGGAATGAAGACATTTGTGATCAGAATGGGGTTTTTGTATACACCCATCGCCAACAGCTATTGCCGCGAAAACGCGAAACTTAAATTCCGGTTTTATTAGTTGCGATAAACATTATAAAATGCCGAAAAAATTATATCTACTCACAACTGCTTACCTACATTTTAAACATATATTAGAATGTTATCTTGCGTAATTGAGCGATGTTCATGTGATAAATGTTGATTTTCTTGTTAGAATACGATCTTGTCCTCGATCTTCGAGTTGCACTGGCAAATGGCGAGGTCGTTGAGCAGAAGAATTTTCATTGGACGGCTTTACAGCAGAAACAAAACACGATTATTTTATTTTAAAGAAACGATGCTTGCATTTAGGTTTTCACTGACAATTGGTTCCGCTCTCGCTTTCCAATCAGGGTTCGATTTAATAAAATATAATTTGATTGGAAAATAATGGGAACGTGCATCCAATCTGTTATCAAATCAGTCGTTTCAAGAAGCTTTGGTTCATCGTGTGAATGCTATTTTTTTTTAAAGAAAAACGTTGGGTTTTTTTACTGGTAAAAAGATCTTTAATTGATGATTTTAATATGTTTTCAGATAAGTTTTAATCTTTTAAAAAGTATGTAAGGCTGTAAGCCGTTGTGAATAGATGAGATATTGACGGTTTTATCAAGTCTGAGATGGGTCTCAATCGATCAAATCAAAATCGGCTCTTGAATTTTCGCGGCAGGTCAAATTTCCGATGTGTGCGTACAACAACCCATTAAATCGTTCAGCTGACCAAGCTGAAATGAGCTAATTAGCTGATTTTTTACCTCGACCCAACCTGTTGAAAACAGGAGCTAAATTACGCACATAGAGAGCCCATATAAAGGAGGTAGGTATAGGACAATATTAGTCCCTGAACAAGCATCATAAAACAAGCAAATGACGTTTTTTAATCGCCAAAAATTATAGTTGCACATATTATAAATTTATATCTACAGCCCATCAAACGATTGAAAAAAATGTATATGCAAACGCCATAAAATTTAATTTATATCTAATGCAATTACCACTGAAGTCAACCAATTTATCAATGGTAGCCCCTCTCAGTCTCAGACAACAAACAAAAGCTAACATCAGAGTGAAACAGGTGCTAGTTTTGTTGATATACCGTCACATACGGGTTCTTGTAATTCCTGTAAACAGTCATCATTCCTATTAATATTACGCCATATCTATTTATAGATTGTGTTATCACTGAATTAATCAAACCCATGCAAACCTGTCAAACATTTACATTTCACATGCTTGTGAAAGCTCCTTATGCAAATACATGTTGCTTAATAACCAGAGGCAACTATCTGAAACCAAACACGATGCCACGCCAGAGACTCCGTTATTAAACTAATAACTACATGTACAGTAAGATGTTCGTTTTATTATGCGCGTTCACACCTGTGATTATCCACATCAAACTGCAGATTGTATTCACAGCTGATTCAACAACTTCCTTATCCAGGCACTTGTGCATGAAACTCTAATAAACGTGTTATATTTTTGAAGATCGTAGTTTGTATGTTTAATAAACCAATCAGTTCACGGATTCGACGGGCTTTGTTTACTAAACTGGAATCAGCCAAGCAGAACGCATGGAATTCCGGTAGACGATTTCGGAGGTCAGAAAAATATGATTGTTATCGCCTTTAAACTCCGATATCGGACAATTCAAGGAGTCAAGGACTGAAACATTGCTTTTCAAAAACACTAGTTATTATTTACAACTGTAGATTATTTCTTTTCTGCAAATTCCATGCGATCCATGTGAAATTTGAGGCGGCAATCGACCGTGCTGATTTCGTAAGAAAAATCAGAAAACTTTTGTGACGGGGCGAACTGAAACTCAGGTGAGGGAGAATAGTGACCTGATAATCCTGAGTTTCCCCGAGACTAGGTTTTATATGAAAATTTTGACCTGAAATACCTACTCGATACAGGTTTTACCAAATTTAAATGAATCGTTGTATTGGCACATAATATAAATTCGGGTGTCTTCAAGTATGATATCCTAGCGTCCCAGAACGAACTCGACATGTTTTCGATGTCAATAATTAATGTTAGTGTCTGAAAATTGAATTTCGTTTTTGGGGTATGTCTATAGCAAACGTAAAACTTGTTATGTGATCGTTATCATCGTAGCATCGGGTGATATGAACGTATCATGATATAAACTACCTGCATATGTGGGAGAAACCCACTTTTGTCAAGTAACAGCTAGAGAGTGCCAACATACATATATAATACATATATCACAAGAATGACATGCTATATTGTATCACCCCATCCATCCGGATATGCACATAGCGGGGGATATGCAACAATCGTACTAACATATATGTACAATAGTATTTTATACCGGTACTATAGCTATGAAATTAGAAGATTACACCCGGTACCGGAATTCCCAAACGATATTGGTGCATTGTATTGATATAAATCGCCTGCATTTCGTATAATATGTCAGGAAAGTGGAGACAGGTTGAAGTTGTGACATAGAAGCCATGTGTAAGTAAATATACAACGCCAATTTAAGATTTATATAATTATTCCATAGCATTACATATTTCACAAGAAAAGCAGCAATCCGTATACAGTTACAACTTTTCCGACTTATTTTGTTTACGTCTGAGTTGATAAATAGTTGATCACGGCTTCGTAAATACACAAACGACGACGCTTTGTGCGAAGGGTTTGATGGATATATGGCACAAGTCGATGGCGTCATAAATGCACCAGAGGCCAGAGTGACATATATAACCAAAGCCTTCCCACACGCGTGTCCTGCCACCAAGACATGTATTAGCAAGACGCATCCAAATAAGTAAAGGCAACCAAAATATCAGGCATTATTCCTGAGAATTTGAAATATTTTTAGAATCCCTGTCAAATGGTAAGATGCCGCCGCAAAGATGTGCGCGCAGCCGAGCACGTGTCGTGGGGTATATTCCTATTAATTATTCTTGGAATCCGCTACAATTTCTTACTCTTGCCGGGAAACTTACATGTAGACTGTCAATGTTGGTGTCCAAAACAGGCAAATATTTTATTAAAGTAAGCATTCTGCAGATCAGAGCTGCGCACTTTTTACATGTTGTGTCAAATTACAAGCGTTTGGCCGTTATAATTGCTGAATACATCCTCATTTAACATGTTGAAATAGTCCCAAAAAATATTTTTTTGACAATCGGAAATCCCGATGTTCAATTAAGAGTTCCGTTTGTCATCCGATGGGCTTTGGACTATGGCAATCGGTGTCCATATCTGCTTATCTGGCCAGGATCTGTATCCGCCGCTTACCTTGTGCATGACTGACACATGTGTTGCATCTTACATATTCAATTATTTTATAAAGTTTAATGCACAATTTTTACTCACGTTTTGAATCATTTCGACATGAACGGAACTGAACACTGTTGTTATAACACTATATTGATTTCTAATTTTCTGACAAGGTGATGGCAGTAAGACAGCCAATCTGGTTATGTCTTCACCCTGCAATTATGCTATATATACTTGTAATATACCTACGTCATACTGTTATTATTTTGTTATACATGATTGCATCTATGGCATTATTGTGAATAAAGTATCTCTCTCTCTCTATCCTTGGCTGACACGATAGTTTTCATTTTAGATCAACTTGAATTTTCACTCCAATAAAGATGGAGATCACTAATACTCATTTTGCTGGCGTCATTCTTTTCAATAACATAATTCAGAAAACCATTGCATTAGGAAAATTTGCTCGTTGTCACGATTTTGAATTTTATAATTACGTTGAACTTCATTCAGTTATTTATTTCAATTATTCATTTGAATTAGAGTTATTTTTCAATTTTTGCCAGCGGTTTTGGTTAGTTTGTGACATTAGATATCTGTAAGGTACAGGTGAGACATTTCTACCAAATGTATGTTTTTGTTGTTTAATTCCTTCTTTCTTGGGATCCAAATAATTGTGCTAGTACAAGGTATAGCAATGAAAAATAGTGCACAATATTGCAAGATGAATATTAACAAAGAAAGTGAACATATTGAATACAAACTGATGAGGGAGGGTTTGAGTTTGATTTTTTATTTTCCCCATCTGAAAACAAATATCCAATTAAAATAAATCCAATTTTGTTTACTTCTGCCGTCACCGAAAATGGTGATACATGTGGTTCTGAAGTCTGAAAGTACCCAAAATACCTGACCTAGGTGGTTTTCTAATCTGCTATGACATGTTCATTCTTGCCCCCAAAAAAAAGAAATTTCGATTTTTTTTTTCCATATTTTTTTTCTGCCGTCGGTGAAAATGGAATAAAAACATGACGTGGCGGTTAAATGTCGACACGACAGGAACCAAAACTTTTTTTTACCTTAGATTGAAAATGCTGAGAAATCCTGGGAGCCAGACTAGTGGTCTTTTACTGGCAGCTCTAGGTTATATCCTGGCCGTAAAACATTCTTTGGGGCCCGGTAAAGAAAATATGTATTACATGTTCAAGAATTTGGCAACCTGAAACAAATAATTTTGCAACCAATATTTCCACTTGGCAACCTTTTGATAAGTAAACATTACTCTCGGGATCCAAATAAAAATGCAGACCCGAATAATAGTGCACGGGCAAGGGGGGATTTTTCCAGACACAGGTAGGGGGTGGGTGTCTCGTAATGCAAACTTGTTCCTGCACTTAATTTTACTTTTACTGCTTATTTACCATATATAAACCGCTATCTGCATGAATAGATCATTTAGAACACATTTAGATCCCTGTAGGGGGAATATATTTGGTCTGAGACCTATTTGGCAGAGAAATATGTGGTCGAAGTGATATCTGTACAAAGGATAGCTTTTCTAACTTGGTCTTTCAAAAACTCGACTTATGGTTTGACGAGTGACGGTTGGCGGGTGGGCGGGCAGCGGGCCTAAAGAATGCCTTATAACTTTGACATTTGTAAACGGATTAAAAAATGTGAGTTGCTCCCAATGACTATTTACTGCCTGTAGAAAATGGGTCACGTCCGAACGTTTTGACAAGAGTTATCCATCTTTGATGATTTTTTTGCAATTTTATCACCTGTTAGCGCGATAACTCAATCAAATATTAACTGATTACAACCATATCTGATATGAGTCTCTTGCAACAATATATCGGATGAGTTCGAAAACCAGGTTTGTCCGAATTTTTTCCACGGAGTTATGGGCCTTAGTGTGTCGATTTTTAGCATTTTGTTCACCGTTAGCGCGATAATTGAATCAAATATTAACTGATTCAAACCATATTTGATATGAGTATCTTGCAACAATATCTCGGACGAGTTCGAATACCAGGTTTGTCCGAATTTTTTCCCCGGAGTTATGAGCCTTAGTTTGTCGATTTTTAGCATTTTTTCACCGCTAGCGCGATAAGTCAATTAAATATTAACTGATTCAAACCATATTTGATATATGAGTCTCTTGCAACAATATCTCGGACGAGTTCGTAAACCGGGTTTGTCCATATTTTTCCCCCGGAGTTATGTCCTTAGTTTGTCTATTTTAGCATGTTTTTCACTGTTAGCGTGATAACTCAATTAAATATTAACTGATATAAACAGGGGGGGGGCGGAAAAAAATTCCAGGCAGTATGATCATTTTAATTTTTTTCCGGCCTCGGGGGACCCACCCACCCAATTTCTTCCGTTTCCGGCCTTTTTTTCCAGGCAATTTTGGACACCCACCCTTTTTTTCCGTTTCAGGATGTTTTTTCCGGTCAGTTTTGGACACCCACCCCCCCCCCTAAATTTGAGAAAATTATCAATTGAGCAACCAAATAGCTGATTATCCTGCATTATCATAATTTATTGCGCGATATTTGAATAGAACAGTGCATAATGAGATAACGATACTATTTGAATTTATCATATAAGTGTCAATAATCAAGAAATGTGTCAACATAATCACATTTCAAGGGATATATAGGCAGAGTGCCAAAGTTTTTATTAACATTCATTTTCATAATATATAGTCACATGATCTAGTCAAATAATCACATTTGAGTATTCTACAGAATACATGGTACCGGTACAACAAATTTCAGATTATTTGATATTTGCTATGTGATATACAGTAATGCCCTAATTAATCGACCCCATAACCACAGCAGAATAATAGGTAATTTTTCAGGATTTAGTCGGAAATATGGCTTGTTGTCATTCACCGGAAAGCTCTCGGGAGAACAAGCCATATTTCCGACTAAATCCTGAAAAATTACTCATTATTCTGCTGTGGTTATGGAGTCGTTTACTTAGGGCATTACTGTATTTCTGGAATCAAATTGTTTATAAAAACATGTGGAAATACAACTGTTCATCCCAGTGCATCCCAATTTGAAGAATAATGCTAATACCAAACATAACCATGATATACCCGCGCTACTCTTCTTGGGGCATCTCAGAAACCAGAACAGGAAACATGTTATAGTGTGTAATGGCAGGCTGGTAGCCACTGCCTGAAGTAATAGGCTTCGTAATAATTGGGAATAATATGGATGGATAGCCCAATTTCACTTCTTTTTTGCTCACGATATCAGTGACGATAAAATCTTCGTTACTGTGATTAACATTACAAGCTGATCCACATTAACATGGAAAACAATGTGAAATTGTTCAAGCTGGCCCGGCTGGCCTTCAATTTATTTGTTAAGATTTTATGTTTTACGTTGTCAAAAGTCTATTTTATTCCATTATTTATTATATCTTTATTTCCATGTCACATATGGTCAAGTGTGCTTTCATTTTATTACTTATTTTCAGCTGAGTTCTGCATAGTTATTCTTATTTTGTTGTATCAGTAGATGGAATCCTGATTAAATTATATTTTTCCAATAGCGCAGTTTCTAGTTCTATCAAGTTGAATTTGGGTTATTGTTGGCCATTGTGCAACTGATCCAACTTCTGATAACCTCTATATGTAGTATAGCATTACTATTAACTATATATGACCCGTTTCTGTTCAAAACACATCAAAATAAGACTCAATAGCAGGAATGGAAATTTGGCATATGGAAAAAACTGCTTTTTGGACCCAAGAGACACCCACCCACCCCATCATACGTGCCTGGAATTTTTTTCCGACCCCCCCCCCTGATTCAAACCATATTTGATATATGAGTCTCTTGCAACAATATCTCGGACGAGTTCGAAAACCAGGTTTGTCCGACTGTTTGGGCCTTGTGTGAGCCCTGTTGCCAAGTTATTGGCAGACTGTCAATACTCGACATAGCCTCTTAGATGCGTACCCCTTGTTTTATTATAAATTAATAATTGATAATTGGGTCTGACTAGTGGCTGTCTTTGATCAGAGCAATACCACATTTATAGATACACTAATATATATATAAACAGGTTTTGAATTATATAAGTCAATAATAGACATAAAGGCGCGGCACATACTGCACAAGTTATTATTATCATGGAAGCTGATCATTCCAAATATGAAACTATAGTTTCTAGTATACTGACTGGTTCTATAGGCTATATATCTCCAAGCAGGCACCACATTTCTACGAATACACACATGCAATATTGGCCATGGCATTTCAAACCAACACCTGGAAAGGTGCATGTGTAGAACAATTTGTTTTTTTACCTTAAATTTGCCATGTTTTAACATTGGCCGCATTCGGAGGTCGCCACTGAATAGTTAATAAATTAATCATTTTATACCCACATATCCAGACATTCCCAACGGAATATGTCATATCAAGTTTCCAATTTTCGTGACACTTTACTATATATCACTCGTCGCCAGAAATAATGTAGTAATATACAAATTTCTAGCGACAACTCGTGAGATATTTCCGGTATCAACTCCAAAACACTAGAATATCCTCTATGAATTAATTAATCATTCTTCTGTTTCCATTTCTTTTTTGGCAGGTGCTGTTAAGTTTTAACCATGCAGACTGATGCAGTGTATATATTTTTTTCTGTTCTTTGAGTATCTTTTGTTTGTTTTGCTTTGTTAAAATGGACTTCCAAGAAGATATTCCCTTTGGTTTTATGTTTTGTTGATCCCTTTGAATATTCACAAGTTTCTTCATTTTTTTCTGATAACAACCTGGATGTCTTGGAATTATATGTTAATGGTTTAAACATTTTAGTTTTCTTTGTAGCTTCTCACTTTTCTTCTACAGTCTACTTATGTTCCCTCCACTCTATAAATTTTGTTTTGTATTGAGACGACAAAGTTAAAACAAAGAGATTGTAGTACTTGCAGGTATGATTGTAATGCGAATTGCTTCGGACTAGTCCCCCTTTTTTTTTTCTGTCCCCGAAGGGGGACTATAGTAATGGGGTCCTTCCATCCGTCACATTTTTGGGTACCCCATGGTGTAATCAACTCCTCCTACAGTTTTAATCGTAGATATTTGAAACTTCACAGTATTGTTACCCACATATTGTATACATGTATATCGATTACGTAAAACTTTATTTTTTTATGGAATTATTCACCCTTTTTTTCGACTTAGAAAATTGTAACATTTTTCTTTGAATTTCAGTATCGGGGTACCTTCATGATGTAATCAACTCCTACAATTTTGATTGTAGAGATTTGAAACTTCACAGTGTTGTTATCCACATGTTGGTGATTTTGCAACATGTATACAGATGACGGAAAAAAAAAAATTTGAAAAAATTATTCACCCTCTTCGACTTAGAAAATTTCAACATTTTTTTTAGATTTATGTATGGGGGTACCTTCATGGTGTACGGTAATCAACTTCTCCTTCAGTTTTGATCGTATAGATTTGAAACTTCATAGTATAGCTATTCTTATCCACATGTTGGTGATATGCAACATGTATATAGATAACGGAAAAAAAAATTCACGGAGTTATTAACCCTTTTCGACAATTTTTTTTTATTTCGTTAGCAGACGTTGAGCCAACAAAGAGCAGAATTATTTTTTTTTACAGGCTTTTGCCCTTTATCGACAAAAACACATTGGAGTTTGCCACCTTCGTCGGGGGACACTGGTCGGCCGACCTTTTACTATTTTATGTTATTTTTTCGTTTGTTCATTTATTTATTTAGTGCTCCTTTAAATTTTCTGTGTTCCTACTAAATCAGAACTCATCTCATTCATTTTCTGGAAGTTTTCAAAATATGCGACATGTGTTCACTTCAACCTACGATTTCTCGGCCATTTCTCTGAATATCAAATAATGCCTTAGAACACAACACAAGAAAAATTTATTCCTATTAAAATAAGTATTTTCATAACCTGTAATGTGGTGGGCAAATAATTAACCCGTTATATAATGGGCAAATAATTAGCCCTTAATTTGATGATCAAATATTCAACTCATAATATAATCACTGATATAATGGGAAAATATCGGTAACAGCCACAGGTTGGTTTTTGAATAAAACATGATAATTGGCAGCGCTTTTTAAATTATCGGCTGATTATTATTCATTTGAGTTTTGATGCCTGACAAATTTCACAATATTCACTCCATGCCAGCGGGGTCGGTCATCTTGATTCTTGAACACTCTGACGGCTTTGAGTGAAACATGCTTTCCCTCCCTGAGAAATACGTTTACTTACGGAGTGTATTCGAGTCACAAAATGCTCTTTATTGGTTTCAGGACATAAATCCCACCATAACTGATTAAATTACCTGGATTTAGTTTGTATACATAGCTTGATATATCCCATAGACGTGTGGAATCGGTGGGCTCGCGCAACAGCTAAGAAATTAGTTTAATTTAAGATTTCCAAATCAAAACAAACAAATAAACTGCAGAAACGCGTTCTACTGAGATAACGTCAGCATCTAAAAATAGTCTGCTCAGTGTGGTGTATTCTTTTAGTAAACATTGTATAAAAGTCGATATTTTGATTGTTTTAATAGACGGGCGATGTTGGAAAATCAACCAACCGAGTAGTATTGTCATTGATATATACGATAGTCACCTTTTAAAAGACCGATTTTGAGTTTTTAGAACTTTATTTACGCAATTATTGGAGCAGGGGTGCTATTATTTACATAGGAAAATCCCACTGTCATAAAAAGTATCTGAGGTGGTTCTGACGTTGAACGATCTAGGCTTTAGCCCTGTGTGAGACATATCTACTGACGGAATAACGCAAATTGTAAACACATGAACAACGGGCTAAAGCGATGTACTGCAAGTCTTTAATCCTCAAAACATTTCACGGTTAACCCATATTTTATTATCCCAAAATACATACAGGCTAAAGCGCTGTCTACACGGATGCGATGCGGCAAAATTAGACTGGTCATAAACTACTAGCCTGGCTCACAGGGGTCACTTAGCGTAATCTATATATATAGATTACTAATATTATTATATATAGGGAACAGATTTTTTCACCAACTGCGTAAAATAGTCATTTGAAGCAGCTTGGATGGGGTGGGTCCCTATCCCAGAATCGGAAAACGGATGTGGAGCGGAACAGTGCCTTCCTCTTGTGATTGAAGATTAATAATGACCATCGGTATGCCGAGTATCTCTAATAGGGAAACCTAATTCATGGGTTCGTCTTTGCACACAAATCCCATCATCACAATTTGGCGTACATATTTTTGGCAACTAGTGATCACCAACTTAAACAACTAGGCGTACATAGACTGAGAGCGGGGTGTCCAAATAAATACTCTCTACGTTCAAATTTTGAATACACTCGAGACAAGGGCATGTCCATATATGATACACACATAACGGTCTTTCCGTTGCAATATAGTGGGATTTCCGACAGATGCTGGATATGTGTTAAAATGACATTTGAAGAGAGTTTTTGCGAGAAAATTATTTTTCAGAAGTGATCAAAGGCCGTTTTTATCTATTAAACAGAGTGTTCCGCTCAAATGGAGCCCGCTTACGATCGGCAAATGTGTATGTACATATAATTACGTTTATAGATGTGGTGCAACCGTGTGTCCGTCTGAAACCTGGATTTTATGGTGTTGTTGTGATATTTATGTCACATTTACGTTCTAAAAATATAATTTTTCGTCTATTCGAAAGCAACTTCCGATTTATTGTTTGTACGGTTTATACACTGTGGTATTGTATGTTGGGTATATGTGATCAGCTTGTTGATAGAATGGATTTATTTTATTATTTGCGGCGACTTTAACGCTGCCAAGAAGGTCGGATGCCAATTTAGAAACAGGGGTATTTATGGTTCACGGATTTGTAACGATTTCAATAAATTTGGTATCTAATTGAAGAAAAATCAATTCCTGCGTGTGAACTCTAATTAGATTGTCAATATTTTCCAAAGCAATAATTACGTGTGACGTGGTGAAAAAAATCTGTTAGTTCCCTATATATAATTATGTAAGGAAGAGGGAAATGCACTGACACAGAGGGAATGTGTTCAATTTGCGTGTAGGTATGAGCTAATAATGTGTTTAGAGGCGTGGTCATCCCACTGGCGTGAATAATTATATAAGGAAGGGGGAAATGCACTGATACATAGGGAATGTGTTCAATTTGCGTGTAGGTAAGAGCTAATGTGTTTAGAGGCCTGCCCATCCCACTGGCGTGAACATTCTTCTTATAATATTAGTAATCTATATATATATTAAACCACTTCTGTATATTATCTTTAGTTGGAAAAGATGACGCCAAGTGGCGTGCAGTTGAAATTTTGAAGTACTTACACTAAATTAATTAAATTATTTGGAAATTCCAACTGTACACCCACTTGGAGTCAAATGTTCTAACTGGAGTCGATATATGTAAAAACGGTAGTAATACTTGGTCATAAACGTTTTCAATAATATGGTCAGAAATTGATTATAAATCTATCTTGCAGTTGGATAATTTTGAAATATATTGGTCAGAATTTGGTTAGCGTAGGAATCTAACTTCCAGTTGGAAAATTTTCAAATATACATTTCAAATTAGTCATATAAAAGTATTCATCCTGTTTCAAATTTGCATCTGTTTAAAATTTAGGGTCCGAATTTCCAACTATTGAAATTTCCGGGAAATATTGGAGGGGTGAAACCCACCAACCCACAAACGCACCCCCTGTCGACACATCCCAGTCAAAGTGAACTTTTATGTACATTTGCTTCCTTCGTCGCTCACGGTACGTCAAATCGAAGTGATAGACGAAGCTATTTCAGCGTCTCGGGGAAATCTAGAGCGAGTGACGTCATTTCTCTGATGTATACAATATTCCAGCGGCTGGAGAAAACGCCAGCCAATGAGATGGCTGGATTTTCTGGGGCTTCCCCGAGACGCTGAAATAGCTTCGTCTATCACTTCGATTTGACATGCCGTGAGCGACGAAGGAAGCAAATGTACTCAAAAGTTCACTTTGACTGGATACATCCCTGTGATGGTTTTCCATCTACTAATTTTAGTTAAAAGGATAACTTTTTTGAACTAATATTATCTCTTTTGTATTGCAGAATATGGAGTCTCAAAAAACATCATCGTGGGATAACGCAAGGGTGTTGACATGGTTGGAAAGTATTGGAATGGGAGACCTTAAAGAGAAGTTTGAAGGTACGGTTCAATAGGAAAATTAGTACGTTAGAAAATGTTTGTCTGCCACTATTGTGGAACTCCAACATCTTCTATTAAGAAATTTATAAAACATTTAACGCTCTCCCATGAACACCAGTCAGGCTTTTCTGTATCATGCCATGTATGCCGAGATAATTATAAAAAAGTTCGACGACATTACTACAGGAAA
The DNA here is from genome assembly GCA_032622095.1 of Siphonodentalium dalli. NCBI lineage: Eukaryota > Metazoa > Mollusca > Scaphopoda > Gadilida > Siphonodentaliidae > Siphonodentalium > Siphonodentalium dalli. The sequence continues at coordinate 189,786,553 of CP136067.1, read as the reverse complement.
CATGCCGGTGAAATTTTTGACGAATCAGAATCTGATTCAGAGATGGATGAAGGTGTCAGCAGTGACATCGATGATATTCCAGTTGATGAGGAACCACAAAGGACACTTGGTATGACAATACACAATCTGCAGAATCATATAGCGTTGTTCGTCTTGAAACTGCAGGAAAAACATTTGCTGCCGAAGTCTGTCCACGAAACTCTAGTTCAGGATATCAAGTCCATAGTTGAAGAACTTCGAGATTCCTTCTCAACGAACATATAAATCAACATCTACTGAATGTTGAGGAAGACTCAGATCTGTTTCGAGTGAGATATTGATATCTCACTAGACGGATAACGGTATTTATCTGTTGCAAAATTACTACTATTTTATAGCTTAGCATATAATATATATGCTTAGCAGGTAGTCATAGTAGGTAGCCGTGGTTAGCTGGAAATAACAAGACATCGAATATGCACCATACACAGTTAACTTATCAAATAGAGAAATTTAGCTCAATTTTATTGAACAAATTAAAATTAAATAAAAATAGACGAGGGTAATTTTACCAATCACCAAAATAAGTCACATATGCAGCTAATTGCCCCTTTTCACGGATCTTACTATGTTTTTGTCTTCTGTGTGATATGATTTCATATAATAAGACATCCAACACATGAAATGCAGATTCTTTTTTTGTCCAAGAGGAGTTAGACATAGTAACTAAATTCGAAAAACAAACAAGCACCACTTATCCGATAGTTAAATCAGATAAAGTGTTTATACTTTACTATTTTATATTAACAATTTAGGCTGTATAACGTATAATATCCAGATCAAACATCGATGATAGATAATTGGTCGAAGATGTAATATTTCCAAATGATGTCAATGTGTTGATAAATGGGATAACAATTAAACACAAACTTGAGGAATGAAGATATGTATGACATCTTAAAACATATTAAAGGTATGCTTAACATAGATGATGATCACAATGTTATGGTAGATCTGTCAACACAACCAAAAAACATTCATATTTTCATAAGGGCTTTTGTAAACTCTACCAGCAGTTATATTGTCTCGCCATGGGTGCATACTTCAGTGCACAGGCTGCCAATAGAATCCTATTGAGACCTGAATATTATATGTTCATGAATCATTTTGTTACTCGCAAAACGAAATATATAAGATATATAGACGATGGTACTGTTTGTTGCAATTGAACAAGAATTCCTTCACATACTATTCGATCAAATTAAAGACTGTTATCCTAAACTTATATTTTACTACTCACTTAATCATACCCTATTTTACGAAAGTAAATTACATGTTGGCCTTTTTTCGAAAGGTCTATAATACATATTCATACAACCATTATCATTCAAACCATTCGAGATTTATGATCAAAGGTACTATCACTGCAGAGTGTTACATGTATTATAGACGTAGCACTGACAATACTGACAACGAGTTTTACATAGAACTACTGATTGAACGTCTTATAAAATTTGGCAATCCCCTATATTTAATTTTTAATAACTTGATTCGATATGACATGGTACGCAATGACACTATGGGATGTACGCAAACTGGTTTGACGAAAACCAAAAACTCATTTGCTATAATTCCCTACTCCAGAGCGACCAAGAATCACAAGTCAACAGGATAATTAACACGTTTCCTAATATTACCATTGGGTAGAAACGGATAAAGATTGCGTGTTCTAACCAAAAAGATTGCACAACAAACTCATCCTACTTTAAATTATAGAACCTGGACAATCAATAATAACACATAGAGTGGACCAATGGTCCAATATTGAAAAGTGACTAACACCTGAATCTCTCTAGTTAAATGTCCATAACATACCAACATTTAATGATCACGATCTAATTGTGACTAAGTTACAAACAGCAAATGCAAACCACGTGTATAAATATAAACATTTAACGATGACATTTAACTAGAAATTTGTGTGTAACTCCTCGTCTAATTGACAACAAACTTCTAAAAATAACTTTACTATATATCTGTATATTAGTGGGAAAAAAAAATTGGAAATACTAACTAACTAACGTAATTCCTCTTTACATTTACAAGTTGGATGCCGGAACACGGGAAGTTATAGGGCACCAGGGTACTTCACGAATAATCCTTGTACGGAAGTATGTTACTATGGACGAAAAGATCTCTCATCTTTAAACCATAGGCATTGCATGCATTATAGACTGTACAAGAAATTCAAATGCAATTATTTCACAGCACACGTTGCTCTGATACAATTTATGTTTCCATGCTATCGTATTAAGATAATGAAAAATAAATTAAAGAGAGCCTTTATTAGTATATTTATTAGGCAATGGTTGCAATTTTGTTTCAAAATACATGCATGCGGGTGCTTTTTTATTTTTAGTGAAGAATCTAAATTAAAAGCCAAATATTGATGACACTGATAGCCACAACACCAATAGTTCGCATGATTCCAAATTTATTTGCGAGGAAACAACTAAAAAAAAGATTTATAATAATAAAATGTGTTGTTTGTTTATTTTCTTTAGAAAACATTTTCATAAAAATCCCAATGAAAAGGGAACATGCGCAGGTATGTGGCCATGAAGGGCCGAGAAACTAGTTTGATATGCTATCGGTGATGAATCTGATTCGAATAAGAGGCATTCTACTAGCAGTATTTTTAATAAAAAGTGATTTTAATAACTATCATTGATTATGAACAAGAGTCAAATTATTTTACATACCATGTATTCATACATGATGATTGAAGGTCTGATGTGCACACTGTGCTATGGATCCCTTGTAATGACAGGAAGATCCAATCCACCAAATGCCGAAAATCAATAGCATTCTAGAGAAATTGAACACTGCCGAAAATGGATAATAGATGTCAACACGGCCTTCGATCCCCGGAAAGAGGTGTCCCCAAAAAATCCAAGGATCCTCCACTGCTCATACAATCCAACTCATCAAGTTAAAATACCATTAGCTCAATATTAAGATATCATTACCAAATTCCCCACAGCTAAGCAATTTATTAAACAAACTCATGGTTCTGATTTTCACAAGACACGAATTGGCAACATCAAGTGTTGGTTGAGGGAGGTGTTAGGAAATATTACAGCAGTTTCCGAACAAAACCAAATCTCTTAAAACAATGAAATACCTCTCATTGATAAATCACATAAAAATGCAATGCCAATCATGCACAAAACACTATACTGAAACTAAACTTGCAGAACACTCCGTTTATGGGTGTCATGGAAGATTCGTGGCCTGGGGTAGAGGGACGTTGGTCGTCCCTGACTGCGTTGTCCACGCTGTGCTTCAGGTACTCGGCCGAATGCAGTGGTCAATTCAAATCAGAGAAGCTTACAACTGACCATTACTCTCGGGTCGTGAGTCAACCAAGGCCACTAACCGAGTTAACCAGGGATTTCATGGCCTGTAAATATGGTCGAATCCGTGAGATTCGCCCAATTATTTGTTTAAATTATTACTATTTCTTTTTACTTTATTGTTATTTTGTCAAACAATAAATTTGAGGGTAAATAGCACAGTAGAGACCCAGTAAACGGGGAGTGTGGTTTCTGGCTAACTTAACCTGTGGTCATGGGGGATTCATCGCCTGGGGTAGAGGGACGTTGGTCGTCTCTGACTGCGTTGTCCACTCTCGCTGTGCTTCACGTAATCGGCTGAGTGCAGTGGACATTTCAAACCAGAGACCTATCAACTGACCACATCTCTCGGGGCACGAGTCAACCAGTGCCTCTAACCGAGTTAACCGTGGATTTCATGGCCTGTAAATGGGGTCGAAGCTGCTAGATTCACACACACACACACACCGGTTAATGCGGCTGACCATATGTGAATAAGAAGTTGAAATGAGTTGATATTTCTCCGTGATTCATTTCTTTTTGTGTATGATTGCCATTTGGGTTGATTACCGATTGTTTTTTCTTTCAAATTCTTATATAAATTATGGTCTAAATTCTTATATAAATTATGGTCTAAATCATTCCGTTCGTTTTACTGTCCAATATATTGTCTTAAGACAACGCAGTGTTGAAATTCTGGGAAGAACAGAATTATCTATTTGTCAACATTGATTTTTGAGCACTCGGTTAGCAAAGAACTTGTCCGTATCAAGTGCAACACTCATCTAAGTACCATAGCGAAGTAAACACCACTACTCAACAAACTAAAACATGGGAAACAGGATCACCTTTCAAGGCGAAGTGGGTAATTTAAAAAGATGCTTTCCTCGTGTCGCCCAACCACCAGTATCAGTGAATTTGATAAATGAGATATAAATACAAATAATTTAAAAGTGTCAAACTCTGTGTAGGCCAACACCAACAATTATACACCAACTTGAGGAATGAAGATGTGTATGACGTCATAAAACTTATTAAAGGTATGCTTAACATTGATGATGATCACAATTTTATGGTAGATCTGTCAATAAAACCAAAAAACATTCATATTTTCATAAGGGCTTTTGTAATCTCTACCAGCAGATATATTGTCTCGCCATGGATGCATACTTCAGTGCGCAGGCTGCCAATCGAATCCTATTGAGACCTGAACATTGTATATTCATGAATCAGTTGTTACTAGCAAAACCAAATATTTACTAAGATATATAGACGATGGTACTGTTTGTTGCAATTGAACAAGAATTCCTTCACATACTATTCGATCAAATTAAAGACTGTTATCCTAAATATATATTTTACTACTCACTTAATCGTACCATATTTTACGAAAGTAAATTACATCTTGGACTTTTTTCGAAAGGTCTATAATACATATTCATACAACCATTATCATTCAAACCATTCGAGATTTATGATCGAAGGTACTATCACTGCAGAGTGTTACAGGAGTAGTGAAATCTGCTATTGTATTGTTATTATGTCTTTATCATTATGAGTGCTTGTACAAGTTATTATTAAAATGATTGTAAAGTTAATAACATATGCAAACTGTGATAAAGTTAAAATGTATACTAATAGTTCATAACTATTTTCAGTATTTATTAAATTAATAAATTATCTCAAATTCTATTGTTTATATAATTTCAAAGTTATTCAAGTTCTAGTCAAATATTCAACCCTTCGTGATTCAACCCTTCGTGAACCTCTGGTTAATTTTCACACTTTAAAGTTGTCAATATTCAAGTCGTAATTATATCAAAACTACAATTCACTCACCAGTGTCAATCTGCTGTTTTATTCACCATATATTACTACATCGGTTGAACTATATGTCATTCCATCATATTTCCTCATTTTCATGTTTTAGGACATTTATTCAATCAAAAGTATTCGCGCAATTTTGCCTTTCGTTAAACTTCCGGGTGACGTCATATCATGCATATTAATTAGCTCCGCCTTTGGTTTCTAAGATGTTACCAGCGTTCTTAGTTACGGCAACAAAGTACACCACATTTGTGGAGCGTTCACGCGCTACAAATGTGGTAAACTTCCGTTGGTACAATTGTGGTGTACTGGTATAAAAGGGCCTACCCAACCGTCAAAAGAGAAACGGAAGTTAAGAAACGGAACTACGCTGAGAAGTAGCCTAACATAATAAGCACCGCCCATATATCGTGAACGAAGGTAATTTAATGAAATTCAACCCAATTCAGCCATAGTGGGCTAGCAAAGGAATGTGACTTTTGATGGTACTATTCGGAGTTTGTTGACATTTTCGCCGAGGTTGCTAACTATTTTCGAGTCATGTCGTTCGCATCCAGATTTACGTAGTATGTTTAAATTGGAATAGTTAATCTTATATTAAACTCTACCTATGTTATTACGTAAGTGGGTGATAAAAAGGCATTTTATAGCGGGAATCAAGTCATTCGGACTCATTGTTCATCCTGCACCACACCATCACCTACCTGTGTTATTTGAGTTGACATAATATTAATTGTTATCAGAATAAATATAATCAATTACTTAAATTGTGTGGACTATATTTGGATCCAATTTACCATAACCCGAGATTACTTTGAGATTTACAACATGAAGTTTGTCTTCTCTAGCATTAAGCCACATAGACTAGCAGTATTATATAATATAAATAATAGCTTTGAGTCATTTTGGCTAGCATTCATAGATTATTTATGTCATGCATAGTATATCGCATAGCTCAGCATTCGGAGACATTAAGTCCTATAGACGAGCTTATCAATGGGCATTGTCCATTCTAATTAGCAAACCTGAAGCGTATATGTTAAAATATTCCTATTATTTGCGGCAATAAGGGGAAATTTAGGAAAGCATACCCCTGCAGCGTTACACGTGTATTATAGACGTAGCACTGACAATACTGACTACGACTTTTTCATAGAACTACTGATTGAACGCCTAATAAAATGTGGCTACCCCTACATTTCATTCTGGACTTGATTCGATATGACATGGCATGCAAGGACACAAACTGGCTTGACGAAAAAAAATCATTCGCTATACTTTCCTACTCTAGAGCGACCAAGAATCACAAGTCAACAGCATAACTAACATGTTTCCTGATATTACCATTCATTGGGTAGAAACGGATACAAACATTGTGTGCTCTAACCAAAAAAAATTATACAATAAACTCATCTACTTTAAGTTATGGAACCGAGACAATACATAACACATAAGAGTGGAACATTCGTCCAATATTGAAAAATGACTAACCCCTGAATCTCTCGAGTTTAATGTCCATAAAATACCAACATTTAATGATCACGATCTAATTGTGACTAAGTTACAAACAGAAAATGCAAACCACAAGTATAAATATACACATTTAATGACGACATTTAACTAGAAATTTGTGTGTAACTCCTCGTCTAATTGACAACAAATTTTCTAAAAATAACTTTACTATATATATGTATATTAGTGGGAAACAAAAATTGTAATACTAACTGACAAGTTGGATGCCGGAACACGGGAAGTTATAGGGTACCAGTGTACTTCCCTTAGTATGGAAGTATGTTACTATGGACGAAAAGATCTCTCATCTTTAAACCATAGGCATCGCACGCATTATAGACTGTACATGTGAGTAGTATTAGCCGACACTCTGGCCCACGCCCGTCGACACTCTGGCCCATGGGCCAGAGTGTCGGGTCCCGGTTCTAATATTTTCCCGAGTCAAATCGGTGTTTTATTCCTAGAAATATGTGTTGTAACAAAAAGAAACACTTGATTTGACATTCGGGAAATTTGGTAGAAAAACGCAATGGTGTCGTCAAAATGTTCTCTAAACTGAAAGAGAAAATTTTGCTAAAATTAATTGCCGATGCTCGATTAAAGCATTGGCAGAAGGCAGATTAGAGATGGGACTCAAGAATTCCTACAAAAACCGAGACCTAGTCCTCCCAAGTTGTACGTGCCAAATCCAGAATGGAAACCCACGTATAAGGGAGGATTATATTCAGATTTGTCTGGATATAATACTCCAAGACCGTTGCCAAGGTGAATTACCACTGAGGCAGCGGAATACGTTGGACTGGTGAACATCCGGATGTTAAAATCATAAAATTTGAAGGGTTAAGACCAAAAAATTATGGATATCAGTACGTGAATGATGGTGTCATAAAATTTGTATGTAAGGTCAAGGGTATCACTCTGGATTATAAAACTAAACAGCAAGTAAATTTTCATTCAATGGTTGAATGTGTTAACGACAGGTCAAACTTTCAACGTGTCATAAACTATCCATGAAGAATTAAACGCACAAAGAACCGAGAAGTAATTAGTGAAGAGCAAACAAAAACATTCCGATATGTGTACACCAAACGACATGTGGGTGAATACAACACAATTCCTTATGGGTGGAATTGATGTGTTACCAACAGAGATGCTTTTGAAAATTTATAATAACTTGATCGAAATGTCAAAAATGGATCAAGAAATCAAACGAGAACTTAAACAAACTTGGTTTTTGAGGGAAAGTAAGATTATAATGCAGACAATGCTGCACTGACATTTATCTGAGGGGCACAGCCGATTGAGATATTTGATTGAGAGATCAGAATTTGGAACTGATTTCTTAATGGATATATTGGATCAACTGTTTTCAGATTATTGGATATTTCATGGTGTTCCTAAAAACAAAATAAACGAAATTCGTGAATTAGTTGAAAATAACTTTGCTCGCTTTGCTGAATATCAAGACAGGATTCTCAATGAAAAAACTTTGAAATTCGAAAAGGTGACAAGAATATATGGACACGTTATTCTCCGAGAACCATGTGCACTTTTCACTGTTGAAAAGTTATTTGAAGAAAAAGTGTCTTTGGATTATATTGTAAAAACCATAGACCTATTTCAGACTTAGATAATGAACTCATTTGGAATAATTTGGAGTTATGGTGATTCTTCATTGAAAAGATAAAAAAGGTTGATTCCGAACAATCCTAATCAGTCTTACATGATCTGTCTCAGGGTAAAGATGGACGAATCATTGTTGTTCAAACATCCCTGTAACATTTTCATATCGGGACCAAGTGGTTGTGGTAAAACATAATTTGCTAAGAAATTAATCGAATATAAAGATGACTTGTTCAAACCTGTTCCATACACAGTCGTTTGGTTTTACAAAGAATGGCAAAATACCTATAGTCAGATGCAAGAATTTCACAATATTCAATTTATAAATGGAATACCGGATGATGACAATGAACTTGTCGATGACACAGACTTACCGCACCTCATCGTTTTTTATGACATGTTAGGTGATAAAGATGAAGAAAAAATTATGTTGTGGTTTACAAGGAAAGGACATCACAGAAATACATCTGTTATTTACATAACCCAAAACATGTTTCATAAATCTAAAGCGAGTAGAACTTTTGAGTTTGAATGCACATTACATGGTACTATTTCAAAGTGTGCGTCATAAAGGTCAAATAAAAATTCTTGCCTCTCAAATGCAAATACCTCATTTAATGCAAGCATATGATGATGCAACTTCAACCGATCATGGTTATTTACAACTCGATTTTCACCCAAACGGATAAATCGTTGAGACTTAGAACTGATATTTTCCATCGCTGGCTCACAAATGACGACCGAGGTGCGGTAATATATTCATCGTATAAGATAAGTGTATCAGCATAATATTTTCATTTCCAATCATGGAGTCGCATGAAGCAGACTTGAGTGTATTTTCGATTATCGCTCAATTAATTCTTGATAATCGTTTCAAACTTCCAAAACAGAAAAAAACATTTTTACAAAAACACAAAAGAGCTGAAGAAAATAGCTGACGGTAGAACCCAATTCAATTCGAAAAAGAAAATTCCTTTAGAAACTGCTGGAGGTGGATTTCTCGGTGGAGTTTTGATCAGAAGTCTTCTCAGACAGAAAGAAAACATAAGTACACAGTTAGTTAGTCCAAATAGAGTAAATGCTACTAGAGTAAATTCTACAATTGCACAGCGAGCTGGTCCAGTTAGAGTAAATTCTACAATTGCACAGCGAGCTACTCCAGCTAGAGTAAATTCTACTGGATTAAATTCTACATTTGCTAGATTTCAGCCACTCAACGATAATGGTCCGCAACCAATTCATGAAGCAGAACATTACCCGTTGGTTCAACGATACTCAAAAATTATGAATCGTAATTTTAATAAATGTCATTTGACATTCATCTGTTGAAGAGTAAAGATGGCGAAAAAAATCCACTGATTAAAAAATATGGTAGTTTTGTAACGGTTATGAATCAGGCACCAACTCATTTTCGGAAAAAAATTATAAAAGGTGTCCCAAAGAAAGTGATTGATTTTGGACAATTGAACATGGACAATTAACATATGGTGAAAAAGTTATTAGAGGATCAAATATTGTTGATCTCCTCAATGATATTGTACGACAAGGAAAAGGTTTCGAACCAACAGGTTGGGAAACCTTTTCACAAGGATTGTGTGAACTTAATGTACCTCAAGATTTTGTAGGGAACAGAAACTGTTGGCTTTGGATTCAGATGATGATTTTGAAACTCCGGTACAAAGCATAAAACCAAAACGATTTGATTCTCATCGATTTACACCCGTGAAAGGTATAAAAGCAAGACATTCAAAAACTAAAATAGCCGATAGGTTGACACCAATGGGTATTAAAAGCAGAAAAACATAATGGGATCCTTACTAGATGAACAGTTATCTAAAATTTTCTATAATCCAAAGAAAGTTGGAAGTTATGGCGGTGTAAAGAAGCTTTTTGATGAAGCGAAAAGGCAAAATAAACAAATAAAACTCATAGATGTGAAGAAATGGTTGCAAGGCCAGTCGACATATACTTTACACAAACCAATAATTCGAAAATTCCAAATTCAATGGCAGGCAGATTTAGCTGATCTTCAGAATTTGAAAAAAATACATGATAATTACAGTTATCTATTGTGTGTGATAGACGTTTTTTTCAAAATTTGCGTGGGTATTACCAATTCACGATAAATCTGGACAAACTTTGATCGAATCATTCAGGAAAATTTTGAAATCTTCAAAACGTAAACCAAAATCGTTTCAAGCTGATAAAGGTTCTGAATTCAAAAATGAAAAGTGTTTTTAATTTCTGCGATCAGAAAGCATTCATTTCTTCACAACTGAGAATTCAGAGACTAAAAGCAAGTATTGTTGAGCGATTTCAAAGAACTTTAAAAACTCGTATGTGGAGTATTTCACACACAATAAAACTTCAAGATATATTGATGTTTTACAACCCCTAGCCGATTCTTACAACAATAGTTATCACCGTAGCATAAAATCGAAACCGTCGGAAGTTACTTTGAAAACTGAAGCTGAAATTTCCAAAAAATCTATGGAACAGGAATTCAAAAAGGAAAATCTACACTGAAAGTTGGTGACTTGGTTCGTATCAACAAAATCAAAAGAACATTTGAAAAGGGTTATTTACCAAACTGAACTAAAAGTTGATAAAAATTGTAAGACTAATCCAATCACATACAAAGTTTCTGATCTTGATGGTGAAGATGGATCAATCTACAAACATGAAATCCAACATATAAAAGACAACAAGGTGTATGAAATAGAATCAGTTACTGATAGAAGAACGAGGAGAGTTGGTGGTAAAACAGTAAAAGAAATTAAAGTTCATTGGCTTGGATACCCAAAAAAGTTTGAGTTGGATCCCAGCTTCAAATTTAGCATAAAACAGAATTTATCATGTCGCAAAATCATTCAGATTCAATTAATCTCGATGAACCATCATAATCTCTCATCGAGGGTACGCCTGTTTCGGGAGTTGGACCAAGAGGATGGATTTGAGTTCATAAAGACCCCTTATCCACTTGAGCATGAATTCCAAAACTTACATTATGTACCAGTATCAAAGTCTTATCTTTGATACCATAAATGTGTATATATAATTCAGTTTGTTGGTGGAAAATCTATGGTAAAGTTGCATTTCCGACGCAAAGTAATTTGTATTTATGATGATCCCCGTGTATAGAGGCGTACCTAGACAGTGTGGAAATGGAATTGGTTCACTATTCAAATATGCTATGAGAACAGTAGCACCGTTTCTAAAACCTATTGGTCAGATTGCTAAACAACAAGTACCCAAGCATGGACTTGCTGCATTCGAAGATATCATTCATTGTGGTAAAAGTCCGAAAGAAGTATTTTTGAAACAAGGTAAAGAAGCATTGAAATCTTTTGGAAGGGAAACAAAGAAAATATCAACACCAAAACGCATAAATAGATCATCGCGGTCTTTGAAAAATCATTCTTCTCGCAAACGAGTTAGAAGTAAGTTCATTAAAACACCTGTAAAGAAATCAAAACGATCTCTCGATATATTTCATTAATCATGATGATGCAAAATGGATCATGCGAATGCAGCAAGTCCGAGTTAGATGCTTCTGATGTTCCACCAACAATGGCAACGATGTTGGAATCACAATGGATAGAACATCACCCGATTAGCTCTTTGAATAATTCCGCACCGATAGAATTTGTAATTCCGCCTCAAACTGAAAAATGGACAGATGTGAATCAATCCTTTTTGTACCTGAAATTCAAAATCACAAAAGCAGATGGAACAAACTTGGTTGATGCTACTGAAATTTCCCCTATTAACAACTTTTTCGACAGCATGTTCAGTAGTATCGATATTTTTTTCCTAAATATCTTGTAACGGCGAACGGAGATACCTATCTTTATAGAGCCTACATGGAAAATCTCTTGGCTTATTCTGGTGAATGTAAAGAAAATCAACTTGCCGCACTAGAAATGTGGTATCCAGACACCGCTAAACAGTTCACCGAAAACACTAAAGCTGGTCATAATGATGGATTGAAATCTCGCCAAGCAATCGTAGCAGGTAGTAAAACGATAGAATTGTGTGGTCGTTTACACAGATATATTTCTACAAGAGAAATACTTATCAAATGGAATTGAGATAAGAATTCGTCTCAATAGAGCGAATCCAAAATTCTCTTTTAATTTGTCAAGACGAAGGAAATATAGTGTTTGAAACGGCAGTTTTCAATGTTCGTACAATTACGCTGATGCCAGTAGTAGCAAATAACTTGAACCAAACAATAATACAGAATACCGATTAGGAGATTTGAAGCGAAAACATTCACTATTGGTGCAGGGCTTAGTTCAAAAATTGAAGATCACCTTTTTCAAGGACAATTGCCAAAGACACTTTACATAGGCTTGGTATCAAACAAAGATATGAATGGCGATATTGAAACGAACCGTTTCCATTTCCAACACTTCAATCTGAAAAAGCTTGAAGTTAGTCAGGACGGGCATACCATTCATAACCGATCATTTGAACCAAACTTTGCATCAGAACAATGCTTAAGGTCTTATTTATCACTGTACAGTCTTCGGGTATGTTTGGACAAAGCAAGTCCTTTGGTTTGAATCTCGAAAAATACATGAATGGTTATTGTTTCTGGTGGTACGACCTCACACCTGAGCAAGGAGCAGAGGAAGGACATTTGCAACCTATAAAACCGGTAACATAAGGTTAGAGCTTCAGTTTGCTGCAGCTCTAGTTTCAGTGATCAACTTGACAGCCTATGCCGAGTTCGATAATCAAATAGAAATCAACAGTTTGCGAGAAATAATAACAAATTATTAAAAGCATGGATGGATTGCATTTGGAGAAAAAATTGAGACTGCAAGTTGGAGGACTCGATTTCATTCCATATTGTGTTCCTATCCTTGACAAAGTTCGGAAAATTTCGAGAAATGTTTCGTTCATGAAATACAAAATCCAATTTCAAAAGAAATGACACTCAGTTGTGCAGGATGTAAAATAGATCATCCAAGTCAGACACGACATTTACTTTGTCTTTGGACACCACCTATACAATGGGCAGATGCTCATTGATATAGCATTACTTGAATTGAACATTTACCGAGTTATGGAACAATGGTATCCAGAAATAGATTCATTTACACCACAAGAGAAATTGGAGTCATTCAAACTTTGGAAAGATATAAAGGAAGTTGTTCATGCAAACTGTAACCAATTTAATTCGGCTTTTGTTGACTTGTGGTGTGAAAAAGTAAAACAAATACTACGAAGATGAACACTAGCGAACTTCAGCATATACTAGACAAATCATCCTACCTCTGTTCATTGTATGGTGTGGTGTGTGCAAATGATCAGTTACCATACGAGAAACCTTATCATGTAAAAGCATACATAGTAAATACACACACGTCAGAAAAACCAGGAGAACACTAGGTTGCAATTTTCTTCAATGGAAACATTGCAACATATTTCGATTCCTTTGGGATACCAGCTATTGATAAATATATCAAATCATTTATTTAAAGAAATTCGATCGAATGTAATATAAACGTTGGGCGGTTTCAACATCACGGTACAAACGTGTGCGGTATCTACTGAATATTTGCGGATATGCTATAAAAGTATTAGTTGAAATTAATTTTGATGGTGACTACTTCAAAAATGATAGAAAAGTATTTGATTGGTTCCGTAGAACCTATGAGCCCTTACGAAAAGGATCAGAAACATTACCCAAAACATGTATTTCACAAACCTGTAAGACTTACTGTGAATTTCATAACTGATTAAATGTGTTCATTACCAATTATTGATAGTAAATATGTTAAAATCATAATCAATTGTAAATATGTTGATTGTTAATTATTGATGAAATGTATTACAAAATGTAAAATATGTTCATTGCATAACCAATTATTGATTGTAAATATGATCAATTCATGATCAGTTGTAAATATGTTGATTCTTAATACCCTTTCCTGGGCAGTGTATGGGACAGGTGAAAAGTTCTGTTTACTCCTGTCTGTACAGCGTGGGCTTCCAACCCTACACTGTTCAACAGATACAAGATAAAACACATCGAATGGCTTGGCACAACACATCTCTTGATCACGATAGCGGCAACCCTTCTACAGAGAAAGCTCAGGTTTTGGAGACAGAAAAAGAAATACAGATTAAACGTATCCCCATTGAAGGGTGTGAGTGTACCGAAAGGTATATTTTCATCTCATCGAGGGTACGCTTGCGTTTCGGGAGTTGGACCAAGAGGATGGATTTGAGTTCATAAAGACCCCTTATCCACTTTTCTTGTGATCTGACATAAAACGGCCCTTTTCGGGGCCACCCAAAACCTGCTATAAGATTACTCTTGCATGTATATTTCACAGCGCTAGCGTCTTCGAATTTATTCGAAGATTTCGCTTTTGTTAAAAATGCACTGGTAAAGTAGCACAATTTACTAAAGCTTCGATTTTTTCCCCCGTATTATTCTAAGTTCAGTGTGTCCAGCGAAGGGGAACGCACTTCGCTTACCACACTGCCATTAGAATCCGATAAAAAAAACGATACATTAGTAAATTATGCTCTTCTGTCAAAACCCATTCGAAGCGCTCACCTTACTCTTTGGAATCTAACACAACCTCTGGACCGACACTCTGGCTCACCCCCTTCGCTCGTCGACACTCTGGCCCATGGGCCAGAGTGTCGGGTACCGGTTATGGGACCCGACACTCTGGCCCAACCCCCTCGCTCGTCGACACTCTGGCCCAAAGGATGATTCTTGCGTGTACATTTTCACAACGCACCTTCTTCGAGCGCCCTTCGCTTACCACACTCATTACAATCCAAGAAAATCGTAACGTTAATAAAGTATACTACTTTCTCTATCAAATGGGGTTAGAATCCTTCTGAACACCCTCAGTTTACATGTTTCGCGTGATATCCATCTTTTATTGAAATATGTTATGAGATAATGGTAAAATGTACATATAAAATTTTCCCGAGTGAAATCGGTGTTTTATTCATAGAAATGTTTTTTGACAAAAAGAAACACACTTGATTTGACGTTCCTGAAATTTGGTAGAAAAACGCAATGGCGTCGTCAACGACGCCCGCGCGTTTTCAATAAAAATTAAACATACATCCACCATTCAGTCCGAAATGGATTACCGAAATCTGTATCGGAGCTATTTGGAGGAGGGGTTGGTGGTGAGAGGTGTGGGGATGAAACACAGATGATCTGGAAGTCTTTGAACTTAGCGACAACGGGTACTGTAGATAACTTCTTCGATATCTACAGATATACCGTTATGCTGATGACAGACCACAGAGATCGGGTTTTCGGATTACCACCACGGTGGTTCGGATACACAAGACTGGTGGTGCGTCTCGCGGCTACCTTACTGCAGCGTTCTATCGTGATTTTTTCTCAGGGCGCAGGGTTTACGAATTCTTGCCGCTCTGGAGAATACAGACAGGACATGCGTGCAATGCTGCCATTTGGTTACGACGTTCTGAAGATAACTTCCAGGTTTATTCGAACCCTAATACAGTCCGGTTTCTTTTGAAACCGTTCAAAACGGCCTTTTTCAGGACCTCCCAAATTTTTCGAAAGTCAACTCTAGCATTGCTATCGTACGATTTGTTCAATCTTCCTGAACTTGGAGAGAATGTTCACATAATTTATCAAAGAATACTTCCCTAACAATAACAAAAACCCACTACCGCCCCCTTCATATCTATAATCCGATCATGTAGCATAATAATGCAGAGCGTAACTTTCGTGAATTTTAAGTGGCCCAGAACCGGGACCAGACACTCCGGTCCGTGGGCCACTGTCAACGAGCGAGGGGTGGGCCAGAGTGTCCGACGAGCGAGTGGGTGGGCCAGAGTGTCGATGAGCGACGGCCAATACTACTCATGTGCCTTTGACAGGGCAACAATGTTGTTCAGTCTCCCGTATCGAGGCAGGAATCAACTTAATCTGTCTCGGGTTCTATCAATCCAAGAAAGTATGGTCAAGAATGTTATCATAACTAACTTGTACAGATTTGGGGTGTAGAAATGGTAGAAATCTTTAGAATCCATTTTTTAAATGAAATTTGTAAAAATAGAAATTCAAATGCAATTATTTCACAGCACACGCTGCTCTGAGACAATTTATGTTTCCAAGCTATTGTATTAAGATCATGAAAAATAAATTAAAGAGAGCCTTTATTAGTATATTTATTAGGCAATGTTGCAATTTTATTTCAGAATACATGCATGCAGGTGTTTTTTATTTTTAGTGGAGAATCTAAATTAAAAGCAAAATATTGATGACATTGATAGCCACAACACCAATAGTTTGCATGATTCCAAATTGATTTGCAAGGAAACAATTAAAAAAAGATTTATAATAACAAAATGTGTTGTTTGTTTCTTTTCTTTAGAAAACATTTTCATAAAAATCCCAAATGAAAAGGGAACATGCGCAGGTTTGTGACCATGCAGGGGGGGGGGGGGGGCTGAGAAACTAGTTTGATATGCTATGGGTGATGAATCTGATTCGAATGAGTGGCATTCTACTTTGTTTTAATACAAACGTGATTTCAACTATCATTGATTATGAACAAGATTCAAATTATTTTACATCCCATGTATTCATACATGATGATTGAAGGTCTGATGTGCACGCTGTGCTATGGATCCCTTGTAATGACAGGAAGATCCAATTCACCAAATGCCGAAAATCAATAGCATTATAGAGAAATTGAACACTGCCAAAAATGGATAATCGATGTCAACACGGCCTTCGATCCTCTTTTTTCATAATTACAGAACAGAAATATTATTTTATGTCTTTAAATTATTATCATTTATTTTTTACATTATTATTATTTTGTCAATCAGTAAATTTGTGGGTGAATATCACGGACGAGACCCTGTTAACGGTGCGTGAGGTTTCTGGCTAACTTAACCTGTGGTCATGGGGGATTCATCGCCTGGGGGTATAGGGACGTTAGTCGCTATGACTACGTTGTCCACGCTCACTGTGCTTCACGTAATCGGCTGAGCGCAGTGGACATTTCAAACCAGAGACCTATCAACTGACCGCATCTCTCGGGGCATGAGTTAACCAGGGCCGCTGACCGAGTTAACCGTGAATTTCATGGCATGTAATTGGGGTCGAAGCGGCTAGATTCACACACACTACGGTTAATGCGACTGACCCTATGTGAATAAGAAGTTGAAATGAGTTGATATTTCTCCGTGATTCGTTTTTTTTTGTTGGTATGATTGCCATTTGGTTTGATTACCGATTGTCTTTCAAATTCTTATATAAAATATGGTCTAAATCATTCCGATCGTTTTACTGTCCAATATGTTGTCAAGACCACGCAGTGTTGAAATTCTGAGAACAGAATTATCTTTTTGTCAAAAAATTGATTTTTGAGCACTCTGTTTGCAAACAACTTGTCCATATCAAGTGCAACACTCATCTAAATACCACAGCGAATTAAACTCCACTACTCAACAAACTAAAACATGGGAAACAGGATCACCTTTCAAGTCGAAGTGAGTAATTTTAAAAGATGCGTTCCTCATGTCGCCCAACCACCAGAGTCACAGTGGATTTGATAAATCATATAAATACAAATAATTTAAGTGTCAAACTCTGTGTAGGCCAACACCAACAATTATAAACTAACTTGAGGAATGAAGATATGTATGACGTCATAAAACTTATTAAAGGTATGCTTAACATTGATGATGATCACAATGTTATGGTAGAACTGTTAATACAACCAAAAAACATTCATATTTTCATAAGGGCTTTTGTAATCTCTACCAGCAGATATGTTGTCTCGCCATAGCTGCATACTGCAGGGCGCAGGCAAAAATCGAATCCTATTGAGACCTGAACATTGTATATTCATGAATCAGTTGTTACTAGCAAAACCAAATAGTTACTCAGATATATAGACGATAGTACTGTTTGTTGCAATTGAAAAATAATTCCTTTATATACTATTCGATCAAATTAAAGACTTATCCCTAACTTATGTTTTACTACTCACTTAATCATACCATATTTTTACGAAAGTAAATTACATGTTGACCTTTTTTGAAAGGTCTATAATACATACTCATACAACCATTATCATCCAAACCATACGAGATTTACGAAGTTACTATCAGTACAGAGTGTTACATGTATTATAGAAGTACCACTGACAATACTGACTACGAATTTAACATAGAACTACTGATTGAACGTCTGATAAAATGTGGCTACCCTTACATTTCATTCTGGACTTGATTCGATATGACATGGCATGCAAGGCCACAAACTGATTGGACGAAAACAAAAAAAATCATTCGCTATAGTTTCCTACTCTAGAGCGACCAAATATCACAAGTCAACAGCATAATTGACAAGTTTCCTAATATTGCCATAGAAACTGTGTGTTCTAACCAAAAAAAGATTACACAATAAACTCGTCCTACTTAAAATTGTGGAACCTAGACAAATAATAAAACCTAGAGTGGCAAAATGGTCCAATATTGAAAAAATGACTAACCGCTGAATCTCTCGAGTTAAATGTCCATAATACCAACATTTAATGATCAAGATATAATTGTGACTAAGAAGTTAAAACCGCAAATGCAAACCACGTGAATAAATATAAACTTTTATCGATAACATTTAACTAGACATTTGTGTAACTACTCGTCTAATAACAAAATTTTCTAAAAATAACTTTACTGTATATCTCTTATACTAGTGGCGAAAAAATTGTAATACTAACTTACTTATTATCTTATTTTGTAACGAGGGTCCAACGTAATCCCTCTTTACATTTACAAGTTGGAAGTTATAGGGTACCAGGATACTACACGGATATCCCCTTTGTACGGATGTATGTTTCTACGAACGAAAAGATCTCTCATCTTTAAACCGTAGGCATCGAAAACATTATAGACTATTTGTGCATTTGATAGGGCAGTAATGTGTTCAGTCTCCAGTATCGAGGCAGGAATCAACTTCATCTGTCTCGGGTTCTATCATTCCAATGATGATATTCGTATGGGTTGGTGACCTACGTACAGTGTGACACGTAAGTATGTTTATTTGCAAACAATCAAGTGACATGATCATTAGAAATTCCATGATGTAGAACCTTATATGCAAGAGGCTTAGTAGATATATAACCAAAACTTTACAATACACATGATGTTAAACAATTATAAGTCAAGTAACTAATCCCTTAATCTCCTCACTTTAACCCTTTACCCAACAAACCGGCCAAATAAAGCTGCAACAGCCTAAATTATCTTGGGTCTGTCTCAATAAAACCATACAAATATGGATATCATTGGAACCGGCTCATTGACCACATTGTGATGGTTACAGTTATGCCCTGTGCCAATGCATTCTCTTATATATGCGAGTCGACCATAGGTCGCCTCGCATATATAAGAGAATGCATTGGCCTAAAAAAAACTTTTTTTTAACTTTTTACCATTTTTTCTTACATTCTTTAACAATTTTATAATTTTTAATGTGTTAAGCCAATGCATTCTCTTATATATGCGAGGCGACCTATGGTCGACTCGCATATATAAGAGAATGCATTGGCACAGGGGCCTTCTGTTGGGTAAAGGGTTAAAAGACCAAAAATTCACGGATATGTTGTGAACCGGATCTAATTGTGGCTAAGAAAATACAAATATGGATATCATTGGAACCGGCTCATTGACCACATTGTGATGGTTACAGTTATGCCCTGTGCCAATGCATTCTCTTATATATGCGAGTCGACCATAGGTCGCCTCGCATATATAAGAGAATGCATTGGCCTAAACAAAACTTTTTTTAACTTTTTACCATTTTTTCTTACATTCTTTAACAATTTTATAATTTTTAATGTGTTAAGCCAATGCATTCTCTTATATATGCGAGGCGACCTATGGTCGACTCACATATATAAGAGAATGCATTGGCACAGGGGCCTTCTGTTGGGTAAAGGGTTAAAAGACCAAAAATTCACGGATATGTTGTGAACCGGATCTAATTGTGGCTAAGAAAATACAAACAATAATAAGAACCTTATATATCAATAAACTCTCCTGTTAACTACAATTTTGTGTGTAACTAATCGTCTAGCTGATAACAGCGATTGCCTTTAAATATATATCCTGGTCTACTAGTTGGCAACAAAATTCACTTTTAACTAATTATCGTTTTGCTAACGATGTGCCAACATAATTCTTCTTTTCATTTGGCAGCTGAATGCCTGGTCACGGGAGGTTATAGGATACTTCACCATTATCAGTACTGTGGACCTTGTTTACTACTCAATGGAAGATCTCTCTCATTTGGACCATGGAGAAGGCATCGCCATCATTAAATATGATATATGTGCATTTGATGAGGATGACAATGTATTCAGACTCCCGTATCAAAGAAGGGTGCGACTTCATCTTCTTCTGCCTCGGATTCCATCATATCAATGTTGAACTTTGCGCAGTAAAACACGTCAATCTGTTCATTTACAAACGTATAAGTAACATGATCATCAGAATTTATACTTTGGAGAACAGTATGTGTCGGAGATTTGTTAGAAATATGTACAAAGACCTGATAATACACGTGATGTATGACTTATTTCCTATACAGGTGATTTAAAATGAACTTGTGATATTTACAGCAACTATACGGGAAATGGGTTGGGCTCACACTTGAGCAAGACAACAAGTTTGATGTATATATGTCTGTATATTAAATTCTTTAAATTAAAGTCTTTTCCAGGAATTTATTTTCATATTTTCTAGTCTTAAGTGGGAAATTTCATATATATATATATCTCCACTGTCTCGAGTGGGGAATTGTTACATAGATACTCATCCTGCTGTATTAACCAGTCGTGGTAATGTGCGATAGATACTCATCCTGCTGTATTAACTAGTCGTGGTAATGTGACATAGATACTCATCCTGCTGTATTAACCAGTCGTGGTAATGTGACATAGATACTCATCCTGCTGTATTAACCAGTCGTGGTAATGTGACATACTCATCCTGCTGTATTAACCAGTCGTGGTAATGTGACATAGATACTCATCCTGCTGTATTAACCAGTCGTGGTAATGTGACATAGATACTCATCCTGCTGTATTAACCAGTCGTGGTAATGTGACATAGATACTCATCCTGCTGTATTAACCAGTCGTGGTAATGTGACATAGATACTCATCCTGCTGTATTAACCAGTCGTGGTAATGTGACATAGATACTCATCCTGCTGTATTAACCAGTCGTGGTAATGTGACATAGATACTCATCCTGCTGTATTAACCAGTCGTGGTAATGTTACATAGATACTCATCCTGCTGTATTCAGGTTGCCGTTGTGTTTCTCACAATACAAATCACGGTAAAATTCAGGAACTGTTTCCAGGATCCAAACCAAAATAAAAGATAAGTACATACATGTAGCTATGTATAAATCCACCAGCAATGAACATTTGCCGCTAATATTAAATTTGAAGGTTGTGAGTCGATCGGCACGATAAAGAACTCATGGGGTTTTATTTTTAAAGAGTTGAAGTCCACTTTCATGTGTTTAATCTATTCACCATTAATATTCTAATTATTTTGTGAATTTACATTTTATTAACATTCTTGTGGCCAGAAACATGTTACTAACATACTATCTAAACCGTCGCTTCAGATAGCTGCTATCTGGAACTCATGTTACTAACATACTATCTAAACCATTGCTTCAGACGTTCAGATAGCTGCTATCTGGAACTCATGTTGTGGGTGAGCTAGATATTTGTTGAACGAGTTATTGTACTTATGAGTGAAATTTTACATATATGAATTACTGCACCCCAATCAATTTTCAATCAAAGATACAAAATCCCGAAGCCAATCAATTATATAGAATTAGAAGCACCGACGTGATAAATGGCAGTCAACTTAACAAAACAAGCATTAATTTAAGTTTAATAACCCAGTTTTGATGAGTCTGACAATGAAATGTGTAGTTTCATTCATATACCAATCCGAATTAAGTCAATGAGAACACAACACTGTCACTTGTTTTAATTTGACCATAAACTAGACACTAAAATGTATAATAGCAAAGGTGCATTGTCGTGTGTGATCTAGTATATGCATATAACTATGTTGACTATGGTTTTGCCAACCAATATCTCATTAGAAATGGCAGTGTGAACATATTGAGAGCTTACATGTAGTGCAAGGTATATATCGCGAAAGGTATATTAAAAAGTCAGTTGGCGTGCTAAGAACAATTCATAGTTGACAATTGGAAGAAACAAGGCTACCATAGGCCTGGACTATATAACTGTGCTGTCACGCAGTATCAATTTCAACAGAGAACTATATTGGATATTGACCTTGACAGATTGGAAGATGGCGAATTCAACACAAAAAAAACTGTCGACAAAATTTAATTTCCATTGCACCCGCGATTCCGTGATACCACAAATTCCACTGACACCAATAAACATTGCTTTTGGAAACGGATTCGCCGTTTATGGTTGTTCCTGTGCCAGAAACAATAAATCTTGCATCACTGGTGCTGAGACAGAAGCAAACAGTTGACTGTCGATGCAGTGTGCCGCCAGACCAGTCTCAACATAAAGAGCCTCTGTGCCATGTGGAGCGCATACATTACATATTCACAAAGCCCTTATTTATATTTTACATCAACCAGATTATTAAATACATTCGCGCACGTCGGGATTTCATTATTTACAAAGGTCACTTTCTCGTATTTAGCTTGTTTTCCACTTTCTTTGACCCCCGTGATGTCACCACTTCCCATTGCCCTTTACGATATTTATTGCTACGATAAGATCATCATTTTTATCTACAATTTACATTTAATTACATCTTATATATCCATAATCAATAAGTTACACCATTAGTTTTTCAATATACGACAGTGACAGTGTTTATTGATTTCGGGAATTATATTAAAAGTATGTTTAATTGTGACCAGTTACCTGTTTTCGACTCACGCATTTCAAGCATGTGGGGTTTGTTTTTTTATTCATAGGCGAAAAAGTTGCTGGCCCATTGTGTATATTTTGATGTTGATTTCTTAGCAACAAACAATCAGACCATTTAGAATGTAGCGAATACTAAGTTTTATACTGAATGATGAAAATAAGCCGGCGCCGTCATCAATGTCTAGATCAAAACGCTCAAGCGAATTTTCAACATCGACCCGACAAATACATCTAGGCCTAGGATTCAAAAGCGCCACAATGTTATGGTTAGTTTAATAAGCTACCGGTATATATGATCTATTTTGTCACATGTAAAGAAAATATATTTTTTTTTATAGTATTAGTACACGCAGTGATGCACTGGCCGCGGGGGGGGGGGGGGGGGGGTCTATTCAAATTTGTTGTTTTTTAATGCCAGCTTTATATCATTTTCTACAGCTCATTGGTGAGTGCACCTCAGTTTACACTGAGGGGATTGTCAGTTCGAATCTGACTGGAGACTGCGCTGGTATTCTAAAATAAGAACTTTAGATTGCATGATTATTATGAGAAATTATTATATTATATATATATATTATATAATAATATTAATATATTAATTCAATTGTACTTGCCAGAGGCCAGTACATGTACTATGAATTTTTTTCAAATTTACTTCACATGAGATAAAATAGATGAGGTGCTTGTCATGTTGGTGTTGGAAATTCCCTTGACTGTTTTGATCTAGATCGATAACCATGGAAATTGCATATATCTGTACAGGAGATGTCCCTTTAATCAAATATACTACAGCTCTAAGGTGGAGACACATTCATGGGATGCTGATATGCAATTGGAAGTATGTTTTTTCTTCAATTTTCAAGTCTATATACTATAGGCCCACCATATGAGGGAAGGCCCCCAGTAACCACAAATTCCCTTTTTGTGACCATGGACATTATATATATCTGTGCATGGACATGCTATATGTATATGTGCAGGAGATGTCCATCTAGTAGGTCTTTACTGATTGAAAATTGAAAATGTGAATGTTATTATATTTTAGAGTTATCCTTCCTGAACAATTGTCACATTCATGTTTTCTATTTTGAAATTCCGAGCTTGGTCTGTCAACTTCATGTTGAAGAATTAAAAATACACCAACACAGACTGTCATTGCTTGTTCATTTTTATCCTTCTATTAACTATCTCATGATGGGAGCTGCGTTGGTGCAGCATTAAAGATCATGCTCCAATGGTAAGTTCTCAGAATACCCAACATAACACAACTTAGCTCATTGTAACAGTGTATTGGATATTAAAGGTACGGTTGGCCTTGGCGGTGGGTATCCTGTGAAAATATTTCCACCCGTCAAAAACCGCCACAAACAGAAAGAACAACAAAATGTAGACAGACTTTGTCCGTATACAAATAAGAAATATCGCATAAACAGTATGTTATTGTCATATCTTTGACCATTGTTATGTAAACAAAAGCATAAAAAGTTACTTTTCTGGTGTTTGTTTATATTATGATGGTAAACATAAAGAGCGTTCTTTGTTGGTGAATTCCTGATATGGAACGAATAAAGAGCGTTTGTGCCATTTGTGTGCGATTAGCCAGCAGCATTGTGCTGTCTTCTGTAACACAATCAGGCTCTTGCTTATGTAAAATATAGTAAATCTTTATGATAACATGCTGTTTACGCGATGGTCATGGTATATTTGAACGAAACTGTATGCGTTTTAATGTTTTTCTGTTTACGGTGATTGGAACAAATATGAATATTTTCGACAACTAAGGCCTCACGTGCCTTTAAATTAGATCGCTAGATGAGCATTTTCGTTTTAGAAAACAACAGCACTACAAACTTGTATATGTAGGATACCAAGGCTATGGAAATTGGCCTGGTACTGTGATGACATAATATATTTTATTCCATGTTTTCAGCTAGAGGATGACCCCACAGAAAAACTTAGAATAAGTCAGGTAAATGGTGAGCTCTTCCATCTCACTCACCGAAGAAGCCTTCAATCAATTTTGACAGAAGTAAGTTTGTGTGATTTAATATCTCAGTCTTAAATAGATAGGCTACGACCCTGTAAGTAGGGAAAGGACCATGCATGCCCATGTGTCAACATAACTACATTTATGACATGTCCAGTTAGGTCATCTAGTTCCTACATAGCATTTGGACTTAAGTTAAAATATTTGCACTTAAGTCCAAATATTTGGAAGTTCCTACTTAGCATTTGCATTTAAGTCCAAAAGTGCAAATGGTAAGTAGGAACTACCAAATATTTGGACTTAAGTGACTAACCATTTTTCCAAAAAGTCCGCCCTATGAGCAACACCAGACCAGCTTGTTCCCAAATGGGGATGTTTCTTATAGTTTAATTGCACTCACTTATGATTAAGTATTATTGGGGTGGGGTGAATTTTTAAATATGTTAAGGCGTGCCTGAAGGGGCCGAGACATTGCATGGGTCCTCTAGTTGAACCCCTCTGGACGTATCTCCCGTCAGTGGTAGGTACACCTACTTCATTTTTAGTTTAAATTTGCTTCAAAATTGTTAATTACTCATTAAATTTCATTATAGCAGTTATGTTATAAGTCGTTTGCTCGTTTTAGGGACTGAAGTCTATGCACAGAAGGCATATCCACCTGCAGGAATCCGGAAATTGTGAACGTAGTAAGTACATTGCAATGATTCTACTATCGCTAAACATATCATAACATTTCTGATTGAGTTCTAAATCTTGAATATTAACACATGTTAGTTACATAATATATATTTTATTTTATGCTTCCCCATTAAATAGTGGAAATTTACCACATTTAAATTATTTTGGTATGCCTAGGGAAAATATTTTGCCGGAGAGCACAACAGTTGAAATTTGTGTCATTCATTTATGTTTCCAGGGGTATTAGATTGAAACTTTATCCACTTTCAATTTAGTTATACCGAAGTTGAATTATTGTGAATTATGTTCATAAATCAGGATAGAATGATGATTATACAGGTGATAGATGTGTGTAGATAGATGTGTGCTATATTCTTGTCTAACACTTACAGTTGAGTATTTTATTTCTATTGTTGAGAAATATCGTCTGATTTATCTAGTTTTAATTTTAATTTATCTTCAGATGGAACAAACTTCTTCAGGCCACAGGAGGGCAGAGGAATAGTCACAACGAAAGAGCTTATTGAGCCCAAATATTTGAAATTCCAAATGTGTCTTAGATAGCTCCAGGGATATTCAGCTATTTTTTAAACATATAAAATAATTTGTTGAACCTATATATTGCTATTGATATTTTGTCTCAACCAGAATGTGGCAGGTATGTAATGGTGTTTAGAATATCAGCAATGTCACTAATTAATATAGATTGTCATTGGGTGACTGACATTTACATGTGTCAATATTGCTAGTTATGGTTAGTCTATATAGGAAGTAATATTGCCCAATTTTATTAGCTATGGTGGAGTCTATCTAGCCAGCAATTTAGAATAGTCCATGTATCTAACAGTCCATGTATCTAACAAGGGTGGAGCCTATATCTAGCTAGTTACATTAGTCATTATAGCTAGTCATAGAGATTTAGTCAGTCTATCTAGGAGGTTATAACTATCCATATGGCTAGCTATGGTGGCTAGTATAAATAGTATATATATATATATGTGTGTATATATGTCAAATATAACCAAATCCGATTATCCATGCCCAAGGTACAGGTTGAACAGTTCATAGAGACAAAATTCAGAATCAAGTCAAACAAGTGCTGTAATTCTGAGGCCGGTAAAAATGAATGGACGAAATCCAAAACAAATAACTATGTTACAGATGGACAGATGACGGTCTCCACTAATATAACCTTGACTTCTTCGGTTCGGGCATAAAAAGGGTGTATTAATAACTCCTATTCAGTAAAGTAGGGTTCATGACAAAGACACTAATGATGTTGATTGATTTATATTGAACCGGCATTGATTTCCGGCATTAAGATATTCAGATAACATATATTGATACAATTTAAATGCATGCTGTAACACAAATGTCTCTTTTTATCTCCTGTTCAGCCCAAGTTATCTTAGTCTTCAGTTAATGTTTTTGTCATCCATTGGTCTTAACCCTTTACCCAACAGAAGGGCCCTGTGCCAATGCATTCTCTTATATATGCGAGTCGACCATAGGTCGCCTCGCATATATAAGAGAATGCATTGGCTTAACACATTAAAAATTATAAAATTGTTAAAGAATGTAAGAAAAAATGGTAAAAAGTGTTAAAAAAAGATTTTTTTTAAGGCCAATGCATTCTCTTATATATGCGAGGCGACCTATGGTCGACTCGCATATATAAGAGAATGCATTGGCACAGGGTATAACTGTAACTATCACAATGTGGTCAAGGAGCCGGTTCCAATGATATCCATATTTGTATGGTTCTATTGAGACAGACCGAAGATATTTTAGGCTGTTGAAGCTTTATTTGGCCGGTTTGTTGGGTAAAGGGTTAACAGACACAGCAAACGTTTGCATCTGAAAACAAAATAAAGTGAGATAATTGTTAGTTTCGGAAACAGGAAAAGTGAAAACCTCCAATCATGGGTGATACTTGTTGGTTACTGCTCCCATGCCCGCAAGCATTTTACTATATGTATAAATGTCACCAACACCTCCTAAGTATAATTAGTATATCGGGAAATACATCCATGTTGATTCAAATATAATCCTTTGGGATAGATATTGAACCTAATAAAAAATCCACTAATGAATATAAATTAAACAAAGATTCATATATATAGATCCCAGTTTGAAAATGACATTAAACAGTTATTTCTTTAAATAGAAAATGCATTGTCTCGCAACAGGTTTATGAGAAATAGAGAAGAGTGTTAAATAGTTGTCAGCATGTCTTCCCCTTTAATTGGAAGATGCACTCTCAACAACTGTAGATGAGAGTGGGCCCTAGCACTCATCTGCACTTCAGAGTTGTGAAATGCTGACAAGTAGTTTAAGCGGTATTCATGCTGAACAAACCTGACCAACATGCACCTCTTCATCTTCGAGTCAAAAGTGGATGTTTTAATAAACCATGCACATCAATGCTATTAAGTTTGTCATAGGCTGATACAAATTTATTTTGGTTTTATTTGCGGCCAATAATGTAAATTGGCAGTTAAATTATCACCAGCCACAACAGAATATTTTTTGTTCACTGTGAATTGATAGCCTTAGTTAGTTCTTGATGTTGTCAAGATCTAACAAGGGATAATGATTCATAGTAAGCAGTATGCATTAAGCCACCACTGTTAAGTCGATGCTTAGTCAAGTTGTCAATTCCCTTCCCCACTGGTCAGGGTGAGAGGCATACCAGCTGGGAATCGCATATACACATTGCGTAAGGAATTACAAAAAAGGGCAAGTCAGTCAATGACTTTATATGTGTTAGTTAGGTTTGATATAGTACCATATCAAAAACAGACATCTTAAGTGCACACACTAAAACATTCATTCCTTGATAAAGTGACGCTTAAATTAAGGATAAACAATTAACAAAAATAAATCCTCCACAAAATCAGGTATAATGAATTCTTTAAAATTGTTGAACATCTTTCAATCTAGTTTATTAGTACCGGTAATATGGTTTGAAAGGAACATTTCAAATAATAAAGTTTTATCAAGTTACGCAACATAATCTAAGTAGCATGGTGATGTCCAGAGAATACCGCTTGTGCTTAGTCACAAATTGACAACTTTTAATTTACTTTAGTCAAAAGGTAATTTGAATGGACTGAAATGGTGATTCATTTTTTTAAATTCATATTTGCCAAAAGACTTTTATAAATATATTATATAATGGTGTGTATTGTTCAATTCTTGTTGGGCATCTAGGCATTAATGCGTGAAGAATGTTATTGTTTTAAAAAAAGACAAAATATTCAAATTAACTTTCAGAAATAGATCAGGCATTCGTTAAATTATAGCAAGAAAACACTCTGGCCATACTCTTTAAAAGTAGAAACTATACTTATGTTCTGATAAGTCTGAAGAATTATTGCCAACAACTGAACCATTGCTGCATGGTGACATTGGTTGACACTCGCATCTCTGATGTAGATGGCATTTTCCTGCTGCACAGTAGAATTCAGGAACATCCATTCAGCAGCACTGACGGAAATAAAGAAGAAGCAGCAGCAAAGGAACATGTTAAACCGAGAAAAAGAACCGTAGCCTAACCTAACTTCTGAAAATTCTGATCTACCGGGAGAACAGGTGGTCTCAGTCTCACTTATTTGGAGCCTAACTCAACGCGTTTAACGGAGAAAAAGAACCTTAGCCTAAACTAACTTCTGAAAATTCTGATCCACCGGGAGTATCAGTATCTTCAAGATTGTTTTCATGGGCAAATGCAGCATAAATGTGTTTGCAAAAATATGGTTGACCATGGTAAAGGAATGCATAACAAGTACAAACACAAATATCTGGATTACAAATGTGTACGAAAGATGAATGTCTTGTCGCGATCATTTTTGTGTTATCAGGAAGGATATCAAGGATGCTTTCTCTGAAAATTTCAGCAGCCTTCATATCCAATGAATGAATGACATCACGGCAGCGGCGCACACTGTCATGACTATAACAGTGCTCAGAAGTCACTTACTCTGCTAATTGTTTGCAAGATTTGCGAGGATTTTTTTTGGACACATGATTATCAATGTTTATAACTTCTTTATTATCTTTTCCTATGAGAAATCCGTCAAATAATGTTTCGGAGCTATTGTCATCCTGCTATTGGTTTTGTGATAGTGGCTCATACTTTCCTGAACTGATTCCTATTCTAGTTTCTTTCTGAAATGCATATTGATCTTTAGACTGTGAATCAATAATATACCATGAGCTTGCATTATCAAAATGTCTGATATTTCCATTTTTAAGAAGTCCAACTGACCAGGTCATATCAATGACAAGTTTCTCTTTTTCAATAAAATTTATTTTTTTTTGTCTAAATTTAGGTTGATGTTTCATGTTCATTTCTTTCTTTTCGCATTTGAAAATGGGTTTTATAGCTTTAATGAAGAACTCGGATAACAATTTATTGACATGGGAGTCTAGGTATGTTTCATCAATAGCTCTGAATTTTCTTTCTGTTATATTATTTGTCAGATTTAATGGATTACTTCTCTCGGCTGGTGGGACGGAATATAATTTCTCTGCAGTGAACGAGTTAGCCCATTTTTCACAAAACCAATTGTTTTCCATGTAATTAATCAAACTTATCTTCATACTTTATGGCAGAAGTTCAGTTGGAATTTCATTATTCAAAAAAGTTTTAAATCCAGTTATGGTTTTTAGCAGCACATTCCAACTCATTATGCATTTGAAAGCAGTCTCAAGACGGAGAAAGAGAGACACGCTTGTCATCAAGCAAATGAGCACGAAAACCATTTACACCATGATAATTGCACAGGGCTGTTCTCATGTTTAGGCTTTCCACAGCCCCCCGGATTAATATATCTTTGTCATGCTGTACCATAAAATGAATCGGATCTTTCAAAGCGCATGGCCTAAATGTAAAGAATCCCATACCATTTTTTTATGATCACATGAAGGATTTGAACATGGTATATTCGCAGCTAAAATTTCAATGGTCGTTGCATGTGTTTCCAGTTCATTATTTTCAGAGATACTGATAGCAGCCGGCCTACCAGTATTGTTAATATCAGCATATGTTATTAAAACTGTACTGAACATAACAGACATGAAGTCATGTTTAGTGTCATAACAATGACGTACTTGCCAAGATCACGCAAATGCATCCGACACTATCAAATGATAATTTCTATCGAGATCCCTATCACCTCGCTGGAAAAAAATTAAAGATTCCTTATTACTCTCAATGAGATTTTCAAGATTACGCTATTCAAATGAAGTTGAATCTATCTCATATTGACAGGAAATTGAGTCTCTCAATACATGTCGATCAACTATCTGTGCAAGATTTTCTATTTGGGAAAGGCTATGGGATGTTTGAGAAGCTTGTTCATCTGGATAAATCTGATTTACCTTGTTCATATTCACAAATATTTGTTTTGGTGTGGTACTGTTTTCGCGAAGCATATCCCACTTGTCTCTAGTTGATAAAGATGGCCTTTTCATGTGCTGACTCGGTGCAGAAACATACTTTGAATTTTCGAAGTGCTCATATATGTTCCAAGTCTCCATATCGTCTTTGTGTAGAGTAAGTTACAATTTTCCAACCACACTTAAAATGATCATTTTGAGCTTTTTAGGTTTATCTTTTGACTGTAAAATTATGGATTTAGGTCGGTGATTATTGTGTCTTTTTCCAATATCTATAACATGCATTGCAATAGTATGATCCCTCTATTTTTGTCCACTGGGGAGAAGTATCACACATACAATTTGTGCAAGTTTTTTGGTCCAATAATAGATCTTGCAAGATGGATATCAGTGTTTAGAATTATCTCTGTAAGCAAATGACCGCAGGTTGCACGGTATTGGTCAGATTTACCTGCGCATGTAATGTACATAACAACAGGAATATCATTCCGATTTCCATTCTCATCTGAAAAATTATATTTCTCATCAAACCGATGTGTTTTACCCCAGGTTTTGTTATCAGATACAGATGATTTCAAAGTAGAATTATGATGTCACATTTTATCCAAAACAATGCGTTTGCATATATCAAAATTGAATTTATCAAACAACTTTTCAAATCATTCCCAGTCCTACACTGTTCAGAATAAATCCACTGATTTGATTCCAAATGCGGAACTACTTCTTCAGAAACTAGGAAGGATTTAATATTTGAAATTGCAATTTGATCATGTTTTCCTTCTTTTGTGCAAGGGAATTCTTTTGTGAAGTCTCGACCACACTTCAGTTTGCACCTGAGTTTGAGGAACCTATCTTTGCTGTGACTTGTAGAAGGGGAGCCAATTATACAGCTTGATAACATTGGATGCAGTTTCAAATTAGAGACCCTATAAAAGCCCAGCTGGGCGGCCCAGCTGGGCGATTTTGAAAAAATAGTATAAAAGCCCCTACTGGGCGGCCCAGCTGGGCGGTATTAGAGTAAACTCCAAATTAAAGGATATTTTGGACGCAATAGTGATTGATTATTACTTTTGGACAACTAATATATATATTTCTTTGCGAATATCCCGAAAACTTGTCATTAGAAAGCTTTAGGAGCGAATATAGCAGTCCGAAGCATCGACGGGTGACCGAAGTAAATTTTCGCTAATTTTCACTCAGTTTTCGCCCAATTTTCGCTAATTTCTAATTCTATACATCAATACAAAGATGTTTCCACGTTGTAACACAACAAGTGACCATTTTTAAACATTCACATTAAAGGGTTTTTATAAGAACATCTTTTAAAACGAGTTTTGAGACGATATTTATCGAATAACGTGGAACCGCCCAGCTGGGCACTTTCGATAAATATTGTCTTCGCAGATTTTTGCAAATTTCTAGATTTTTTCACCAATTCTGATGCGCTCTAGAATACAAACATAACACATGATCATATTTTGTTGCACACATCAACGTGTTATTAAAATTTAAATCATTTGAAACGAGTATTTAGATGATTTTGATGAGTGTTTGTTGAATCGCGCTCACGAAATATTATTATCAACGTTTTTTAACGATTTCTTCGTTTTCACAGCAGCTATAGTGCATCCGTGTGTTCAAAAATAACAAATAACCACATATTGTTTGTAAACGCTTAGATTTTGTTCGTTTGGGTCATTTAGAACCAATCTTTAAACGATTTTCTAACTCCCACTGAACCGCCCAGCTGGGCGGTTACGAACCTCCGGGCTGGGCGGTTACGTCCATGGCTGGGCGGGTACGAACATGGCTTGGCGGTTACGAACTATCAGGCTGACTAATGCTTAAACTAAACCACATGTATTGAGGATAAGATTTAAGCTTCAGAACATCACTTTTCTCCAATACAAGTATAAAATTATACAACATCAAGATAAACATAAAAAATTTATTCCTGTTATATTTTAAAATTATTTCAGCTCATATTTCAGATTGTGTATACTCATTCATGTTCTTTTGTTATTTTTGCTTAATTTTTTAATGTATGTTCAATAAATTGAATTGAATTGAATGATTTTCAGTACAATCGCGAATAAATTGAAGCTTACCTTTTATAGCCGATACAATTATCCAATATCACAGTAAAATCCGATCATGGTTACACACACGTCGAACGATATTTAGCTGATGAATAATATCTTTCCTACTGTAAGCAATTAAAAAAAAAATTGATAGTAAGCAATCTTTGACAGGATCAAGCATGAGTTGCTCTCACCTTGTCACGTTTCTAACATTTGAGTGAGCGATAAAGGTGATATGTCATATGTTCAGTTTTGAAACGGTGGTGTGCTCGCGTGAGACCAACGTTGTAACAACACGTCAAAAAGACAATGGTGTGATTTTGATTCACTTTCTATTATACCGGTGCCAACATAAAGAAACCATACGAGGTGCATGAGCTCGTCGCCGTATCAACACTCCTTTGTGATAGTGACATGTGATCGACCTTAACTAAATATAAACGATGCTCACATCAAAGAAATGCCAAACCAATACACGGGCTTCTCTGGTCGATTTTGGAATTATCCTAATATAAAAAGCTCGCATGGTATGACAATTCATAACTCTCTGGTGGAAGGTGGAGCGAACAATGTCAGATTTTATTTGGCTTAATTAGTTCCTTTTTACCAGAGCGTCGGTACGAGTGATTTGAGCGGTCTGTAACCTTAATTGGAAGCAACCGCCCTCGTGCTGATGCCGGCGAGTGAGACGGTTTTGGATTAGGCTTAGTGCGACGGACAATGGAGCTAATCCCTGACGCCGCGTTAGCAGCAATAGAGATCTCAAATTCCGGATATTGTTAGCTGGAATCTCCAGTCTAACAGAGGCTATTTGACTCTCTGTGTTTAATTTCGGACGGGAGATGCTGGAAACCAGAGATCTTCCACCCGGAGCAAGAACGCCAAGACCAGCCGTACCATGAAAGAGGAGCCTCCTAAGAAAAAGACACCAGCTCGAAGGACACCTGCATGGAGACTGACGACATTGGACCAGCTAGCAGGGACTCCGTGGATCTGCCGGAGGTCCCTGCTGTCGTCGTCGAGGCTTGCGGAGACAGGGACGTGGATACCACCCCAGATGTTCCTGCCGCCAGCTTCGACGTGGAACTGGACAGCCTTACACCTCGGACACCGGATTACCAAAACATTCCGATGTCCCCCAGCTCCACCTGCACCAACAACAACACCAGCGCAGCCTCCGCCCGAGATGAACTCAAGGCTGAGGTAGACAAACAGATTGCATTGTCACAAGAGGCGGTGAGGATATCAAAAATCAACAATCAGCGACATCAACTTTACCTACAACAGCTCCAACAGAAATCTCCTCCGTCACCACAATCATCAACAGAAAAGCCAAACCCAAAAAAGAAAAGGAAAAAGTAATCACCATCACAAAATGCTTAAATTTTTTTTTTCTTTCTCACAATAAAGGCAAAAACATGAGGGATTAAGGAAAGGGTCAATCGACCCTTTCGACAATCCCGGGCTAGTCCCCCGAACCACTCACTTCACAATTCATAACCAAGACGACTCCATTCAGATTCATCCGTTCTCGTGAGTAATGCAATAATTATAGTCATATTAGCATGGCGTCAGCCGAATCATCTCCACTTTTATTGATAAATGGGATAAAGTACTTTCCAACGGATATGCCTTAGAACTGTTGTCAGAACCCGATCGGGTCAAAATATGTGATATACCACCTGTAAAACCAAAGGGAGGTGACATATATCTGTATAGAAATGAAGACCCACTCAAAAAAGATGATTGGAAGGCCGATCAACATCTGTGGGTGAATAGAGGACCCAACAACCACCCGAAAAACTCACCTGTCATAACAAAATCACGCTTCACTTTGAAGCAAGGCATTGGTGATAGAAAGGGCTCGAATTCTTTTATTCGTACAGCATACACACTGTTCGACAAACATAACTCTGATACCCTCATCCATTACCTTGGCGACGATTCCACATGGTAATTCGAAAGACAGCCGATCAACATTCAAAAGAACTGCCCCTTCTATTTTGGCTTCGATCAGAAACACCGTAACGTCATCTGAAAGGAATCCTCAAACGATTTACCAACAGTTAGTTACAGTACCACAACAACCAGATCACAATGGGGTCTTAAACCCAAGAAATACAAGGCAAATTACTAATATTAAGGCCAAGTCAGTGTCAGAAAAACGCAACAAAGACCCAATTAGGGATCTTTTGCAAATGGCTCATCAATTAAAGCATATTCCTGAAATGTGCTACCTCGATAACGATTTGTACGTTATCGTCCACTATCCTGAATGGTCACATGAGGTCAATGATTTGTTGGAAATTGATCAGGAATCGCACCGTTTCGTGCTCGGCTACGACACGACCTTCAATGTAGGTGACTTCTATGTCTCCTCGTTAATAATAAGAAACATTCTATTCGAGGGCTCACCTGTTTTTCCTTTAGCGTTCTTCAACAAACACTCATCAAAATCATCTAAATACTCGTTTCAAATGATTTAAATTTTAATAACACGTTGATGTGTGCAACAAAATATGATCATGTGTTATGTTTGTATTCTAGAGCGCATCAGAATTGGTGAAAAAATCTAGAAATTTGCAAAAATCTGCGAAGACAATATTTATCGAAAGTGCCCAGCTGGGCGGTTCCACGTTATTCGATAAATATCGTCTCAAAACTCGTTTTAAAAGATGTTCTTATAAAAACCCTTTAATGTGAATGTTTAAAAATGGTCACTTGTTGTGTTACAACGTGGAAACATCTTTGTATTGATGTATAGAATTAGAAATTAGCGAAAATTGGGCGAAAACTGAGTGAAAATTAGCGAATATTTACTTCGGTCACCCGTCGATGCTTCGGACTGCTATATTCGCTCCTACAGCTTTCTAATGACAAGTTTTCGGGATATTCGCAAAGAAATATATATATTAGTTGTCCAAAAGTAATAATCAATCACTATTGCGTCCAAAATATCCTTTAATTTGGAGTTTACTCTAATACCGCCCAGCTGGGCCGCCCAGCTGGGTCTCTATAAATTCTTATATTGTTAATTGTCTTAAATAACTCAATTTAATTGTAACTATTCTTAAAAACAAACTCACCTTTGCCGCTTTCAAAACTCTAAGGGCACGCATAGCGTGCGTGATTGCTGACGCCATTGTAGATTTTAGAGTTATCGTTCCTTAATGGGATAACCTCATGTCAAGATGTCCGCAATTGCGGATTGCCATGCAAATCTGCGGAGCAAAGGTTACAAAGTTGCACATACTTCTGAGTGTGACTTGATGTGGTATTGAAAACAACAGGTATTTATCTGGCGGTTCCGCTTGGAACTTGTTCAATTATAATGTTGGTGTATTTATTTTTGAACTTTATATTGATTTTTCAAATCTAGGCCAAGTGATGTAATTCCAGAAAACAATTCTCAAAAATATATTCATTGCAAAATTTTACAATTTACCAAGCAGACCCGCCAGATAAATACCTGTTGTTTCTAATACCACATCAAGTCACTCAGAAGTAACTTTTGTTCCACAGATTTGCGTGGAAATCCCCATTCAAAATTGTTCACTTGACCTCCCCCGCCACTGGGCTTGACCGTGAGCCTATTGAACTTTTACTAGTTTTAGAATTACTACAATTAGTTGTTTTCTTCCTCTTCTGCACCAACAACTAAATGAAAGTGGTCGCGTTTCTGAAGTCAAACTGATGGTGTATTGTAACTGCTTGAAAAAAATCATGTTATGACGAGACAACTTATATTTTAAAGAAATTGTATAACATGCCATATTCCTGGAGTGATGGTTAGTTGATGACTCAAAACGTGACTATTTTTTCCTTTTTAAATGAAAGCGGCTTCTGGTACCTGATAAATACCGGATATGGTCAAAATAAAGAGCGTTTATATTACTGGCGAAACAAGAAAGCAGTTGGACGACTACACGTGACTAATTACTTGCTTATATCAGTGAATAATACACGTAAGTGAGCCTCGGGAACCTTGCCCGTTGAAAGAATATGTACATGGCATCATGTATTTAACGAATATTTCCGAAAATTCCAATCATACCATATCTGAAAACAACATTTGAACTACGAACAATTTCATATACCGGGCAGTTACAAGCTAGTAGACCTGTATTCGGGACAATAATTAAATGGCAGTGAATGATTCCACCAACCCGAGTCGTTGCATATGATTCATGAATGTATTAGACGACCACGATACAATCGTAAGTGGAGGAATCGGGCCCGACGAGATCGTGGATAGTTTGTTCAGACGATTGCGATGTCACGTGCATTATGATATCGTAGGTTGTTCTAAAGCATGTGATTGACACCCTACGGTCATTTCCAGCTACGATTTTTACGTACACACGACTGCGATTACGTCGCAAGTGGAAGTAACCAAGGATACGCCACGATTTCGCATCTAAAATCAAACAGCGCTTGATATTATTTTATGACCTACGATATTGACGTGGGCATGCGCAGTCCATATTTCGGTTACTTCCTACGACGGAAATCTTTCCACTAACGATTGTATCGTGGTCGTCTGAAGGTACACAAAGAATGACAGGGCATTCTGGACGCATGAAAAAAAAACGACTTTAAGGAAGACTATTCTCTATTCATATTCGGTTAAAACAGGGGAGAGCTCCACATCACTTTTTAAATATCGGTTTGAATAATAAAGAGAGTTATCAAATCAAAATTTGTAGCATTTAGTTTAGTGCTGTGCGTCGGATCCGATAATCCGAATCGGATCGGATATCGGATCGGATTTACAATGTTTAAAAAATCGGATTCGGATCCGGATCGGATTCAGAATTGTCGTCGGATTCGGAGTCGGATTTTCAAAAATGCTGTCGGATTCGGATCGTCTGGATCGGACCGTACAATCCTATCTCCATCATGTTACATTTATGGGGTGGATAACTTGGATTCTAAGTTTCTAACTCAGTCTCAGAGTCTCAGATTAAACGTAGGGCCTATATAAATGTAGGCTACTCTTACTGCCATCTTAGTGTGTCAATGTCAGATGAAATTTCTAGGAAATCTGACGTCACGATTCCGCGAAAACACATTTTCTAAGAAGTAACAGACTACATACTCCAATCCGTCCAGTCTTTTCAGCCTCCATCAACTTAAATTACAGAGCAGTACAGACTACAGAGTACAGAGTACAGATGTTTCGTTAGTTCGTAACTTCGTACCACCATGTCACTTACACTGTACGTTGTACGTACTACGTAGTGTCTTACACTTACAGTACTGTCACTTAGGTAAGTTAGGACAAAGTTCCAGATTCCCGAATCCCCAATTCCCGATCATCCCGTTAAATTCTCTAACTTTTCTTATATGCGTCTACACTCTACACGGAGTAGTACACTCTACAGTCCCCCTTCACGCCAATGACCCATCCCTTGACCCCAGCAACAAAAGTTTGATGTTGAACCACACATTGTACACGATGTTGTCACACTGTTTGCAATTTATATGTTGCGGATTTGGGTTGGATTTCGGATCGGATTTAGCGATACACATCGGATTCGGATTCGGATTCGGGTTCGGATTCAAAATTGACATCGGATTTCGGATTCAGATCCGATTCAAAATAGCCATCGGGTTCGGATTTTCAAAAATGCTGTCGAATCGGATTTTGGGTTCATGTCGGATCCGACGCACAGCACTAATTTAGTTACGTTGTAAAACCACGGTTGGCAGTGTGTTGAAAATTATGGTTGGAAAATTAACGTCGGCAGTGGTTTTGTCAAAGGTGGCAATATACTCGTGCAATCTGATAAGTCATTGAACCTTTTTTATTTTCGTTCTACACAAGTAGTACAGACGCTCTTTAATTTTACCATATTAGGAATACAATTATGACAAACGCTCTTTATTGAAATTAGTGTAACTTGCTTAAAGGGGTACTGTACGCCAAATGTTGTTGTTGGTTTCTATAGTCTCCGAGTCGGAGAATAAGGTAACAATTTTTTCATTATTTGAAAGTCTGTTGAGTACGAAGTAGTGTTACGGATGACAAATTTACCGGAATGAAAAAATACAAATTGTCGTTGTCGAGTAATTTTTGTAAAGTTTTCAACCAAATGAATCAAATAAAAGTTATATTATAGGCATACTAGTCCCATATAATCATTTAAGTTATTGTATCGTCGCTACTCAGTGAGTGGCTTGATTGTTCTCCCCGTATCATCATAATATTTTAAGCGATCGTGTGTGCGATCGGTTTAACAATCCAATATCCCTCAATTACTTTATTTGATTACGCAAATTCGTAATTTAATTGACGCCATTTTATGGCTCCAGTCATAAATTCAATTTATATCAAATTATTAACTTTTAAATTATTAAATTTTAAGATAGCCTATTAACCTGAGCGTTTACAAAATACATCTTCGACTCAAATTACTTATGTTTCTATATATTATCGATATTAGATCGTTGTTGTCACCGGAAATTTAATGAAAATGGCGTACAGTACCCCTTTAAGAAGTCTTTTCTAAATATTAACTGTTATTTTATCAAGTTTTTGTGTGACAGCAAAAATCGATATAAAAGTACATTTGATGAATTTATAGACGTATACGTAACATTAAACTGCCACTGGGCTTCATCGTAAGCTAGGCTATTGAACTTTTACTAGTTTTAGAATTACTACAATTAGTTGTTTTCTTGCTCTTCCGCACCAGCTACGAAACGAAAGCGGTCAAGTTACTGTTCAGTCAAACCATTGGTGTGTTGTAACTGTTTGAAATCATTCGATGCCAATATTCCGCGAGTGATGGTTATTTGATGAATCAAAATGTCACTATTTTTTATTTCTTGTAAATGTAATCGGCTTCTGACCAATACGGTATTTATCATGTAAATTCCGGATATGGTAAAAATAAAGAGCGTTTAAATTACTCTCGAAAATAGAAAGCAATTGGACTGCACATGACATGTTACGTACTTATAATATATCAGTGAATAATACACAGAAGTGAGGCTCAGGAACTTTGCCCATTGAAAGAATTTGAGGAGAGTGGTTGGGCGCCAAGCAGGGTGGTCGAAAAGATCGAGTGGTCTTCTCCTTCACCCAATTGAAAGAATTTACCCGGTACCATTGTATTTTAACTAATATTGCCGAAAATTCCAATCATAGGGCCTACCATTTCTGAAACAACGTTTGAGCTACGAACAATTTCATACACCGGATAGTTACACTTTAATAGTAGACCTGTATTCGGGACAATATAAAACAAAAAATCAGTGAAAGATTCCACCAACCAGAGTCGTTGCGTGTGAATCATGAATGTATAAGAACAACAGCCTTCTGTGTGGTGCATGAAACTACCGACATTGAGGAAGATTATTCTCGATTCACATTCGGTTACCCAAAGGCAGCGCTCCACATCACTTTATTTAAAACAATATTGGTTTATTTATCGACCGACGGTAGGTACCATTAGGCTTAAAGTGTGTGATCCGCCATGTTGTTTGAATGTGGGAATGTAGTAGGCCTATACGGTATGCAATCAACGTCGTTTTATATGGATCAGTTCTAACTTATAGACGCTCTTTATTTTTGCCTTATAAGGATTAGACGTGTAAGAAACGCTCTTTATTGTTCCATGCTGCGGAAACATTTCTTTCTAGATAGTTTCGTAGCAGATGTCCGCATTTATAAACATGTTCACGGTATTTTGATTCCCAGACTATGAAAGAAAGCGGTCATTAATATTAGTAATTTTAGGTCTAAATCCAATTTATTGTAATTTCGATGAGTTCTTTTGTTAACAAAGACTCAGGCAGTTCCTTTTGTTAGCCTTTTGTTTCCGA
This sequence comes from Siphonodentalium dalli, assembly GCA_032622095.1. Taxonomy (NCBI): domain Eukaryota; kingdom Metazoa; phylum Mollusca; class Scaphopoda; order Gadilida; family Siphonodentaliidae; genus Siphonodentalium; species Siphonodentalium dalli. The sequence goes on along the minus strand of CP136067.1, from coordinate 189,745,249 downwards.
TTACTTCTCTATTTCATATGCTTGCCACCTCGCTTATTTCTTTCATGAGATTCAATATCTTAGCCTTTTGGTTTAATTTTAATAAAATTATGTTGTTGTAACTCCCCCCCCCTTTTGGTTGTAACTTGCTACACCCCCACCCCCCCCCCCCCCAAGTAAAATTAAAAATTTGGGCAGAATTTCCTCAAGAGGCGCTGGCCAGATCATTTACCCCAACCGCTACTGTCTAGCTACCAGTACTGCATATCATGTGTAGACATTCTCGATTCTCACAAAAAAATATGGATTTTGGATCGTTCTGTTATTGTTAACGATTGATATTTATGATATTATTATTTATCATTTATGAACATGCCTGTGGCCAGAAAACGCAGTGTTATGAGTAACCGCTCCTTTGGTTGAATAGAACTTCTCATAATTGTATCATGTTTTCGTAATTTGTCCTCAATAAGATCCAGTAATATGTAAAAATTCGCAGGTGTTAGTCTGGTATATTTTCGGAAATATTCCTCATCTTCTTCCTCCAGTTCTCTAATTAAGTTGTTGGTCGCCCCCAACTCAGGCCGACGGGTGACCCAAGATTTTTGCCAAAATCGCCTGGCTCTGGCCGCTTTCCGGCGCCGTCGACGACGCAAAAATAATTATCGCTATAGCGAGCGCAATTTTTTTGCGCTTTTTTTGTTGACAGGCGCCATTGTATCTACAGCATAATCTTCTCTGAAGTTCTCACGCGAATTCAGTCGTCACGTGACTAATTGTTGCACAACATTTTACCGTGTGCGGTCATTCGCAACAATTACGTACAACATCTGTTGTGTCATTTTGTTGTAGCGTGTGCGGGCGCTTACAACAATGTTGTATGACTCATACAACAATGTTGTATAACAATGTTGCGACGTGTGCGCCCGGCTTTAATCGCTTTTCATTGTTCACTACACGCCTTCTCGTGTTTACCTGTCAACTCACGTGCGTTCTTCTTGTTTACCTGGTTTCTCATTGGTCAAATTTTAGACACACCTTTTTCGTATTTGCTTGCTGTAATTCTTCACTTTTGATCAGAACACATCCAACAAAATTGTTTTTTGAATCGTCTTTGAATACGATTGTTCTTTCGATATTGAATCTACTTGATATAATTGAGAGCTTGAAGTTTGACCGTTTACACAAAAGCATAACAATTTTCAAACTCGTAAGCAACATGACCACTTCAAATCCTCGAAGTAAAAGGGGAAAGCCACCAATAGACTACAAAGCTATGAATGAGGGAAATATGCCACCTCTGCCACTATCGGACGAGGACGAAAATGTTAAGGAAGAGTCTAATTGGTCGGAGAACGAGGTGATTAACGAAATCGAAGGAAACGAACCCGACCACGAAGATGATGTCTTAGAGGATATCAGAAAGTTAAAGCAGGAGCTTGCGAGCGTAAAAAATGCAAATCGACAAACAGAAATTCTTCGTTACAAACAACAACTTGAAGATGAACTGGAAAAGGAGAAGGAAATCAGAGACACTCAAAAGAAAAACATTAAAGGTATTAAATCTGTTAAAAAACCCAAGAACATTCAAGACTTGCGAGAGCTTGAACAATTAAACAAGCAAGTGAATTCCAAAATGAGGCGTCTGGCCCTCATCGCCGATGGCAGCGATAGCGATACCTCAGTCTCTGAGTATGAAATTGACTCTGATGAACATGATAGCTATTGTGGTGAATCTCACTCAAACGTTGAATTGAATGTTAAATCAAATAAGTCTGTGAAAATAAAAAACATAAAACTTAGAACTGGGATTAAAGCTAGAGCCAGTGACCGAGTACTATATCCACAACAATTTCCACATGCGGCTTTGCAATTCGAGTATGTTAATTCAAATATATCATTTACAAATCTCACCTTTCAACAATTTGTGGCAGGAGAGCTCGAAGTCATTAGTCGTTCAGATATTAGCTCTGTAGAGCGCAATGGTAGATTAAATTTGCTCAAGAAAATTGCATATTATCAATCAGTCTATGAGTGGCGAGCTCTCTTAAATTTTTATGCAGATTGGTTAAGGCGCTTGGAATTGGGAATTAACACTTGGGCAGATGATCCTTCTCAAATATAGACACCTATTTTGGCTCGATTTGTGAAAAGTAATTACAATGTCAAATTTGGTGGTAGGAATCAAACATCAAAGCTTGACGCAAGCCCGTTACGTGGAAATTCAACCGAAAGAAAGTACACATGGTTTGTTCTAGTTTTCAACGAAATAGATGTAAACTAAACGCTCCTCACAAGGAAACGGTCCAGGGACGTGAACGTTTAGTTGAACATGTGTGTGCCACTTGTTGGCGAGAGAAAAGTGAGAAATTGGGTCACCCAGAATGCTCTTCAGCCTGCCCCTATGCTGTTCAACAAAAATGACTAACCGACAACATTGGAAAATTAAAATCATTTTCCAATCTCGATCATTTGGCAGAATCCTTCTACCCAGAATACATGAACAAATTTCAAACGCCCAGTATAAGTCAGGCCTTGGAGCATTCTGATAATAAGAACCCTTTGGTTTCTCACATTGCCCAGCCTTTAGTGAATACTGAATTATGTACTAATACCAGAATTTCAAAACACATTGATTCAGTACACTCAGATTTCGCTGATATTCAGAAGGAAATCATAGCGGAATTTGATCATGTTCAGAGGATAACTCCAAATATGTCAATAAATTGTATTAGTTCGGGTAATATTCCTGAAAAAATGGCAACTGAGTCAGAGACCAAAGAGGTGTTAGACAACTCACCTAAAATTATGATTTATAATGATTTCATGAATAATGCACACAGCAGACAAACACAAGTTGTAGCTGACCATGAGAGAATAATTAAGTCTGGTAAATATAATTTTGAGTCAAGCAGAATCCCAGTTAAGTCAGGTCTGCACATAGAAAATATTAAGTTTATGCTTATGAACTACTCAGATAAAGAATTATGTAAATTCCTGGAATTTGGTTTTCCAATTAATGTTTTAAAGCCTTGCCACATAGTTAACCAAGCAATAAAAAATCATAAAGGTGCCACTGATTTTCCTGAACACATGAATACTTATTTAGAGAAAGAATTGAGTTATGCTTCTATTCTAGGGCCGTTTAAATCCAACCCTTTTTCAGTGGATATTAATATTAATCCATTGAATACCGTTCCAAAGAAAAACCCAGAGGAACGTCGGGTAATAATGGATTTGAGCTACCCAGAAGGCAACTCAATTAATGAATGCATTTCAAAGTATCAGTATTTTGAAAATCAAATAAACTTAAAGTATCCCACAGTGGATAGTCTTGTCGAATTGGTCAAAATAAAAGGGTGAGGTTGTAAATTATTTCTTAGAGATATAGCAAGGTGTTATAGACAAATTTTCTTAGACCCAGGAGACATTCATCTGGTGGCATTCAAATGGCATGGCAACATATTGTGACATGGTACTAAGCATGGGTCTCAGGTCTGCTGCTTATGTTTGTCAAAGGGTGACTGACGCTGTTGCATATTCATGCAAGCAGGTTAATTGTGTCATAGTAAACTATTTGGATGATCTGGCAGGGGCTGAATCCCCAGAATTAGCAGACCGTGCTTATGAAGCGCTTGGCAAAGTGCTCCATAATTGGGATCTGGAAGAGGCAGTTAAAAAAGCCTGTCCTCCTTCAACAAGGATAGTTTTCTTAGGTGTTCTTTTTGACACCGTCAAATTAACATTGGAGATCACCTCGGAAAGGATTATGGAAATTTTGTCATTAGTAAATAAATGGCAGGACAAACATACAGTCTCTTGTAGGGAAGCTCAATTTTGTGTCGCATTGCGTACGACCAGGTCGTATTTTGATATCAAGGATACTGTGCTGGTTATGATCTTTTGATCAAAATAAAAAGACAATTTCTAACATTCCTAATCATGTTAAATTAGACTTAAAATGGTGGTCATTATTCTTAGTGCAGTACAATGGGATGTCCATGATGTCATTGGAGGAATGGTCCTTGCCAGATTGTACTATGTCTTCTGATGCTACTTTAAACAGTTGTGGTGGATTGTTTAAAGGAGAATATTTTCATGCTAATTTTCCAGATGAGGTCCGGGACTACCACATTAATGAGTTAGAAATGTTAACAATTGTGGTATGTCTCAAATTGTGGGCACCCTGCCTCACAGGGCAGAGAATCGTTATTTATTGTGACAATTCAACTTCCGTCGCAGTCCTGAATAAAGGGGCGAATCGCAGTGCTTATTTACAATCTTGTTTACGAGAAATTATGTACTTAGCTGCCATACACCAATTTGAGATTAGAGCAATTCACCTGCTTGGTAAGGACAACAGATTAGCAGACTGTCTCTCAAGATGGGACAATTTGCATTTAAGAAATGAATTTTTAAATTACGCAAAGAGCCACACTCTTAATGAAGTTTTAGTTTCTGTTCAGGAATTCAAATTATCTCATTCTTGGTAAATAAATAAACTTCTTTTTTTTTCTCATATTTTTTTTTTTTTTTTTATAGACTCCGAGATTCGCCTGCTCAAGACAGAAGCACACCACTCCAAGTCTAAAGCCTTCGCAGAAGGCACCTCAAAAAATCATTTAATTCAATGGAAATCTTATTTCCTCTTTTGTTTTTATCATAAGTTAGAACCACTTCCTGCTAACGTAGAAATTTTGCAATTATACGCACAATTCCTAAGCAGATCTTTCAAATCCATTGATTCCATTCGAAATTATCTCTCAGGTGTGCGTATTCTGCATATTAAATTTTCTATGGACTGCGAGTCCTTTGATTCTTATGAGTTGAAACTACTTCTTAAAGGGTTGGTTCGCCTTAATCCACATTGTGTGCATCAAGCGAGTCCCATGACTCCATTTTTATTGGAAAAAATTCATAATACTTTGGATCTTTCTAATCCAAAGCATGCAACTTTCTGGTGTATTAAGCTAACAGGTTTCTTTCTCATGTTGAGAAAATCTAACATGGTCCCAAATTCTAGTGATAGTTTTGATCCAGATAAACAGCTAACAAGGGAAAAAATGTATTATTCCGCAGATGTCATAATGGTAGTTATAAAATGGTCTAAAACAATTCAATTCGGACAACGGATATTAAAATTACCTTTGCTTGCTATACGTGACTCCTGTTTGTGTCCAGTCAAAGCTTTTGCCAATATGGTTCGTATCAATTCAGCCCAACCTTTTGAACCCGCCTTTTCTTACAATGTTAAGGGTGTAGTTAAAGTCTTCACTTATCAGCATTTTTAACAATTACTAAAATCATCCGTAAGTTTAGCTGGAGAAGACCCTCTTTTGTATTCCTCTCATAGTTTAAGGAGAGGAGGAGCTTCCTGGGCTTTTCATTCTAAAGTTCCTGGTGAATTCGTGCAGATCATGGGAGACTGGTCCTCTGATTCGTACAAACGCTACCTTACCTATTCTTTAAAAGATAGATTTCGAGTCGCTGATAGTATGCGTAATGCTATTACTATGAGTTTGCCTTACACCTAAATTATTATATTATACTATATACTGAAGCTTGGTGCCCTTAGGGCTTGGCAGTTTTTTGTATATATTCATGGAATGTTCAATGTTTGTACGTCAATATATGTATGTGTGTATTCATCCAGTTCATTTGGTGTGAATATTTATTAATGCATGTGCATGTTTTGTGTTCATTTGTGTGTTGTGTTTGTGACTATGTGTTCTGGTCAAATTCTATTCTATGGCAATAAATAAATTAGTTCATTTACTTGTAAGTTAATACTGCCCTTATGCTAATTGAGTTCTTTTGTTAACAAAGGATGTAATTAACATAAGATTCAGGCAGTTCCTTTTGTTAGCCTTTTGTTTCCGATTACTTCTCTATTTCATATGCTTGCCACCTCGCTTATTTCTTTCATGAGCCTTAATCGCTTTTCATTGTTCACTACACGCCTTCTCGTGTTTACCTGTCAACTCACGTGCGTTCTTCTTGTTTACCTGGTTTCTCATTGGTCAAATTTTAGACACACCTTTTTCGTATTTGCTTGCTATAATTCTTCACTTTTGAATCGTCTTTTTATCAGAACACATCCAACAAAATAGTTTTTTCCCTCTCTCCCACCCAAATTACTACTTGCATGTGTGCATTCAAATTCAACAATGATATACATTTTCAGAAGTTAGGGTCAGTTCAGAGCAGTTGGCAGTTTTTTGTATATATACATGGAATGTTCAATGTTTGTATGTCAATATATGTATGTGTGTATTCATCCAGTTCATTTGGTGTGAATATTTATTAATGCATGTGCATGTTTTGTGTTCATTTGTGTGTTGTGTTTGTGACTATGTGTTCTGGTCAAATTCTATTCTATGGCAATAAATAAATTAGTTCATTTACTTGTAAGTTAATACTGCCCTTATGCTAATTAAGCAGAATCCGACTAATTTAGAACTTTATAAATAGGCCTACACAATTTTCGCTCTGGTAATCCCATGTGCCCATCTATGGGTTCTGAGTACATCATAGTCGTACGTGTCGGCTAATTCAGCTGTATCATCTCATCCCGATCATGGGACCATTTTACCATAGCTATCATGTGCAACTTGGCATCCCACTTGGATATTCGGGGATTCCATCATGAAAATAGTTTGTGGATGTACCGACAAACTGTTTTCATGTTTCAAATCTAGAATTCCCATTCAACTGCAAGTGTATGTTCTCCTAAATAGACTATTGAATCTTTGGCATTGGATTCAATATGAAATATGTTATTTAATTAATAATAATAACAAAACATGCATTAAACATACCTTTTATCAATAGCAGAAATACAGCGATTTATGTCCATTTGAGTGCATGGAAGTGGACCGACCACATCTAAAAAAAAATAACAAACTTCAAAAATTGATATCTGATCACTCGGAGTTTATAAGGGTGGGTTCCTCGACTCGAATCAAATATTTTTTACCCCCGAAGCCAAAGAAATATTAATTTAGGGGTGCTTAATCAGATTTAATTGTGTGAAAATAAGAAACTGGTTATATTGAAAACAGCAACAAATATCCATGTACATTTGTACTATCAAGCAAGAATACCACTTAAGCTCATATGGTACCAAGCCCATATTGCCCGCGATACCATCGGAGTGCTTAGGGCCCACTCTCATAAATGAGATAGATCTTCCAATGAAAGGGGAAGACTTGCTAATATCATATTTTTAATAATATGAAAGTGTTTTTAAATGGAAATAATAAATAACAAGAACCTTCAAGTTTAATTTGTTTTATTTCGTCTTTAAAAAAGTTGTCTTCATCTTGGCAAGTCAACAACTCCAACCAAGCACGTTGGTGGTATCACCCCTGCGTCATTTCCTCGGGTGACAATGATCCCTGTATTTCTTCTTTGAAATTATATATAAACTGGAATAAGAATAAGAGAAAGCCATTTTTATTTCTGAATTAATAATCATTTATATTAATTAACTCTTCTAACTCACAGATGCATTTGAAATTGTAAAAACTGTATACTTTAAAATTTAAATTTCACGGGGAACCTCTGACGATGACTGACCCGTTATGTTGCAAGCAAATATGATTGCAACATAAAAAAACAGTCGAATCAATCGCTGAGTGCAACATCACATTTTGGCCCCACTGATGTATTATTCCCATATGGCAATGATAAGCGATTGTCAGGTGTCTAGACTATGTTTACCATACGTAGGCAACATTGTCATAACACCTTCACAAGGTGAGTCACAGCTGATAAAAATGTACCTAAATATTCTGCAGATTTCACTGGTGTAGTCACAAGCAATATACACTTGCGTTTTCCAACTTTTCACGAATGGTGTAATTGCACTGTAAAATAGTCATACATTGTGATTTTCTCTAACAAAATGAGTACCTGCGATTATCTGTCTGACATTCCTTGTGGAGTTATCACCGTTTTCGACTTAGAACATTTTCACAACATGCATAATTTTGTCAGAGCTGAGAGCTTTTATTCCAACATTTATTAAAATAAAATGTTGAATACAGGGGTTATACCTTAGTCATATCTGGAACAGGTCCAACCATAGTTATTCACTTACGTGATTGGCATCGCTTGAAGTCAACAGCTACCAAGCAGTCTGTGCCCTTTTTGTACTCTTGAATAGAGATATGATTAAAATATAGCAAGATGTCTCATTATTTTGAAATAAATTACATGTTATTGGTATGTCTGTCCATATGTTCCCTAATCTCGTTTCCAGATGATAACTTTAGTAAGTCTGGACTGAAATTTCAATGAAATTTGTTATGCAAATTTGGCATAATGCTGGCTTTGATAAGAGGGTTCATTGACGTTTGCATTTTCCGTTCGAGAGGTATCCCTCTTTGTTTATCTGAAAATGTTGGATTTTGTCCTGCATTCATGTATCTGAACCATGGGTTATTAGATCTCAATGAAATTTAGAATTCAGATTTGGCATCATGAGGGCTTTCAAAAGAGGTTTCATTGACATTGTTCACATTTTTCATTCAAGAGTTATCCCTCTTTCTTTATTATGACACCATAATAATTCATGTAAGTATGCTCATCTGTATTCCTGAACTCGCTCAGGTGAATGTGGGTTCTACCCATTTTCTTCAAACCCTACAAAACAATCTAGTTTTAGGATATATGATTATATGGAGGCAGTGGAATTTTACATGTAGATCTACAAATATATAAACCGCAGTTGAGATTATATTTATGTAATGTTCAGGTTTCGAACTCTCCCTTAATATTACATAAAGGTAAAAGAATTCTCCATTTAATTAACTTTTCACAAAATCCTATTGAAAATCATTGAATTATTTCTCTCATTGTTGAGGATATTCATGTGTATATAAGCTAATGTATTTATATTGAATGAAGACTATTCCTTAATTCTTGGTTGCATGTACAAGCACCAAACTTTGCAAAATCCCGTTTTCAACACCCCTCACCCACCTGTATTGGTAACTTTTTTATCTTTTAAGTTAATATGGGTTCCATGGTTTTACTTAACTTTCCATATATGATTGCAGACATGGAGGACCCGTGGGCCTGGTTGAATTCAACTGTGGGATGATGGTTCACTTCCATCCTCAAGCTACTTATGCCATTTAATGGCATAATTTTGTTCTGACATGCAGGGGTAGATAGGCTTGAGACCCCAACATAGTTCAATTCACACCAGGTTCTCGGCTACTAAGTATTATTTTCTGATATTCGAACTTTATGTTTGGACTGAACATAACCATGATGATGCTGTTATATTCATGTACATCAAAGCCCATTCTATAGCAGACTACGCCAATCCAAGATCAACCAGCTCTTATAAAAATAGATTCTATGGTGTTTTGCATGAATCCCCTAGTATTTCTTTCATTAATAGTAGTGGAATTATCAATTTTCAACTTGCGACATGCGGTCGCTCATTGGAAATAGATATTACCACTGCTAGTCACTCGTGGCATAACTAGGTTATTTACTCAAACACCACATATATCTTCTACATGTATATATGTTTGGTCTCAACACAACACATTTCTCCATAAATATTGGTGGAATATCAAACTATCAGGACAATTTCACCACAATTTTATCTGAAATTTACAAATAATTTGTAACTCAGGGTTAGTAGTGTGATGGGAGGGGTGGCAGAAGTATACAGCAATTTGATGTTGGGTTTGAATAGTTCACAAGGTGGGCAATGTCAGGTAGTAACCCGGCTATTGGTGACTATATACGAATATCTCAATCCACGTTCTAACATGGTATTTTAGTGTGATGATATACACATCGCTCCGAGTGGTGTAGCACAGGTAGTACCGGTACGTAACATCCTATAATTATTGTAATATTGAACTTGATGATCACCTTGGTGGTTGCTCCATTATGAAGTCATGAATAATTAAATTAAGCTCCTAAATTTGTTATATTATATTTTCAACCCTCTCCCTTTCCAAAGATTCTTCAATTATAAATGTTAATACACAAACCAATATTTAACTTTTCACAAAATCCTTTTGATCACGATTGACTTACTTCTCTCATGATCGATCCTATGCAATTTTTGCTGGTTGCATGTACTAGGGAGCCTTCGATATCCTCCGCACATTGGATATAAGGTCCAAAATGTATGTCCGCAATCTGAATTGTCAGCAAAAATATGGTATACAGTATGTATACAATTGCCTTTATGGTTTTATCACCATATCAGAACAAACATAAAAATTTGGGAAATTCCATTTTCAACATCCCTCCCCATCGTTCTGTAATTTTTTTTTATCTTTTTAATAAGTTGATAACAAACGGTTTTTATTGAAGTAAGTCAAGTGAGTTCAAACATATTGAAGTAAGTCAAGTGAGTTCAATCATACCTCTCCCGTGATATTCCCATGAGCATGTGACCACTTTGTACAATTACTAGGGTCCAACCATTTTGGCTATATGATTAATTATTTAATTCAAGTTATTTATTAGTACTCCTTTAAGACGCCTGAAGTCAATGGCACCTATCCCATGACACTCCCCGGGTAAAATAATTAGTAAAGATTAGTGTAGATTATATTGATATATAGTCAACATCAGCTTCTGTTAACATACGCTGATAGTGAAATAATTTAGAATGCACGAAAAATAGTCTTGCACCAATTTTATTACAAGTGAGATATCATTAACCACTTACATCATGTTGAGGCCCATGGCCATGGGTCGCTCTGATCCAGAGCTGCCCGTCAAGCTGGCAAACCTGAAGCCGCTGCCGATTTAATTTCCACGCAATCCTTGGACATATAATAAAATTGGTCGATTGCGTTATCTGCTGCACATTAACAAACCCATCTGAATATGGGTGAATGGATGTGTTTAGACTAATGTGTTAAAGATGCCATGTCCAATTTGACACCATTAAACCAGCATCTATGTCAATGTCAGTAAATAATTAGATCAGACACAAGAGTCCATTGATATGAGGTTTTGGAAAAGAGATCGACTTTCAAAAGTCTCTCTGATAAAGAATGTCCACTCTTCCATTGGCTGTGTCATGTGAATGATGATGCAAATATTAGTCATTTTTGTGTCAATCGGATTGTGCATCTTTAATTCCAACTTAATTTGGCTTACATTTTGGAAAATATAATAACTATAAGATATGTGAAATTTCATATGTTTATTCATATATTTGAAATCTCCAATATAACATGAATACAATTATCAGATAATTTTTCAGAACAAAACTATAAATGAATAATTTATTTAGAAACTTGACAACAATTATAAGATAATTTTTCAGAATACTATAAATGAATAATTTATAAAGAAACTATGTCTCATGATTAAATTAAAATCATTCAAATGCGTCAAATTCATGAATTTACTCTCCACTACAAGTACGTAGACTTGCAAATATACATGATCAAATATATCAGGTTTACAATGATATACTCTGGTAAAAGCCAAGTAAGACCCATGTAAAAAGGACATACCCTTATCTAACGGTATACATTTATTTACTTAACATAAGTTTGCCCTATCAAATCAGCAGGACTGAACAACATCATAGCAGATTAGAAGGATCATTTAATCAGCAGTATGATAAAAAAATACACTATTAAATTAAACTGGCCATTAAAAACAGTTGGATAAAACTTTGTCAGCTTAAATCACGGAATTCTAACTTAAAACATTAATCAGCATTAGCTGCTAATGTCAACTGCTTCACATTAATCAGTTGAACATTGGTAGCTAATAGCGACTCATGTTCGCAAGTCAATACAAAATTATGCGTGCTACGATATAACAAGTTATGGTAGTGATTCTTTCACAAATTGTAACATTTGTACCAGGGTATAAAATCAAATTTTCTAGACTTTACTTTTTACACTCAGCAATAACTTATATCTTGGCAATTCATCATGAGTTGAAACACCAGTGAGTGGCTGAAATGGATTAATTGATACATAATTATAAAAATGAGCCCACCCATCAATGCTCAGAGTGATCAGATATTGATTTTTGAAGAGTTATCTTTTGAGATGTGTACTATTAATTGGACCAGAAACACATGGTCTAACAGGCAAATTGCTGATGAAGATGGATAACTCTAAAATCAAGACCATCATTTTAACGGCGTGTTTTGGCCCACAAACAGTTGAAATAACAAATTTCAAAAATCGATATCTCTCTGAGCATTGATGTGTAGATTCCTCGACTCGATACAAATATTTCTTACTCCCGAAGCCAAAGAAATGGTAATTTAAGAGCATCTGATTGGATTGAGTATAATATACAGCAATCAATATGGGACAATTTTACCGCTCGTGTTCGATAATTTATGCCCTGGAAACTATTTAAAACATATTTGGGAAGAGATAGAACATCTTTAATTCTATTCCATTGATATATTTAAATTTGATAACATTCATTTATTTTAGTATTCTTCGATATGTTATGTCTCCCACTAATGCAATCCCTTGCATCTCTTGAAGCAAATTAACAAATGTAGTAAATATATAGAGCTACGCTCATGCTGGATTTGGTTAGACACATAAATTATGTATTGTTACATTATATAAGTTATAAAGTGAATTCTGACTTGAAATGTTTTCAATGTTGACCCATCATGTTAATTTGCTTACGATGTTAATTCTGAAGCCATTAGCTCAACTGACGAATCAACTGAATTATTGGCTTCAGAGTTTCCATCATTTCAGATGTGAAAATGAAGTTACCTTCGTCTGACACGTGAACCCCATCTTCATATAAGAACTTATGTTTGCAAGAGTGTGGAATGAAAAATGTCCAAGGGGTGTCTGAAGTGAAGGTCTCAATAGCAGAGATTATGTGCTTTTGAGAGAGCTTCACACCATGCACACTTCGGATTGTTTTTGCATTCCACTGCAGCCTAGGAAATAAAGCGGAGTATCCAATTCTACACCCTGGTAACATTGCCATTAATTTTTCCAAATCCTCTTCAATGGCCAGTTTCAAATGTGAAGGTTTTCTCCCCCACCCCCATATCATTGGAACCACAATGAATAATTAGTCAGGTTTTTTTCTGTGATGAGATCCCTCTCTATGGTAGGCATTATCTCTCTCCATTTCCTTCCGTCCTCTCACTTCCCGACTACTGTCGTATTCTCTAAATGAAGATTAGACATTTGGTGCTGAAGCACGAACTCCACCGCCCTCCAGACATGGCTGGACCCAACTATCCTTATTACCTGAAAAATAAAATGCATGTTTGGCAAAAATACTATATTTTTAGATAGAGTTCTTCCCCATAGATTGATATGACATATAACACTTGTTACAGGAAGTAATAATACATCTTTAAATGTGGTCTATCTCTTTCCATCAAGTCAAGAGCCAGCCTAGAGATTTGGTGAAGTGACTTCTCCCTGTTTGTTATTAGGGAGAAGTGAACTAATATCAAGGAGAAGTCATGATGCTCAAGTTCTATTTACACCCCAACATCACCTTTCTATGATCCAATATTATTATACAACACAAGAGCCCATTTAAAAAAAACCATTGTAAGAACACCATTATAATCAGTAAATATATTGTTAACATGCTGCTAGGACATATGCATACTGGTATATGAGAGAGAAGTCACTTCTCCCAAGACAAAAATGGGGAGAAGTGGAACATTTTGGGGAGAAGATGACTCCAAAGTCGCCCTCCAGGCTGGTTCCTGCATCAAGTCATATATCAATAGACGAGCACAACGCACATCTTAATCGAGAATATATTATCGAATGAGTTATTCAAATTTCCAAATGCACTTCAACTTGATCCAGTTCAAAGGTTCTTGGTTTATTGGTGTAAGATAAATTCAATCTAAGTGTTCAATTATGTTTTAGTTGGCTCGCAGTTTATTACTAGTCGCTTTGCAACATGTAGCGATAGAAAGTATTCACACCACCATTTATATTATGAGGTTCGTCAGCATTCTGAAGAAAAAAAATGACAAGAACAATTATTGGATTTTCAAAATTGGTAAGAATCCGTCTTTATAACCAGTTTAAGGAATATGGGACTATCCGAGATAATCAATTCAATATTTATACCGCAATCGTCTCAAACAATCATGCAATCTCGTTTTGGGAACATAATTTACACATAACTTCTGGCATCTATTTACATATTTTGAAATCGACCACTATTTACATATAAGGATACAAAATTTTATCAGTCTTTCCCACATATTTTGTTTTAATTGGACAGAGGGAGCCTCGCATATATAAGAGAATGCAATGACTTACATGTAAATGTAAATTTTGTTAGGCATAGGGTTTTCGCAAATTTCAGGAAGCTCGAGTCATCAAAGGGTTAACCATGGATTATCTCTTTCCATCAAGTTACATATAGACATAATACAACGAAAATCTTAATCGATAATCTATTATCAATTTGATTGCGGATGGCACAATGATATATTTTGCGAGAACTATACACCGTCCATAACAGTGTGTTCTGTATTTATTCCACACCATTGTCAGTTAAGTTCAATCCATAACTGTAACCTTAGCTGATAATATAGCTACCTTTATTGTGATTTATGTCTGATAAGGGTAAGAACTAAGAGATATAGTATTCAACTCACCATTGCCACTTTGACTCGACACTGATATGGAAGGCCCAATTATGTGTTTATTGGCTCCATCATATGCAACATTCGAAAAATTAAGAATACACAGCATAAGTCACTACATTTGAGAAAAAAGATGAATAACTCAAGAGCAGAAAACCCGAACAAGATGATTGAATACTAATCGGAATGTTCTCATAGAAGTGAACATCTGGATTCTGTACCAAATTTCATTGACATAAGAGCACTACTGTTTAAAGATGCATAATGTAAATTAACGCTCCCAAAATTACTATTTCTTTGGCTTCGGGGGTAAAAAGTATCTGATTCGAGTCGAGGAACCCACCCATCAAAGCTCAGAGTTGTCAGATATCGATTTTTGAAGTTTGTTATTTCTCGAGAAGTGCACTTATTTGTGGCCCAGAAAAAAGTTGTCAAACCAAAGGTCTCGGACAAAATTACGAATGAAGATGGATAACTCTAAAATTAAGTGGTAATACACAATATTTTGTGATAATCAAGTGGCAATACAGATAATCTTTCGTTGAACAAAATGTTAATGCGTTAATCATAATGTGAAACAGTTATATCAGTTAAATTATTTTCAATGGTGGGTATGCCCATAGCAACAGTTGTTGCCCCTGTATGAAATATGTTAATTTTCCAGTCAGGCCCACAATAACTACACTAGTATAGCCTATTTTTTCCATCAACAAAATGCTATATGGTGCAGTTTAGTTTTTATACGCCCGTTTGAAAAAACGGTCGTATTATGTAAATGTGTTGTCCGTCCGCCCGCTTTTGGTTTCCGGATGATAACTTTAGATTGAATCGAGTGAACTGAACCAAATTTGGTATGTTAGTTTACCACACCAAAATACATATCAAGTTCGAATATGAGTTTCGTCCGTATCATTTTGACTGAGTTATGTCGTCCCTATTTCGACTAAGATTTTACCTGATATGCGGTTTCCAGATGATAACTTTAGATTGAATCGAGTGAACTGAACTAAATTTGGTATACAGATAAAGTTCAAATATGGGTTCTGTCTACATGCCCCACTCTACTTCAGAAACGGGTTTATTATGCCACACCCCGACGGCGTGCTCTTGTTTACAATTGCCATAATATCAGATATTGATGGAGGAGTGGTTGAATCAGGGTGCTGATCCCTGTCTCGACGACGACACATTCTCTCCCCTGACAGCGCCACCGTGCTCAAATCCTACCTCGCTGAGTTGCCGAAAACGCTACTAACGGAACGACACTATCCAGCTCACTGCCAATTCCCAGTATATATTCCAGGCACATTAGACATGAAAGTGGAAAAGCAAGGAAATAAATAGGGGAAAGTTGATTTTTGTATATTATTTAAGTCCATAACATTGCTAACGCGTCACGAAAAGTCCCCTAAATGTCCTGGGTCAATCCTTTTATTTTGCCACCAGGGCGAACATTCGTGTTCTAATTTTAAATTTTCATCTGTAAAAGATCAATTTATGTTAACATTATATATAGAATATACGCATAGTGTTTCTGAATAACAAATTTAATCCACGAGTGGGATATACACCACGAGCTTCAGCGAGTGGTGTAAATCGCCAATCCCACGAGTGGATTAAATTTGTTATTCAGAAACACTATGCGTATATTTTGTTTATGCCACGATCTTTACAATGCGATGGATAAACACTTTTCCGTTCAAATTGTATGGAGAAAGTTTAATCCACTCTGCGAAGTTTATGCCACGATCTTTACAATGCGATGGATAAACACTTTTCCGTTCAAATTGTATGGAGAAAGTTTAATCCACTCTGCGAAGTTTATGCCACGATCTTTACAATGCCATGGATAAACACTTTTCCGTTCAAATTGTATGGAGAAAGTTTAATCCACTCTGCGAAGTTTAATCAACAGTAAGCACGTTTAATGAATAGGTGTTGATTAAATGTAAAATTTAAACAGATGACTTTATTTATATAGTAAGATAGGCGATCGTGGTATAAATACAAGTACAATCAGTGAGTACAAACAACTCATACCGAGCCAGTGTAATTAACATATGCATACTCTTGAATTTGGAGTCGACTTATTAGGATGGAGCAATTATAACACCAACCCTTCAAATATTTGAACGATTACCGCATCACTCCTTAAAATAATATACATGTATGAGAGACTATCACATCACTCTTTTAAATAATATGAAAGCGATTATCACATCACAACTTCAAATAATATATGAGCTATTTTCACTAACACGGTTTTGTTACTTTAGACACTATTTTAGAGCCAGGTTTTTTTCATTCCCTCATCATTTGACTAGTTGCTGCAAATTTATATTATGTCCGAGGGAGGTCTTTTCTTTTCATTGAGATTTTAGTAAAAGTTTACTACCAAATTTGTACATGTCACCACAATCATGTGATTGACCCCCACACCATTCCCACTACTTATTGCCAACATATCTTCGTTTTGACATTATAAACGACACCCATGTACGACTTAATGCCGGATCACGCGGCCACAGAAATACATGTTCTGTGTTGCGCAATCGTAAACAAGCACCGCTTTGTCATATCGATCAACTGGCTAATTTTCGAAACGTCAAAGTCAGAAAATTCCACGCTGTTTACGTTTTCGTAATTGGCTTCAACTTTTAATGTCATTTCTTATTGCGGGAAAAGCCGAACTGATTAATGAAAATAGGCCCTACGCAGCATATGACGTTCACATAGAAGACGCGGTTGAGTTTTCTGCTTGGTATTTGATGAATTATAGCTAACAATGAATGGAGTAAACGATATGTGTATGTTTCTATTTAATTTAATTACTAACCGCACTTTAAAGGGTGTTTAATGTTTGTATTCTGATATGGTAAATATTTATTGTTTGTATCAGTTTATACGTTCAGAAAGTTTACATTTCAGGAAGAATGAACAAATCGTACGATAGCAATGCTAGAGTAGCCGCGAGACGCACCATCAGTCTTGACACTCCCAGCAATCTGGTGTATCCGAACCACCGTCGTGGTAATCCGAAAACCCGATATATGTGGTCCGTCATCAGCATAACGGTATATCTGTAGATATCGAAGAAGTTATCTACAGTACCCGTTGTCGCTAAGCTCAAAGACTTCCAGATCATCTGTGCTTCATCCCCAAAGACACCTCTCACCACCAACCCCGCCTCCAAATAGCTCCGATACAGATTTCGGTAATCCATTTCGGACTGAATGGTGGATGTATGTTTAATTTTTATTGAAAACGGGCGGGCGTCGTTAATTATTTGTGTTAACAAAAACATTTCTAAAAGATGACTCTCACATGGATATCACGCGAAACATGTAAATAGAGGGTGTTCAGAAGGATTCTAACCCCATTTGATAGATCAAGTTATTATAAATTTTCAAAAGCATCTCTGCTGGCAACACATCAATTCCATCCATAAGGTGTTGTGTTGTATTCACCCACAACAAGTCGTTTGGTGTACACAGATCGGAATGTTTTTGTTTGCTCTTCACTTATTACTTCTCGGTTCTTTGTGCGTTTAATTCTGCATGGATAGTTTGACACGTTGACAGTTTGACCGGTCGGTAACACATTCAACCATTGAATGAAAATTTACTTGCTGTTTAGTTTTATAATCCAGAGTGACAACATCTTTCACGTACTGATATACATAATTTTTTTGTCTTGACCCTACAAATTTTATGATTTTAGCATCCGGATGTTCATCAGTCCATTTACCAAGGTAGCTGTCTTCGGCTTTGATTTTTTCTGGATCGAAAATATACATATAGATATCGGTGTCGAAATACAACACCCTATCTTGGAGCTTTTCTAAAACTTTATACAACTCCAAGCGTGCATATGCTGTGACAAATGATGCAACAACTACATTGGCAGATGGATGTGGTTCTATAATGTCAGTTTTATTTTCATATCTGAATAATATGAATTTATCATGTTCAAAAATTTCAACTGCTTTGACGGTGATATTTTATCAGTTAGTTCAAAATATCTGGATGGTTCTGAGATATATTCCGTTTTAGTAAGAATATTATGTTGTGCATTTTTCCCCATATGCAATTTATCATTAATTTTGCGCACTGGCGGTTTTTTTCGATTTTTTCTTTTTCAAGTAATGTATTTATCTTAATCTTCACTTTTAACAGATTTTGGATATCCACGTGCTTCTTGTTTAATTTTGAGGTATTGATCAATGTAATTTCTGTATACTTTGTCCGACCACTCAGTCCAATGCCAAACTTGGTACACTTCCAGAATTTGGTAAACCAATTCTATTGCTTTGAATTCTACATGCGTCCAAACTCCAACTAAAGCACGCTATTTAGTTTTATGACTACACTGTCCACTTTCATTTTCTGCACAAGTTTTACACAATGTATATATCATTTTGTTATTACAGTGGATCGGTAGTACTGGAATGTACAATGTATTTGGAGGTAATACTTTGCATTTAATGAGTCCTTTGTAAGATTTGATGTCTCCTATTTGTTCCTGGCTTAGAATTGTAGGATGACCAAGAGGGTACTCCCTATATATATTCACACTAGGATACAAACGGCATATATCAATATATTTTATTTCCTGTTCAGATTTTGGTTCTATTGCATGATATAAATTTAGAGCATTAGTCCTGCCACCAAATAATGCTTCCCTTGGTTTAATTGGGTCTTGATGCAAATATAATTGATCCATAGTTTGTTTTAAATTTTTGTCTTCTTTACATTTATTGTCCAGGTCATGTTCCCAGATGCATATTAATTTGCATCCCAAACTTTGATTTCCGTTTGTATTGTTTTTTCATACAATCCATGTATTGTTATATTACTGTATGGGTTTCGGTGGTTTCTATCTGGATAGCAAGTAGGACAGCCATGAAAAAGCACCATACACTGTTTGATTCTGCATGATAACCATCAACAAAATGTGTCTATTTTAACTTCACAATTTAAAGCATGTTTTATGTTTATATTTTGTTTTGTAGCAATGTATTGTATCCATCGAATTGCTTTCATTGAAAATTTACGCGCTTGTGGATATCCAGCGTCTGAAATTATACCTAGAGAATTTTCTGGTAATGAATTTTTTCTCCATGCTAGGTTACAGGTTTGAGCTAATGTTATTGCTTCCCGGAATTGATCTATTTCCATTAAAATAGTCTGAATTTGCCACATCCACGTCATAAAATGTCTACATCTGATTTACAATACTTTTGAATTTCTTTTTGGAAATCAAAAATATCCTCACCCCTAACTTCGTACCATTTCAGAAATGAATCCCTATTTTGCTCGGACATGATTTCAATGTTTATAGTATTTTTTGTCTGGATATGGTCCTACGTAATTCTGAAAGTCCTGTGTATTTGCCCAATGTGGAAAATAACCTTTAGCCATTTCTTCAAGTTGGAATGTTTTTGGAAATTTAGATAATGCCATTGGGATGAATCGATTACTCTCACACCATTACATTGTAAACTCAGTATTTTGTTGCCGTTCATAATAACATTAGGTTTTGAATTTCCATTGTTCACCAAGTAATATAAGAGGAACTGACTATCGTAGCCTCTGGCATTGTGAGCAATACATGTTGTGCCTTTATGGTCGTTGGTGTAAAACAACCATTTACAAAATCTTTGCAATACATTTTCACCTTTAAAAACATATTCTCTTTTCGACAATACAGAATCACATGAATTTCACCAATGGGTTTACATATACAAATTTCACAAGCATTTTGTCAACACAAAATTTGGGTATATGAACACCAGTATCTGGTTGACATTCAAAATAAAACAATATGAATGGTACCTTTACTTCTTTCTGTGTTTCTTTCTTTTCGTACTGTTGAATATGACATCTGTGGTCTGATGGAACAATTTCCTTACAGTATTTGCACTTTGTTCCCGAACAGATATGTTTGGTGATTTTTTTCAAATGATTATCGAGACATCGTTTACTTCTAAAAGTCATTTTACATTTGATGCAGTGTATCGTATCCATCGTTCAAAGGGACATATCTGACCCTCGAAACACATACACTTGTATGGGCATAAATGATCACCTCTGTGGTCCGAACCGACATCACAGTGTTCACGGTAATAGCCACATCCAAGGAATCATGTGACAGTTGTGATCACATCGTAGTGGATGTCACTGAAATATAGATGGACAACTTTACTTTCTTTCCCAACTGGTGGTGGTTGAAAAAGAAATCCTTCGTCAGCAAATTAATTATGTATTTTTATAACATACTCCAGATATAGTTGTTCCTGCATAATTTGGTATTCCTCAACCCCGCAACTGGTGTCGTGTGATATCCCCACTTTATCCAACAATGACTTTGCAACTTCCCGTTGTGGAGACAAATCTGGATATACTCCTCCCTTATACGTGGGTTTCCATTCTGAATTTGGCACGTACAACTTGGGAGGACTAGGCCTCAGTTTTTGTAGGAATTCTTGAATCCCAGCTCTAATCTGTGCATCGTGCACCTCTGAGTCTCTAACATTCTTCTGCCAATGCTTTAATCGAGCATCGGCAGAGAATTTTCGCAAATTTTATCCTTCAGTTTAGAGAACATTTTGAAGATAAACAAAACTGCTACACTGCGCTCCATATTATATTAAACGGGCGGACGTCGTTGACGACACCATTGCGTTTTTCTACCAAATTTCCCGAATGTCAAATCAAGTGTGTTTCTTTTTGTGAAAAAACATTTCTACGAATAAAAACACCGATTTGACTCGGGGAAAATTTTATATGTACGCGAGGGGGTGGGCCAGAGTGTCGACGAGCGAGGTGGTGGGCCAGAGTGTCAGCCAATACTACTCATATCACTCCTTCAAATAATATACATGTACGAGAGACTATCACATCACTCTTTTAAATAATATAAGCGATTACCACATCACTGCTTCAAATAATATATGAGCCATTTTCACTAACACGGTTTTGTTTCATTAGACACTATTTTAGAACTAGGTTTTTTTCATTCCCTCTTTTATCTAGGGTAGTATGAAAATTATATCATGTCCGAGTGTACAAGTCACCGTAATCATACCTACTACGTATTGCAAATATTTCTTCGTTTTGACCTTATAAACGACGCACATGTGCGACTTAATGCCGGATCCCGGGGCCATAGAAATACATGTTGTGTTGTCGCAATCGGAGACAAGCATCGTTTTGTCATATCAATCAACTTACTAATAATTTCAGAATACATCTTAACCGGCATACGAATTATTTTGAAATGAAAACAAACAAATTTCTGATTGGGCAACAGTCGATTGTTACGTCATAAATGAAATTAGGCAGGTTAACACATTCTTCTGTAACTCTGTAAACACGACTCGACAGCGATTGCTAAGGAGTGGTAAAAATCATGTTGCTGATCCCTGTCTCGACGTAGACACATTATCTCCCCATGACTGCGCCACCGTGCTCAAATCCTACCTCGCTGAGCTGTCGGAACCGTTACTAACGGAACGACAGCGCTGTTTACGTTTTCATAATTGGCTTCAACTTGTGATGTCATTTCCAACTTACTGCTAGAAAACCCGAACTTGCTAATGCAAATGGGGCCTACACAGAATATGTCGCTCGCAGAGAAGACGCGGTTGCGTTTTCGGCTTGGTACTTGATTAATTATAGCTCACAATGAATGGATTAAAGGACATGTGTATGTTACTAAATTACTACCTGCACGTTAAAGTGTGTTTAATGTTTGTATTCTGATATGGTAAATATTAAGTGTTTGCATCACTTTATATGTTCAGAAAGTTGGAAAAAGTTTATAAATAAAGTCTTTTACAGAAATTTGGAGTAGATATAGTTTATATGAGAATCTTTGACATATTTTGGTAACCGTAATGTAACACAACTTGGCCCCGAGGGGTCCTACCAGCCCATGGACTACTTCTACGGACATTAAGACCGAGGGCCTCTTCCGTAACTCTGTGAACACGACTCGACATCGATTTTCGAAGGAGTGGTTGAATCAGGGTGCTGATCCCTGTCTCGACGTAGACACATTCTCTCCCCATGACTGCGCCACATTCCTCAAGTCATACCTCGCTAAGCTGCCGGAACCGTTACTAACGGAACGACACTATCCAGCTCACTGCCAAATTCCCAGTATAGTCCAGGTACATTAGACATTATACTACGTTGAGAGTATGTATCATAGTAATGTATTTTTGAACTATGTAGCTGCATATGTAGTGTCATTAGAATTAAGTAATGTGTATACATATCATCTCTTAACAATGGTCAGAATAACAAATTTTAAAACAAAAAAGATCATCAGCTTTATCTTTAAAATGCCCAGGGTCAATCCTTTTATTTTGCCACCAGGGCGAACATGTTGTAATTTTAAATTTTCCGAAGGCCTTTCACAAATCAAATGTAAGGCTTAAGCAACCTGGCCTTTGAGTTACCAGCTATAATGATGTGCATTTTCATTTGTAAATGATCAATTTATGTTAACATTCTATACAATGCAAAAGGAGTGGTTGAATCAGGGTGCTGATCCCTGTCTCAAGGACGACATATTATCTCCTCATGACTGCGCCACATTCCTCAAATCATACCTCGCTAAGCTGCCGGAACCGTTAATAACGGAACAGCACTATCCAGCTCACTGCAAATTCCCAGTCTAGTCCAGGTACATTAGACATATACTCCGTCGATAAGTATGTATGATAGTAATGTATTTTTGTACTATGTTCTAATGACACTACATATGCAGCTACAATTAAAAGTTCTGTATAATGTGTATACATGTCATCTCATAAAAATTGTCACAATATAATTTCAAAATCGGAAAATGCCGCGCCGTCTATGTTTTCGTAAATTGGCTTTGCACTTTAAAGTGTGTTTAATGTTTGTATTCTGATATGGTAAATATTAAGTGTTGTATCACTTTATATGTTCAGAAAGTTGGAAAAAGTTTATAAATTAATTCTTTAGTTTATAAATTCTTTTTCAGAAATTCGGAGTAGATATAGTTTATATATGAGAATATGTTGACCTATTTTGG
Source organism: Siphonodentalium dalli (assembly GCA_032622095.1). Lineage (NCBI taxonomy): Eukaryota > Metazoa > Mollusca > Scaphopoda > Gadilida > Siphonodentaliidae > Siphonodentalium > Siphonodentalium dalli. The sequence continues at coordinate 189,721,587 of CP136067.1, read as the reverse complement.
GTACCGTAATGTAACACAACTTGTCCACGAGGGGTCCTACCAGCCCATGGCTACTTCTACAGAAGACATTAAGACTGAGGTCCTCTTCTGTAATTCTGGGAACACGACTCAACAGATTGCTGAAGGAGTGGTTAAATCAGAGTGTTGATCCCTGTCTCGAGGACGACACATTCACCCCTCATTACTGCGCCACATTACTCAAATCATAGCTCACTGAGCTGCCAGCTATTCGATTACCTTTTAACGAATACATCCTTGAGGCATGACGAATTATTTAGAAAAACTGGAGTCTTTCGAAATTTCTAATTGGAAAACAGTCGACGTCATAAATGAAACAATAATATTATTCTCTTTGGAATAATGTGATTCAGGGCCGCCGGAGAGGGGCGGCATGTGCGATCAATAGAATAATGAGCACACTTGAAATCAGTGTACAATATATAGTAGCGTACGCAAATGAAGCCACTCACAATAGCGACATATTCAACCATATGACATAACATTTAACCATACGGCATGACATTTAACCACATATTCAACCATATGGCATGACATTCAACCACATATTCAACCATATGACATTCAACCATATGACATGAACAAGTAATATGATCCCTTCCAAGCTGATCTTTGGTTGTGGGGACTTAAGCATTATTGATCATATTCAAATATCCACAGGGCGTTACTTTGTACCCCACAATAAGGTAATCATACTTACAAATGACCTCTGCAAATCATTGGATGTTCAAATAAGGATATTGTTGATAGAATTGTTGTGAATATGTAATTTTCAATCTAATTTTGGCTTTCACTAAATAGTCCGGGAGCTAATAGGGGTACCCTTGCACCCCCCCCCCCCCCTGTGACTTAACGTCACCCCACTCATGTCCTTCAACTTTTAAGCAATGTTAACAAGAACAAAAAGTGGCCATGTAGACTCCAGACAAGATGGCGTCCATCATGGCCGCCGTTTTTCAGCCCAGACCCTAAGTCAGTTTTATGCAAATTATAGCGGGAAAATCTTGTAAAATGCATACAAATGTATATATTTTCGTGAAGCTGAGACATAATGACACATTTTTGAGCCAAAATTGAAATTTACCATCCAAAATGGCCACCGGAAGTTGAAAATATAACATTTTTTCACAAATATCTTCTAGATCAATTCATGCTGTTTGGAACTGGTTGAGTAATGCAACTTTATTTTGTGTTTTGTATATTAACTGATCATTGGAGCAACGAAATATGCAATTATTGGGGTCCTAACCCCTTCCGATCCCTCAAATATTCGATTTTACAGAATGCGGTATAAAATTTCACAAAAAAATCACAATTGGGATTCTAGTCATATTTCAACAAGAAATGAACAGAACTTTGTAATGTAAGTGAGGCATATCATTAACTATTAATGTTCCAAATCACTGGGACCAAAATTCTTACTTTGGCTCAATATGGCCGCCAAAATATGTAAAATGGTAAATATTACACCAGCGTGTCCTGCAATCGCTTACAAGTTGTGGTTGGTGTATACAATTGGCTAATCTGTATTCTATACATTGCATACTAACAATTCTAATGCACCATGGATCATTTTTACTATTGTCACCACTGACATCACCAGAAATATTGGATTTTTCTCTCACAAACTTGACAAAAATATTGGCAAAAATTCACTTTTCAGGGTTCGACCATTTGTTCAAGTAAACTGCAACTATCTTTGGTATCAAAGGTGTTTATTGTTTGGGTCTATCCTAAGTGTGTCACACTGTGATGTTTAAAGACTGAAATGCTCAAGATGGCTTCCAAAATGGCAACCAAATTTGTAAAAAAGTTAAAAGTTAACATATCCCGAACATTATCCTCTGCGTTATCCGAAAAAGATAGCAAATTGTGACTCACTTGGTTATTTTACGTATTAGTTAATTAACTGACAAATACGTTCTATTATATTTGTTCCAGTTCCGTATGGGGCATGACAAATTCATTTTAAAGTTGCAGTATGGAATTTTGCGGAGAACCTCTTTTGTGATTCTGGCCATATTATTGAGAAAGGAAATGAGCAGAACTTTGAGACGGAACTGAGATTAATATGTTTACCTGGATTGACTCTATGGTCATGTGTATGGCGAATAGGTATACATGTAACGGCTGTATGGTCCATGGTGAGGTGAATATGTATACAATGAGTGAACTATGATCGTGAATATGTATACATAGAGTTACTTTTTGTCATGCGTCGGGTGTAGGTGTATACCTGGTGTTCATGCATGGTGACTCGTGGCTGTATCGTCATTTGTGGTATGTACGGGTATAACCAAGTATGGCTGCATGATCAGGTGTACGTGTATAAAGTGGGTTACTATGTTGTCATTTGATTGGTGTTTATGTCCATATGGAGTGACTTGGGTAATGGGTGGGTTATATCTTGGTGGTAATGGTGGGTTGTATCTTGGGTGCCTATCGCTTTCTACAATAACTCAAGGGTATGTTAATCAATAAAGAGGTCATGTCAGAGAGATCTCCATCTTGATGATGTTTATGTAGATGGGGGTGGAAAGCGATAGCCACCCATTAGCACACAGTCATTACATATATACATAAACACCACAGACATAACAATATAGTGACCCACTGTATACATGTACACTTGATCCATGACCACGGATGACCATACAGCCATGCGTCACAATGCAGGCACACCGGGTATACTCCTAAACATGACCCATAACCATATAGTCACTCCCTGTATACCCATTCATCTCACCATTGGGCATAAGGTCACCCCCTGTATACCTATTCTCCAAACGCATGGTCAAATAGACAATCAATATCTACATCAACACCACAACAATGGCCATAAAGTCATTCCGGTATACATATGCACCTCACCAATGGCCATATATCCACTCGCTTCATACTCATACCCTCACCCATGTCACCTGGTATACTCCTTCATCTGACCTATGGCCATATAGTCACCCCGTGTGTACCTATTCAAAACATTCATACATGATCATGGTCAATCCTTGTATACATATTCGCCTCAACATTGGCCATGTCACTCCTTGTATCCCTATTTGTCACACCATAGCCGAATAGCCACTCAAGATATACTAATACACCCCATCCATGTCACTATAGTCACTCCATGTATGCATGTGCACCTCATCCATGACCATATAGCCACTCGATATATACACATATCCCTCGCCCATGACAATAAAGCAACACGTGTTATACTGGTATAACCTACACATGACCATACCGCCACGAGTCACCAAACAGGAGCACCAGGTATACTCATACGCCTGACACATGACCATTTAGTCACCCCCTGTATAGATGTTCATTACATTTGTGACCCTACAGTCACTACTGTCTTGTATACCTACATGTTCTCATATCACTATTAACCATACAGTCACTAATTGTATACCTATTTGACACACATAGTCATATAACCACTCGATATACATATGCAGCTCACCCTAGACTATATATTTACTCCAGGTATACATGTAAACCTCAGTAATGGCCATTCAGCCCTTCCATATATACAAAAAAAACCGCACACACGACCACTCAAACACTCCATACACATATACACCTCACACATGACAATTCGTCAATTCACTGCATAATCATACACGCCATCCATGATAATACAGCTAAGCCTTATACACCCACAAATGACAATACATCCACGAGATATATAAATATACATCCCACCATTACCACACGGACACTCCCTATATAACCACACCCTCGATAATGTCCACCCAGCTTACTCCAGGTATTCATATTCAATCATGACCGTACAGTTATTCCATGTATACCTGTACACATTACCCGTAACCATAAAATCAATCCCTATTTATCCACACACCCCATCCATGATCATACAGACAACACATGCACATACCTCCCAGGACCTTACAGTCACTCCATATATACATAATCAACACATAGATGACCATGTAGCTATATTCATACACCACACCAATGACCATACAGGTACACCGGTTGCACCCGTACTGAATATACACAATCATACACCATAGAGTCACTCCACGCATACCGATTGACCTCACACCTGACCATGACCTCTCCCTGAATACCTAGATGCATCTTACCATGGACAACCCACTAATAACCATATAGTCACTCATTGTATACCTACTCACACCAGTCATGACATACAATAACTCCCTGTATACCTATTCACCTCACATATGATCATAGAGTAACTCCCTGGCTATGATCTTGGCATCCACACTGTATCATGTTGACATTTTTTTTATCATAATGGACCAGAATAGCCAAAGATTATGATCCATCTCAGTTCTGTATCAAAGTTCTGCCCATTTCCTTTCAATAAATGTGGCCAAAATTACAAAAGAGGTTCTCAGCAAAATTGCATACTTTAAAATGAATTTGTCATGCTCCAAAAGGAACTGAGACAACCAGAATAGAACATGTAGTTGTCAGTTAATTAAATAACATGTATAATAGCCAAGTGAGTCACAATATGCTACCTTTTCGGATAATGCAGAGAATGTTCGGGATATATGTAAATAATTAACATTCTACAAATTTGGTTGCCATTTTGGAAGCCATCTTGAGCAATTCAGTCTATAAACACTGTAGTGTGATACATTTAAAATAGACCAAAACAATAAACACCTTTCAATCCAAAGATAGTTATATTTTACCTGAAAAAATGGTCCAAACCTGAAAAGTGAATTTTTGCCCATATTTATGTCAAGTTTTTTAGAGAAAAGTCCAATATTTTTGACGATGTCAGGGGTGACAATAGTAACAATTAACCATGGTGCATCAGACATGTTAGTATACAATGTATAGAATGCAGAATAGCCAATTTTATACATCAACCACAACTTGTAGCGATTGCAGGACACGCTGGTGTAATATTTACCATTTTCCATATTTTGGCGGCCATTTTGAGCCAAAGTAAGAATTTTGGTTCCAGTGATTTGGAATATTAATAGTTAATGATAAGACTCACTTACATTACAAAGTTCTGTTCATTTCTTGTTGAAATATGACTAGAATCCCAATTGTGATTTTTTTTGTGAAATTTTATACCGCATTCTGTAAAATCGAATTTTTGAGGGATCGGAAGGGGTTAGGACCCCAATAATTGCATATTTCGTTGCTCCAATGATCAGTTAATATACAAAACACAAAATAAAGTTGCATTACTCAACCAGTTCCAAACAGCATGAATTGATCTAGAAGACATTTGTGAAAAAATGTTATATGTTCAACTTCCGGTGGCCATTTTGGCAGCCATCTTGGATGGTGAGTTTCAATTTTGGCTCAAAAATGTGTCATTATGTCTCAGCTTCACGAAAATATATACATTTGTTTACATTTTACAAGATTTTCCCGCTATAATTTGCATAAACTGACTTAGGGTCTGGGCTGAAAAACGGCGGCCATGATGGACGCCATTTTGTTTGGAGTCTACACGGCCACTTTTTTCTCTTGTTAACATTGCTTAAAAGTTGAAGGACATAATAAGGAACAAAATGAGTGGGGTGAAGTTAAGTCCCAGGGGGGTGCAAGGGTACCCCTATTTGCTCCCGGACTAAAATTGTTCTATTCCAAACAAAATCTGGGTCTTCACCATACTCTCCTGCATGTTTGGCTCTAGAAAGAGAAACATATCACCAGTGCTTTGTATCAGGGTCAATAACTATATCCATTGCCTCACAATGCCAAATAGTCATAACCTGGCACCGATGGATAGTTGTTCCCCATCCAAGTCCAAGGGGTTTTTGTCTCCTTCGGCAACCACTACAGGAACAGTCTAAACCACTATCCACAGCAACAAAAGAAAGTATGCTGGAGTTGACATGAAATTTGGACCAGTCTATGTTTTAATCTCTACCACGACCACATCGCATAAGAATTCAGGCGGTATGCGTCCATCCTTGTAAATTATATCAACAATAGTACCTGGTGAACCATTAAACATACCACATTTGGAGTAACATGAAATTGAGGTTGGCCCTATACTTTCTGCCTGACAAAAAACTTGAACTGCTTCATTCCTATTAAAAAGAAGGCGGATTGCTTTTGCACGGCATTTAATCAAGATTTTCCTGATCCTGCTGCACCAGAAACAATGAGCCTAAGTTGTTCATAAGGAATATTAATTGGGGTCTGCACAACCAAATTAAATGCGAACATCTGGTCTGAATTCAAATCAACATCAGGAATTGTCAAATCCGGAGATAGATATATATCACAACACAGAGTGGTTTCCCATGAAGCACCCAAATCAGTAGGATAGCTATAACTCTCAGTAGACCAATTCAGACAATGACCACCAATAAATTGGTAAAATAAACAATGTCATTTTGATCTCACGCTAAATATTTGTCATGAGCTCGAACGAAGCTTCAACAGCCGATCCATCTGTCTTCACAGTAGACATAAAAAAACTTAAACACACATACTTTGCCATATAATCTTCAGTGGTATTAGACATCAACAAGTGCCCCATTAGCCTCTCTCCTTGTACATGCATATCCACAAACATCTTTCTGTTCCAATGCTGTTCAACTGAAGGATGTTTTGGATCAGACATCGATAGAAATGGTGATGTCGCCATTAGCAAGCCAACCAAGTGTGTGAAATTAAGAATTTTGGACCAGAAAAGGGTGATCCCATTGCATGTCCAAACATTTGCACTCAAGCTGTCCTTAACAAGAGCAGGATTCACTCTGACTAGTTCACCAGGATTGGGTTCTGATCCAAACTCCATCTGGCACACATTTTCCCTTTGAACCTACATATATGTACTAGCTGGGTACCCGTCCTGACGGGGAAATTCGTTGTGTTGTTTTTTTTTATAGTTATGTTTTAACTCACCAACACCCCAAAAATGGTGGAAATCAGCCCAGCGGATACCGAGATACAGGTTCAAGGTCACGCCACACGGGCATCCGGGTCCGACTTAAAAGTTTGGGCTGTTCTCATTCCTTTTGTGAAGTTTGTATTCTTGAGTGGATGAAAGTTAAGAAGGAATGTCCTATATGCCGAGCAGCCATAACGACTCATATGAGGTCTATCGTCCTCGATTGTTCAAATTGGTGTCAACCTAAGTTGATATTTACAAATCGATGGTAGCTTGGCGTGAGAATGAGGCATGTTAATCGACCAGTCAGCAGGTAATCAGAATACATTAAAAATGTTCACATTGTTGTCAAGCAAAGGTTATATTTACACAATTAAGTACGCCAATCGCCCAGTCAACAGGTCATCAGAACACATTGAGAAAGTTCGAATTGGTGCCAAGCAAAGTTGATATTTACAAATTGAGTGAATGGTTGCTTGGCGTGAGAAAGGCAAATGAATTGACCAGTCAGCAGGTAATCAGAATACATAGAGAAATTTCAGGTGGGCGCCTAACAAAGTTAATATTTACAAATTGAGTGAATGGTTGCTTGGCTTGAGAATGAGGCAAATTAATCGACCAGTCAGCAGGTAATCAGAATGCATTGAAAAAGGTTCAAATTGGTGTCAGGCAAAGTTCGTATTTACAAAAGCAGGTAATCAGAAAGTATTAAAAAGCTTCAAATTAGTGTCAAGAAAAGTTAATATTTACAAATTGAGTGGAATGGCTAATTGGCGTGAGAATGAGACAAATGAATTGACTAGTCAGTAGGTAATGAGAATACATTGAAAAGTTTCAAATTGGTGTCAAGTAAAGTTAATATTCACATAAGCAGGTAATCAGAATGTTTTAGATAGGTTAAAATTAGTGTCAAGCAAAGTTAATATTTGCAAATTGGGTAAATGGTTGCATATCGTAGGAATGAGGCATATGAATTATTTCTATGCATTAAATCGTTTCTGATAATTGTGTACGTTGAATAAATGTTGTTGTTGTACCTTGATATGTGGACCGTCTGATTGGATTGAGTACCTTAATATACACAGCTCTCTTAGCTGCTTATATATTACAACGTAATATATGCTTATATATTACAACGTAATATATATATAACACCCATCTTTGGTGTGTGTGTGTGTGTGTGTATATAACTCGATTACGCTTTTCCTGTATCTGTAACTTTTCAACCCTATTTCCAATGTAGCCCAAATTTGGAACACGGCCTTCAATGTAACTTAGAAATATAACTTAGATGCATGGGGTTGTCCCTCTTCCAATGACTGGGGATTTCCCCAAGGATATTTTTTTTAAATGCCATGCACGGAGTCAGAAAATCTAAGACTCTGTTAAAGGCATCTCTATTTTTAGAGCTGAATTAGATAGTTTATCAACATTCTGATATTCCTATAAATGTACCATAAATTTGGTAATGACATCATACTGAATCTGTTTTAGTTCTTCCCCCGTGTGATTGGTAAAATCAATATATATAGACATTTTAATTAAATGAATTATTTTCTATAGACATGTCTTATATCAATCTTGGACCATATATATATATATATATATATATCATATATGTATTATAATCAAACTTGTATGCTAAATTGTGTATCGAATATGCAGTGCAATTATGAGTCAATGAGTTGTGTGGGGCAGGGGGGGGGGGGTATACTAGATTCAGCTTGTCTGGTCATACGTCTGTCCAAGGACGCAATTTTATCCAAGCTTTTACTCAGTCATTGTTTTGTCAATTGTTTAGTTTTTTTTCCAAAAATAATTGGCACAGATATTTAGTACCATTGGAACCTGTGTACCTGCAATTATGAGGTCTGAATGTTTTTGGTGAAGTTATCCCCATTTCGACTTAGAAAATGTTCAATACAGGGGTATACCTTTGCAAGTTAATTTTTTGTCGCTTTCATGACACCAGAAGCACCATTATGATTGAGTGGTCCTAATTGTATTTCATATACGGCCATACATTTTGACCAGAATTACGGTTGTTTGTTTATAATTTTTTACGCCAGAACTAAAACAAATATTTAATAACCAACTTCAAGTAAATATTTACAACTTATGATTTCATTTTCAATTATTTTTTAGCAAATTTTAAAAATGCCCATACCCATCGGTGACTGGTTGTTTTACTACTTTTAGTTTGAAACTTACATGCCAAACCTCAGGCTTATGCCATAAGCAAAACTTGTGATTCTCTAAACAGCAGTCTTGACAAAAGATTGCCTGTGCATCGCAATCCACACATCTCATTGGAGATACAACATCACTGGCACATAGAGAGCATACATAATAGTTTGGCACATAGCTTTCTATAGGTGATATATAAAGATCATTTCTAACTTCTTGCTGTCTTTCAATTTCGTTTAGCCTCCTTTTGTAATATTTGGAATCAGATTAACCTGACGTTGTGTCCTCTTCACTTTCACTTTCCTTATAGTTCCATGACCATGATGTGGTGGCTCTGGTAGAATCACTGGAACTCTCTTTGTGTAGGTTGGAAGGTGGTGCAACAGAACAAATATTGTTTATTAATAATGTTATTGGCGGTACTGGGAGTGGTACTGCCACTGGTTTTCACTGTTGTACTTGTAGTAGTAGGACTAGCACTGCCAATGGTGGTAATTTCTTTATTATTCTCGGAATTTGAACATGAAACTATATTTTCTTATGACGTGGATGCATTAATTAAATCATTTACTTCATAATCATTTTTTTTAATTTCATCTGTAGATTTCAAGTTAAACTTTAAGGAGGACGACTTTTTTTTTCTTCTTTTTTTTTAAAAACATGGTTAGCTGAACTTGGACGAAGCTGAATGAGTCCCTCTTTAAGTTCATGAAACCTGCCCTATAGGCTATACTTATGACATGTCTAACAAATTGTTTCTCTTCCAGGAGAGTTTGAATACCATACTGAATATTTAAATATGAATTCATACTGTTAGGCATATTGTATATCTTTTAGTATTTCGTTTTACATTCTTCATCTTAAGTAAGTTATGATTATATGTAATTTGATGATTTCAATTGTATTATATTACTAACTCAATGACTAGCTGATATTGATAAGCTATAATTAGTAAAAGTCTGATTCTTCTCAAGACTGTTTAATTTATATTCACCCTATAGAAAGCCATATATAGACATTCATTGTAGGCCTATGCCAGTTTCTTTTAAATGCCGATGATAACCTTATAGATTATAATTCTGATCTGATATGATTACAATCGTCGCTATCTTTCAAACTCCACTGCGCAGACAGAGTTATCTGTTATATATTTTAAAACAATAAGTAACTTTAGCACTCATTCCCGCGACGCCACGAATCAGTACAGTGACCGCCGCGCATAGGATTTAATTTTATTTACCGTCCTTACCTTTCTTTGAAAATAAAAACAAATTGTAACAGGATAATAAAAAATTGAGTAATTGAGAATATATAAAACATTAAGATTGCAGACATTTAATACATGTTTTGATGTGCTAAAACCCCTGTCACACTCAGGCCGGCGCTTGCACTGCGCTGCAAAAGTGCCAAAATATGAGTAACACGCAGGAGGAGCGCCGAAAATTGTCAAACTTTTAAAACAAAGTATGCTCCTATTGCGTTCCTACTTTGTCAAGTCTCACGCTCTTATTGCGTTCAAGTCGCTGTCATTGTGATGCTAGTACGTTCTCAATACGTTTGCAAAACGCTCTTTGTGCGGGCGCGGAAAGTATAAATAGCGTCTCTTGCGTTCTCCAGTCATAGTCAGTTTTTAGTTTGTGGGGAATATATCCAACAATCCGCAATAGATTAGCTGTCCTATTAAATCACTGTCACACTCCGCTGCGATCAGGCCGGGGCTTGCATTGCGCAGTAAAATTATCAAAGCGCCGAGCAAAGCGCACTAAGGTATCCAAGAACCGATTGGTGACGCAGTAACGTCGCAGTTGACACTGGCTAGGACGGGAGAGGGTCCCCGTGATCGCCTCAGAGCGCCGCGTTTGTTTTGTGCATGCACAAAACAAGCGCAGATGTTCGGCGTTCTGACCAGGCGCAGTACCGTCGCCACGACAGCGCAACGCGAACGACATGAGCGCCCCGTTGACGTAGCAAGGACGGGTACAAGCTACTCGTGATCGCAGCAAGAATTCCTATGCAACTGCAGTAAGCTTACTATGCCTTGGTCAGAACCCAGAGCTCTGGTGCCTATGGGCGACCATGGAGACCCTCGTCCGTCGTAGCCAGTGTCCACTGCGTCACCAATCGGTTCTTTGAGACCTTCGTGCGTTTAGGTGTGCGCTTTGATACTTTTGCAGCGCAATGCAAGCGCCGACTTGGGTGTGACAGGGGCTTAAGCGGGCTACGGTACGTTTATTGAATACGATTGAGAACTTAGGCTTATTCAATGACACTACAAAATAACCATATAATTACATAAAAAAAATGGCATGTGTATTTCGATTGTGTTTATATAATTTACGATTACGGTGATTATTCACCAATGGCGTTTTGAATAAAATTGCATTTTATGGACAGATAGAGTTACTCTTCGTCCTAACCCGCCAAGCTCTCCCAGCGTCGCCAACATCTCAATCCATTGGCAAAGTTCTGCAAAACGCACAAACCAGAGACACAAACACGTACCGTATGATTCATATAGCTCTCTGGTGCGGTCTCGAATATCGAACTAAAACCTATGGCTAGCGTTATCACATAGCCATAGCTGATGGAATGTGCCCAAATATCTATTAACAACACCGACCGTATATATAATTGTGTGGTGCTTATATATACATATGAACCAATGATTAGGTGTCCCATTAACTATATGTCAATAACAATGGACAACTTGGCTATTAATATTACCCCAGAGGTGTGACTCATCCATTCGAGGCATAATTTTCTGCTCAGTTATGGCCCATCCCGGTCCTCCTTCTGTCGGTCAACTCCGTCCGTCCGCGCTGAAATCAGTCACATCTCAATACAAATAATTGGAAGCATCCAATGATATTGCTGGCAGTTTTATACATCATCTTGAAAATAAGGTATTATGTAATCCGTCCGTCCGTTAAAGGATCACGCCAGTATATTTTTCTCAGTCAGTATCGCTAACCCACTGTCGTTTCTGTAAAAATAATCAGTAGATAAAAGCAAATTACGACAGCCTTTCAAGTTTGACACTGTGGCGGTTGTAGTCCCTCATATGACGTCACATGGAGGAAGAATAACGATTCGGACTACATAATCCATAATGCAATATTCAATCACATGAATCCAAATGTTATACCATTTGGAAGAGCAAACAAACATATACGGTATATATATTCCACTAGAATACTGAACAGCTGTGGCCTAGGAGTGTCCACCAAGTGGTAGAGATTCTCAGATTCATTCCAAGACTCGCCCCGTTGTCAACCCAGTATGCAATAGAATTCAAATTAAAAAGATAGAGTTAACCCCTTTCCATTGAGAATAATATACCTTACAGTACAGTAACGATAAAATTAAGCACCGAACACACCTCGGTACCTCGACACAAACATGTTCCCAGTTTATTTGTTTCAGTTAAATATCCTTGTTCAAATGGTATATACTATGGAATATGTTGTATATAATGCTATCTGGTGATTCGAAAATTAAGTGGGCCTTTAAAAAACATGGCTTCTACCAGCTTTTTAATTCCACCATGAAGATCCATGAAAGTTTGGTGATGTGAGATGTGATCTGCCACCAAACTTCATAATAATGTATCTCCAGGGCGATGGAACCATCGATTATTTAAGAAATTCTTTAAAAGCTATGGCCACCAGCAGCCATTTTGGATCTTACTCTTTGTATGACTAAAACGTTTGCTACACCCTACAGCTCACATCTCTTATCCGATCGTCACCAACCTTCAGAGTGACCCCCTCGATGGGAGGCATCGATTCTTTCCGAAATCCGATATCAAACATGACCGATAGCAGCCATATTGGATTTCAAGTTTGAATCAATTGGCACAGCTTGCAGTCCGCATTTATTGTAGGAATTGTTTTGAAAATCTGCAAGGATCACCTCTTGATGGGAGCCATCAAATTTGAATAATTTTCGAAGAAATACATGGCCGTTATCAGCTATCTTGGACTCGTCCCTTATTCGATCATCTCCAAACGTTATATGGATCTTCAGGTTAACTTCTGGATGGAGGCCATCGACCTTTTTCCGAAATTCGTCGAAAAGCATGCCTGCCAGCGGCCATCTTGGATTTCACCCTTTTGCATGATAAAATCCTTCGGCACACCCTACAGGCCACACCCTATTTCCGATCGTCACTAAACTTCATATGGATCTTCGGGGTTACCTCTAGGTGGGAGTCATCGATTATTTTCAAAATTAGTTTTAAAACATGGTTGCCCCCGGCCGCCTTGCATTTCACTCTGCACGACTTCGTTGGGCACACCCTACAGGCCACATCCATCATACAATTGTCACCAAACTTCATACGGATCTTCGGGGCGACCTCTAGATGGGAGCCATCGATTATTTCCGAAATTAGTTTTAAAACGTGGCACATCACATGTCCGATCGTCGCTAAACTTCATATGGATCTTCGGAGGATCTCTATATGGGAGCCATCGATTGTTTTCGAATTTCGTCGAAAAACATGGCTGCAAACGCCATCTTGGATTTCACTTTTTACACGATAAAATCCTTCGACATACTATATAGGTCACATCCCTCTTCCGATCGTCAATAAACTTCATTTGGATCTTCGGAGTGACCTCTAGATGGGAGCCATCGATTATTTCCGAAATTAGTTGAAAAACATGGCTGCTCGCGGCCATCTTAGGTAATTAGATTTCACTCTTAGCATGGCGTCGTTTGGCACACCTTACATGCCACACACATACATATACACGTCTACCTGCATCTTTACTCATTTAAAACGACGCCGAACATTTCGCCGCATGCATGGCTACTCTACTTCGAAATTGCTTTACTCCTCCTGCCATGAACCGATTCTCACCATGCGACCAGCAAACTAACCGGACAAGAGCTCCGCAAATGATGGGTGTATCAATTGATCGAAATGTGAACGTTTTATTTTCTTAAAATTAACTCTTCGAGCTGGATTAATGAATATACGCGCGTACTTGGGCATACCATTAAGAAGGTTCGTGTGTACTCCTTTGTCAGATAATAAAACAGTTGTCACCCTGCAGTCCAGGAGATATTGGTCGACCTCTGCACCCCCCCCCCCCCCAGGACTCAACTTCACCCCACTAATTTTCTTTCTTAATGTCTCCTCTAATTTTTTTCGATTGTTAACAAGAAAAAAAAGTGGCCGCAGAGACTCCAGACAAGATGACGTCCATCATGGCGGCCATTTTTTTATATGCACCATGTCTCTTTGATCGCCTTTATAGTAAAGTTGTTATCACATGTGGTCTTGTTTTCCGCTCGATTCGTTATTCTAATATACAACCCTTACAAATTAGCCAAAAATCATACACCAGAATCCAATATGGCGGCAAGATGGCCGCCGAAATGTGAAAATATGCTATTTTTCTGACGTGTTATCACTTTTCGTTTGTCTCTGTGTGATAATATTGGCACCTTTGCGTGATGTTATACATTTGTCGTACAGAAGAGTCATTGACGAACACATGGGGACCATAATATACATTCAATGTGGGATATTTTTGTCCGATACCACGTTTTCCCAAATGCCGGTATAATAGGTCAAAGCTGAATCTACGTTAATAACGCAATGTAATGTTTCGAATCAATGAATGTTATTGCTATCATAACAACACCCATGCATATATATATGCAGGAGATACTCGAGCTAGGATTCCTCTTATACCTGAGTTGAGGAATATTCGCCCAAATCCAAGATGGCGGCCAAAATGGCCACCAGAAATATAAAAATCGCTGATTTTAACATCAGCGAGCATTATTGTCATGACAACTCCACACCTACTTACTATTGTGCGCTGGGAACACTTAGACGAAGAACTTTCCTTGTACCATATCCAAATAGAAGTCCCCCAAATCCAAAATGGCGCCCACAATGGCGGACAGATTTTGAAAAATCACCGAAATTCCCTAATATTCACATAATTGGGCATTGTTGTCGAGACAACTCCACCCATGCTTACAGTTGAGTTGGAAATACTGAGGTGAAGTAATTACCTTACATCTGTGACATGAAGTATTCATTAGGGTTTGGCAATTGATACTCAGTCAAGATCGCTGCTAAATTGGCGGCTAGAAATTGAAAAGAAATCGATATTTTCAAATACTAATTTCAACTTTTTGTCATAATATCGGTATGTATAGACGAAACTGTATATAAACCATCTACTAGTTCAACTTAAACGTATCAAAATGCATATCATAGCTCGTATCCTTCTGGAAAGATGAAAAGCCACAATTAATATCGAGATGTGGCATATCGAAATCCATTCTCCACTTAGCGCCGATAATGGCCGTAAGCGTAGGTGCGCCGAATAGTCATATCAGAACAATTACCTGATAACAGATTCTGATTTGCCACGTCCACACCGACCATTCGAAACGCGCATCTGTGTTGCCAACCGCGCTTCTACGACGATACAACCGCGCATCTCTAGTTTTATGTTGCAATTTCTGGTCACGAAAAACAGAAAAATACGGTTATCAATTAATTTTGACAGAATGGAACGGTTGGTATAGTAGAAGTTACATTCGCTCAAAACCTCGATATTTGCCGGGTTGAATTCGATACAATTGTGTATATTTCGTTAAAGCATTGAGGTAGAAATAGGCTGCAGAAACAGCCCGCGGTCCTAATTTTGGCACATATTTTTTCACAATGTATCGGCATTTAGCAACACGATTGAGTATTTTCTCGTCGATTTTTTCGGATTCCTTTAGTCAAATGTTCCTGCAATCACATTGCGTTGAAATTTGGGTTCATCCTGTAGCCAATGTCCATAAAATGAGTCGATTTCGGTAGTGGTTATATCGAAAAATATACGACAGTGCTTCTTTGTGACCAACAACCAACCATCTATGTTGCCGAATTCCTGTCTGATTATAACTAAAGTAAATATCGCGTGTATATATGTGTCCGAATCGATGTCCAGATGAGACTATTTCGTTTCCTGAACTAGATGTAGTCAAATTCGTCTCGACTCGTGCTCAACTGACACATTCGACAAATTATGTTAGTCAAATCAGCTGGTAAACGAGTCCCATATGCAATTGAATGTTGTAGCATGATATACTGGATAATCAGCTGGTTGTCCAGTGCAGATGGGGTCGCATGCATGGTTGTAGGAACGTTTTGTAAAGGACTCTGCTATCATTGAACATATTTTCTTAGTCAGATTTATTTGCGTGAAAGAATACGCGTTTAACACGTCATATCGGCGTTATATTGGAAAACAATTATAGGTAGGGCCTATGATTTATTTATACACATCACATATTATTCCTTAGTAACGCCCGTCAATCAACGGCTATACTGGTGATGGATACACACATCTGATTAGTGCATCAAACATGTGCATCGTCTAAATTATCGAAGCATACTATACATAGCGAATATTGTCATAACCTCACGCATGTGAGATATTCCTTGGTGACGCCCACCAGCGGTCACACGGATGCGATATATGTAAAAAAAAAAATCTGCATCCAAACATGTGTATAATGTGGTATTCTAATTAGTCTATGCATGCATATTATTGGATTACCATAATAATCTCACGCATGTGAGATATTGCTTAGTGACGACCATCATCGATCACACGGGTGCGATCTATGTAACTTCGTTCTGCGTATCCATATAATGTATAATGTGTTTCATAAATAGTCTACATTACGAGTTATACCTTCAGCACTCGAGAACACGAGTACTATGTCTACATTGTATATACAATTATACATCATTCGCATGTGATCATTATATCGTCATATGACTATATTTATACATTGAGTGCATGTGCTTGTGATTTGATCTTTTGATTTATGTACAATGTATTTGTAAATAACCATGTACTAACTATCTCTCTCCTCAAAAGGAGGCAATAAAGAATATATCAACGGTATTGTCTCATCGGCTCCTCCGTCCAACAGGAATGTTTCTACGTCCAAGTCAGCATTCCCTGCTAATGGAACAAAATCCTCTGGTGCCATCGATATCTCACTGTTCAACTTCTTGTCTCTGGAAATAAAAGTGCATAGAATTAAAAAAAGGACCAGAATAATAATTATGCATGCAACTATATTAATCAACATGACCAATTTCCTCATACAGTGGTTAAAATACACAATAACACTGGCTACTAGTGCATTTATATGTATATCGCAACCGTAAGGCCGGATGGTATGAAGCACTTGTCATGTGTATTTTCCGACAAAACTATATTATATATTACATATAATGCATATTCGAGAGTAATTTCATATAGATATGAATAGTGAATATATAAGAGAGTATTGTCCATTATGTTGCGCTGATTAAAATACAATGTTCTCGCACATGTTACATCCATATTGTCGCTATGTCCATATAACAAGCTTGTTTGTGAAAAGTTATTGACTTTGGGTTGACTGAAATGTTAACGGATATTTATGCTAGCACGCTTATGCACAGTGGGTAATAAAAAGTGTTTAATATATATGAATCATCTCGCCTTGAGATAAGACAAAATACGACGATATGTGGTTTAACGAAATGTGAAAACCGTAATATATATATTAATTGTATCGAAAGATTATTTTTCTGCGAAATCTGTGGCAGATGTAAGTATAGCGTAGACCAAAAATTATTACCGAGATTATCATAGCACTTACATGTACAGATTAAACCCAGAACAGCGAGCACTGTCTATGTCACAATCGAACGGATTGATGTCATGATACCGCTTGGTTCACGCTAGGTTTTGGTGGAAAAAGATTATGTGTTGATGACAAATGTTACCAGGCTGAGCAAATGAAATCGAAAATATATAAGAGAGTATTGTCCATTATGTTGCGTTGATTAAAATAAAACGTTCTCGCTTATGTTACATCCATATGGCCGCACTTGTCGCCATGTCGATATACCAAGCTTGTTTGTGGAGTGATTGACTTTGGGTTGACTGAAATTTTAACGGACAGCTATACTAGCACGCTTATACATTGTGGGTAATAAAACGTTCTTAATATATGAATCATCTCACCATAAGATAAGAAATATTACGACTATATGTGGTTTAACGAAATGTGAATACCGTAATATATATTAATTGTATCTATCAAATTACAATCTGTCATAAAAGCATGCATATTATTTTGACTGTATCGGTATTGACGACAAATAGCCACAAAATATCTGTCGTGATTCACATTTGGCTGATTATCTATTGTCTTACACTTGGTGCTCATAAACCTCGACCGTCATAAATACAATGTCATCATAAACACCCATTGTGCAGGCGCGCCGTGATTGACAAGACAGACAATGGGCTGAATGGGGGATTGGGGGATTAAATGTAAAAATTAATAATGACCTTTTGCTGCTTCGTGCAGAGTGACGTAATCTTTCTCCAGATTAACACAGCCTGTTACGAACAAATTGCTTATATACCGGCGTCAATGCACTTTACAAAACATTGCTTTCTTCACATTGTCATAATTCAACCACGGTCGGTTTAATGTTCATGCGTCTTTGAATGTCCGTCTTGTGAAAACTAAAGATGATTGTATATCACTTTGTGATCGCTTGGTTGATAGGGTTGTCGATCGAGTTTCCCTTTGTACGATATTTCATAAGTACGAAAATAATGAAATACTTTCGTCACCTAACTTCGTCTTGAATGTCGATCTATTGAGCGCTTTTATTAATTAGCTTTCTGGCTCCATGCTTTTCAGTCTCCATTTGGGTTCAAAAAAAGTTTAGCCAAAAGTTTAGCCAAATGAAATTTTATTAGCCAAATTCGAAAAAGATTAGCCATTGGTTAATTTGGCTACCGACAGCGCGAACACTGGAGACGAAACATGCCAATTACAGGTTGTTTATAACAGTTTGTAATGCTTTTTGACATTGAAATGCTTATTATTGATCGATCATAAAAGGTTTACAGCATGCCATGCATTTCTATTCTGACTAACACCCGTATATATAAATCATATTCCACCAGTTATATACAAGATATGGGAATTTTTTGAAGTTTTGACTGGAACATTATAAACTCGAAAATATAACGCCGGGAATATATTTCTTAGTTATTACCTGTTCCTTAATTATGTAATTCACTATGCGCGAAGGTCGCAACTCTAAATTTAGCGATTTCAGTGACTTTGTGAGAGTGTTTGCTTTGCGTTGCTTACAGTTAAGGAATTTCTCCTCGATAATAAATTCAATGTTTATTACGATATTGGCTCACAAAAGTTACAGAAAAGCATGCAATCTCAACCTGATACCACCCCAAATATGCAACAGATTATTGAGGAACAGGTATTAACAAAGACAAGTACCAGCGACCCATCACCTTTGACTCGGATGAACTACAGTAACCCGACAGGTAATCGTCTGCCAATCTGTGAACACGGTATTTAATTATAGAATACCTGCAATCCGTTCCATATCGTGGGCATTTGTATACACTGATATATTCTGTATTGCCTCCTTTTGAGTAGAGAGATATTTAGTACATGGTTATTTACAAATACATTGTACATAAATCAAAAGATCAAATCACAAGCACATGCACTCAATGTATAAATATAGTCATATGACGATATAATGATCACATGCGAATGATGTATAATTGTATATACAATGTAGACATAGTACTCGTGTTCTCGAGTGCTGAAGGTATAACTCGTAATGTAGACTATTTATGAAACAAATTATACATTAAATGGATACGCAGAACGAAGTTACATAGATCGCACCCGTGTGATCGATGATGGTCGTCACTAAGCAATATCTCACATGCGTGAGATTATTATGGTAATCCAATAATATGCATGCATAGACTAATTAGAATACCACATTATACACATGTTTGGATGCAGATTTTTTTTTTTACATATATCGCATCCGTGTGACCGCTGGTGGGCGTCACCAAGGAATATCTCACATGCGTGAGGTTATTAATGACAATATTCGCTATGTATAGTATGCTTCGATAATTTAGACGATGCACATGTTTGATGCACTAAACAGATGTGTGTATCCATTACCAGTATAGCCGTTGATTGACGGGCGTTACTAAGGAATAATTTGTGTATAAATAAATCATAGGCCCTATCTATAATTGTTTTCCAATATAACGCCGATATGACGTGTTAAACGCGTATTCTTTCACGCAAATAAATCTGACTAAGAAAATATGTTCAATGATAACAGAGTCCTTTACAAAACGTTCCTACAACCATGCATGCGACCCCATCTGCACTGGACAACCAGCTGATTATCCAGTATATCATGCTACAACATTCAATTGCATATGGGACTCGTTTACCAGCTGATTTGACTAACATAATTTGTCGAATGTGTCAGTTGAGCACGAGTCGAGACGAATTTGACTACATCTAGTTCAGGAAACGAAATAGTCTCATCTGGACATCGATTCGGACACATATGCACGCGATATTTACTTTAGTTATAATCAGACAGGAATTCGGCAACATAGATGGTTGGTTGTTGGTCACAAAGAAGCACTGTCGTATATTTTTCGATATACCCACTTCCGAAATCGACTCATTTTATGGACATTGGCTACAGGATGAACCCAAATTTCAACGCAAGGTGATTGCAGGAACATTTGACTAAAGGAATCCGAAAAAATCGACGAGAAAATACTCAATCGTGTTGCTAAATGCCGATACATTGTGAAAAAATATGTGCCAAAATTAGGACCGCGGGCTGTTTCTGCAGCCTATTTCTACCTCAATGCTTTAACGAAATATACACAATTGTATCGAATTCAACCCGGCAAATATCGAGGTTTTGAGCGAATGTAACTTCTACTATACCAACCGTTCCATTCTGTCAAAATTAATTGATAACCGTATTTTTCTGTTTTTCGTGACCAGAAATTGCAACATAAAACTAGAGATGCGCGGTTGTATCGTCGTAGAAGCGCGGTTGGCAACACAGATGCGCGTTTTCGAATGGTCGGTGTGACGTCACGTCCATAATTATCTGGGCCAGCTTCCATTTCTTTGTCTGATAAATCTAGGTCGCTCACACCGACAAAGTATTCACCACTTCCTGAGAGAAGGGTCCCTCTACTCATAGCGTTTCAAACAATTCATTTTCCGGTGTCTAGCTTAAGATTTTAAATATTTGCTAAATATGGGATTTGTGCGTCATCTTGAAATATGAAGGCATATGGTCGATGAGTATACAAGCTTACAGAAGGTCATCTCCATGTATGTGTCTCATACCCAATGGGGATAACGACATGTACACCTGGCGAACCAGTTAGCTAGTCACTTCTCAATAGATGGTTCGTCAACCCACAAACTCAGCGAACGCATTAGCATACGTGGACAACTTCGACCGTGTTTCGAAGGTTGCTATAGTTGTCTCACCCCCTTGGACAGATGTCTATCTGCTTAGGAGAAGTGTAGATAGTGTACAGACTACCCACACTTCTTGACCATGATCCGAAGCAAACTGTGTGACGTCCCGCAGTTGTCTTGTCGAATATATCCCAGCAGAGGAGAACAATACTCGCGGTGCTAGTTTGTGGACATGCGCCATGATAGTGGGAATAAAATGGGCCACGATATACACCACCCCTACACCTGGTGCATGTTTAAGATATAGAATGTCATGCGTGTCGGGTTTTTTTTTTTGGTGTGGTAAGATTGTATTTCCACATCCGTTTCGAAGCCGTTCTGATTCAGCTTGACCAGACGTACACATTTTTCTGGATAATACTATGGTAGCCTCCCTCAAAACAGTCGGATGGACTAAAGGATAATGTCTTTATAGCATGAAGGTATGCAATTTTGTTATCCTCTCTCAGGGTTAGTGTCAGTATGTGGGCGGTATTTTTCAAGAAAATGTCAGGAACTGTGGTGCATTTATTTCACTATGTATTTAAAGAACAATTTATAGTCTCGGTGGCAATGGCTGTGGACGTAGAGAACGCGACCTTTATGATCATATAGCTTCATATATATAACTTTAGAATATAGTAGTTAATGTCTCATGCAGGAAAATGGTCGCAATGTTGATGTTACCAAGATGGCACTTGTACTTTCTTGAACCATACCACCCAGCGTGAGTATGACATATCAACCAACTATCAAAGGTGTCGCCTTTAAGACTACACCCCAGTCTTGGTGGGGCTTATACAGTAGCAGCCAGTGGCACACGCCTGGTCCAGTTGATTAAGAACGGCTTCCAAACTGATGGGAACATACAATCTTAGCATACAAGGAAAGTGACACATTCCCACAAACTAGCACCGTGTGTGTTGTTATCATCTGCTTGGATCTATTCGGGGAGACGATTGATGGACGCCAACAAGATTGTTCTTAGGATCATGTTCAAGAAGTTTGGGTATATTATGCATTATGGTCTTCTACGCCTTAGCAGAAAGGCATCCGTCAAATGTCAGGTTTTCAACATTCGAAGCCATATACAGAAGTTGTCCGGGTACATCAGTGCATTCGATGAGTATGTGAATTGATGAAACATATATTGCGAAGTGGCTGTTTGGGAAGATCACCAGGTGTACACGTTGTTATCCCCATTATGTCACCAAAGCTGACAATACGCAGATAGATAGGTCCTTCTGAAAGCTAGTATACGCATCGACCGAATACCTTTCTAGTGTATCGCACAAGATGACGCTCATACCCAATATGTAGCATCTGAATTATAACATAAGCTATACCACGAATGAAGCTCGCCAAGAATAAATATAAGAATTCCAAGCTTTCGAAACAAACACGTGAGCTGGACACCGGCATATGTATTGTTTGAAACATTCCGATTAGTGGGACCCATCTACAAAGAAGTGTAGAAAACTGTTGTTGTGAGCGAGATAGATTAATCTGACGAAGAGACAGAAACTGGTCTAGATAATGCTGAATATGGCAAAATCAGAATAAGCTCAGGTACTGTTGTTTTGATTCTTGGAAGTTATATTATGACTATTCGGCGCACCTATATACGGTTACGGCCAGTATGGGCCCTTAGTGGAGAATGGATTTTGAAATGTCACATCGCGATTGTGGGTTTTCATTCTTCCAAAAAGCAACGACTTACGTTGAAACTAATAGATGGCTTCTATTATGTACCGTTTCGTCTATACAGATCGATATTATGACAAAAAGTTGAAATTAGTATGTGATAATATCGGCTTCTTTTCAATTTCTGGCCGCCAGTTTGGCAGCCATATTGACTGAGTATCAATTGCCAAACCCTAATGAATACTTCATATCAATATTCCATATCAACATGTAATGGTGGGTAGAAATCGCGAATCAATACGCCCATCGTAAGAAAGTAAAGGAATGTCGGCTTGTTTTCAAATTTCGGTCGCCATTTTGGCCGCCATCTTCGATTTGGAAAACCATTTCTTGCATGAGATGTAAGGTAATTACTTCACCTCAGTATATCCAACTCAACTCTAGGCATGGGTGGAGTTGTCTCGACAATAATGCCCAATGATGTGAATATGAGGGAATTTCGGTGATTTTTCAAAATCTGTCCAATCACTCCTCTATACGATAAATGTATAACATCACGCAAAGATGCCAATGTTTTCCCACAGAGACAAACGAAACGTGGTAACACGTCAGAAAAATAGCATATTTTCACATTTCGGCGGCCATCTTGGCCGCCATATTGGATTCTGGTGTCTGATTTTTGGCTACTTTGTAAGGGTTGTATATTAGCATAACGAATCGAGCGGAAAACAAGACCGCGTGTGATAACACCTTTACTATAACGGCGATCAAAGAGACCTGGTGCATATAAAAACAAAATGGCCGCCATGATAGACGCCATCTTGTCTGGAGTCTGCGGCCACTTTTTTTTCTTGTTAACAACCGAAAAAAAAATTAGAGGAGACATTAAGAAAGAAAATTAGTGGGGTGAAGTTGAGTCCTGTGGGGGGTGCAGAGGTCGACCAATATCTCCTGGACTACTTGTTTTCGTGAGACACGGGGATTTGTCGCCGCTCTCGAGCGGGCGACAAATCTCCCGTGTCTCACTCAATCGCGGGCGACAACTGTATAATAGTAAATGTTGGATCTAGTGTCTTGTCTGGATTCTTGAAATCAGTTTTCTCGCCTTCAGCTCGGATCGATTAAATACCAAATATTGCAGACGATCTGTTACAAAAACAATAATTTATTCAGAAATTACAACACCGCAATCAAGATATGATATACAGCATATGTTATAAGGTTACTATCAGGGTTCAACTTGTAGGTTTTGACTATGCTTCAATGTTTAATAGCAGAAAGCTAGCATATTGTGTGCCTCTTGTAACCACCCCTGTCATAAGAAGTGTGCTGACCAGAATGTCCACCAAGTGCATGAGCGACATATAGATCCCAGTTATTGTGAATGTGACCATATTAGCTCAGAGTGATCACATATCGATTTTTGAAGTTTGTTATTTCATTTTGTTTGTGGTCCAGAAACATGCCGTCAAAATGATGTCGCCTCGGTCAAAATGGCGGATGAAGATGGATAAGTCTAAAAACAAGTGGTAATACGGCCAAATTTCGTGAATACTCGAGTGATAAATAATACCGCCATATTTCGTTGAACAAAATGCTGATAAATAACACGTTTTGGGAAATTTAATACCATAGTTGACAGTGGTTAGCATTATTTTGTTGCAATTAATCGATTCTGATAAATACTACTGTTTGTTATGTAAGCAAAAGCCAAAAATGTTACAGAACCTGGCTTTTGTTTCCATAACGCAGCGTACGAACTTAATAAATAACATACCATTTACGCGATGTAAATTTAAGATTAAGGACAAAGATAAGGACAAAATATGTCTCTGTTTTATGACAATTTGAACGGGTGTGGCCATTTTAACAACATACCGAAGACCGCGCATCCATGCATTTAAGCAACATCAACTTCAGAGCTTCAGAGCTATAACTAAATTACTACATGTATATATAGTAAACAGTTGACCGAATTTTAATGTTTTTCTGCCCGGTATGCATCTGGTATTCATGAATTCAAGATTGAATTTGCGATAATTTTTCTGTCCTGTCAGATTTACTATCACAAAACCGCAATCTATACGTCGTGTATACCAGAATGTTATAAGGTCGGTCCATGAGCCCATTAATTATTTTGTCATATTTCTCTGTATATACAATGTATATTCTACAAACATTTTTTTTACAACGGACGCTGGTACGGCTATGGACCACAGGTCCCCAGAACAAAAATTGACCTCACCCCAATAGTACCTAATCCTATAGGATTAAGTACTATTGGGGTGAGGTAAATTTTTGTTCTCGGGACATGTGCTATGGACAATATTATAATGTTGGTATGGTAGTTTAAGTATGTATGTATAGATACGGGGGGGGGGGGGGGTAAAAAGCAATTAATATTATGTGTATTAAGTATGTATAGATACGGGGGGGGGGGTAAAAAGCAATTAATATTATGTGTATTTTGGATTGGCTTTAATTTACAAAACATTAAACAATTTTATATCGACCTGGATGTAACAAAGGCGATTATAATTTCATGGATCTTGATGCTGAGAATTACCAGCGTGGCGAAGGGGGGTAACTCTATCTGTTATATAGTTATATTGTATCTGCATGCATGTCAAATCAAATGAGCTTAGACATTCACACCATTGTCAGTGCGTGTCCGTTCTGAACATAAGCTACAAGTGGCCATATCTCTTTAGCATATTTATAAAAGTTTACTCTTTATAAGTTCTCTAGTTAGGCTGTCTGCGGACGGTCTCATTATCGCACAAGATTTATTCCCCTTCATTTAGGCATACATTCCCTGTATTAGTATGCTATTTACGACATTCCCTGTATTAGTATGCTATATACGACAAAACACGTTTCATTGCTAATCATTATGGCTCAGTTACAACGAAAAACAAATCTACTTTTCGCTTTTCTTATAATCGTGTCATGTTCTGTGGCAATATTCCGGTCACTGCTTCTTCTTTTTTTTTGGACATTTTTATTCCCGCCAGTCTCTTGTGCTTCCGTGGGGAAATGTCCACACTTTCATGATAAGCTAAATAGTTGATACATCTTAATATAAGTCAGAATGAATTGAATTGTTTTGGGGATAGTTTTATTGTAATTTAGTAACTGTTGCCACTGCTCTATGACATGCGTTAATTCTATTTCAGAAGTAAATAACTTATATTCATGTACTTTTGGTGCTAATTAGTGCTTTTTGGTCAGGGCAGGTGGTTTGGTATCTTAGTCACAGAAAGATTACCAAAAAATAAATGCACTACAATTGGTGGCAAATAGTTTGGGGGCACAAGCTAGATAACTATTGGTACATTTTTTTTAAATTCTTAACCGAAGTGAGCATAATTTCCGGCTTAAAAGCCACCAATTTTCTAAATACTCAATGATGAGTAGTAATCGCTTGGGAAATGTTCAGATAATAATTTTAACAAACAACTTGTTCCATTCATTTCTTCTCAATGTTCATGACTTTTAAAAATGTATTTAGTTGGTGTCATTCTCGATATCAGGAGTGACAGACGTCTACTAGGTATACTATATATCCTAGATATGCAGGGGGGGGGGGGTCGAAAAAAAATTCCAGGCACGTATGATCATTTTTATGTTTTCGGGCCTCGGGGGACCCACCCACCCAATTTCTTCCGTTTCCGGCCTTTTTTTCCCGGCAATTTTGGACACCCACCCTTTTTTTTCCATTTCAGGAATTTTTTGCCGGTCAGTTTTGGACACCCACCCCCCCCCCCCCCCCCTAAATTTGAGAAAATTATCAATTGACCAACCAAATAGCTGATTATCATAGTTTATTGCGCGAGATTTTAATAGAACAGTGCATAATGAAGATAACGATACTATTTGAATTTATCATATAAGTGTCATTAATCAAAAAATGTGTCAACATAATCACATTTCTAGGGATAGGCAGAGTGCCAAATAGTCCAGGAGATATTGGTCGACCTCTGCACCCCCCCCCCCCCCCCCGCCCAGGACTTAACTTCACCCAACTAATTTTCTTCCTTAAGGTCTCCTCTAATTTTGTTCACTTGTTAACAAGAAAAAAAAATGGCCGCAGAGACTCCAGACAAGATGGCGTCCATCATGGCGGCCATTTTTTTTAAATGCACCAGGTCTCTTTGATCGCCATTATAGTAAAGATGATAGCACATGCGGTCCTGTTTTCAGCTCGATTCGTTATGCTAATATACAACCCTTACAAATTAGCCAAAAATCCGACACCAGAATCCAATATGGCGGCCAAGATGGCCGCCGAAATGTGAAAATATGCTATTTTTCTGTCATGTTACCACCTTTCGTTTGTCTCTGTGGGAAAATGTTAGATTTTTGCATCATGTTATACAATTATCATATAGAGGAGTCATTGGCGAACACATGGAGTCCATAATATGCATTCCTTGCGGGATATATTTGTCCGATATCACGTTTTCCCAAATGCCGTTATCATAGGTCAAAGCCGAATCTCCGTAAATAACGCGATGTTATGTTTCGAATCAATGAATGTTATTGCTATTATAACAACACCCATGCATATATATTTACAGGAGATACTCGAGCTAGGATTCCTCTTATACCTGAGTTGAGGAATATTTACCCAAATCCAAGATGGCGGCCAAAATGGCCACCAGAAATAAAAAATCGCCGAAAATCGCTGATTTTAACATCAGTGAGCATTATTGTCATGACAACTCCACACCTGCTTATTATTGTAAGTTGGGAACACTTAGGCGAAGAACTTTCCTTGTACCATATCCAAATAAAAGTCCCCCAAATCCAAAATGGCGCCCACAATGGCGGACAGATTTTGAAAAATCACAGAAATTCCCTCATATTCACATCATTTGGGCATTATTGTCGAGACAACTCCATCCATGCGTACAGTTGAGTTGGAAATACTGAGGTGAAGTAATTACCTTACATCTCATGCAAGAAATGGTTTTCCAAATCGAAGATGGCGGCCAAAATTTGAAAACAAGCCTACATTCAACTCAGGTATAAGAGGAATCCTAGCTTGAGTATCTCCTGTACATATATATGCATGGGTGTTGTTATAATAGCAATAACGTTCATTGATTCGAAACATTACATCGCTTTATTAACGGAGATTCGGCTTTGACCTATTATACCGGAATTTGGGAAAACGTGATATCGGACAAAAATATCCCGCAATGAATGCATATGCTGGACCCCATGTGGTCGCCAATAACTCCTCTATATGATAAATGTATAACATGACGCAAAGATACCAACATTTTCCCACAGAGACAAATGAAAGGTGGTAACATGTCAGAAAAATAGCATATTTTTACATTTCGGCGGCCATCTTGGCCGCCATATTGGATTCTGGTGTCAGATTTTTGGCTAATTTGTAAGGGTTGTATATTAGCATAACGAATCGAGCGGCGACTTTTTTTTCTTGTTAACAAGTGAAAAAAATTAGAGGAGACCGTAAGGAAGAAAATTAGTGGGGTGAAGTTAAGTCCTGTGGGTGCAGAGGTCGACCAATATCTCCTGGACTAAAAGTTTTTATTAAAGACATATTATGTACTTGTTCGGGTGCGTGAAACTGATAAGTTAGTATTCAGGTGCTATGCCAACTGGAGGAATGTAACATTCTTCTAACATCACCGAAAATCTCAAGCAAATCGACCGTACCATTCCATAGAAAACATTGTCTGAACTATGCTAAATTGTAAATATTTACTACTCGAATCGGGACGCGTCTATCGGCGACAAACTAACGAAAATGATTTCGCCAATCGGCAGTCACTGCATTTAATTAATATATATGAATGACGTTGTGTGTTGTCAAGTTAGATATAATATTTGTAAAAATAACTACTTTGAACAAGATTATTCTCTATTTATATCTGATCACCCTACTGGAGTGTTTCACATCACTTTAAAATATTTATTTTATTTATTCTTTTTCATAATTTATAGTCACATGATCTAGTCACATAATCACATTTGAGTATTCTACAGACTACATGGTACAACACATTTCAGATTATTTGATATTTTGATATTTGCTATGTGATATATTGCTTGAACCAAATTGTTTATCAACACATGTGGAAATACAACTATTCATCCCAGTTCATCCCAGTTTGAAGAATAATGCTAATACCAAACATAACCATGACATACCAATGGCAGGCTGGTAGCCACTGCCTGAAGTAATAGGCTTCGTAATAATTCGGAATAACATATGGATGGATAGCCCAATCTCACTTCTTTTTTGCTCACGATATCAGTGACGATAAAATCTTTGTTACTGTGATTAACATTGCAAGCTGATTCACATTAACTTGGAAAACAATTTGAAATTGTTCAAGCTGGCCCGGCTGGCCTTCAATTTATATGTTAAGATTTTATGTTTTACGTTGTCAAAAGTCTATTTTATTCCATTATTTATTATATCTTTATTTCCATGTCCCATGTGGTCAAGTGTGCTTTCATTTTATCACTTATTTTCAGCTGAGTTATTCTTATTTTGTTGTATCAGTAGATGGAACCCTGATTAAATTTTATTTTTCCATTAGCGCAGTTTCTTGTTCTATCAAGTTGAATTTGGGTTATTGTTGGCCATTGTGCAACTGATCCAACTTCTGATAACCTCTATATATAGTATAGCATTGCTATTAACTATATATTACCTGTTTCTGTTCAAAACACATAAAAATAAGGCTCAATGGCAGATGTATGGAAAAAAAATTGGCACATGGAAAAAACTGCTTTTCGGACCCGAGAGACACCCACCCCATCATACGTGCCTGGAAATGTTTTCCGACCCCCCCCCCCCCCCCCTGAGCTAGGTACAAAGTAAAATTAAATCTTACACACGTCCAATGTACGCAGAGAAGTAAACCAAAGTTGATAAACGCTCTTTATTGTTACCATAGCAGGGAGATATTAACAATGAACGCTCTTTATTGTTCCGAAATTGTGACCGGACTGCTATACATACTATGGCATGTGTGAGTATGTCTGTGGCATATTAAATGGACATGTCTCATTCGAGCTTCCAAATTATGTCTTATACTAGTATAAGATATGTTGACAAATATATGAAATATTGTAATTACTATCCACGGGTCACAGATATTTTCCTGCTGTTTTAAATTATTACCACAGAAGTAAAAAAAAAACGCTCTTTATATATACCATATCAGGAATAGACTAACACTGAATACTATGTTCTGTTCCATGCCGTGCAAATGGCTGTTTTTTTTTTGTATGGGACCCAAACATCGTGTTCAAAGTTGTACTTTTTTTTGCGACTTCAATGCATCCTAATAAACAACCGTGGGGGCCTCTGAGGACCTCATTCTGAAATGTCAGACACACTATATCCAGACTGATTTGTCTGAACATTTCTCAAATGCACAATTCGATTCCATTCTCACGCTGGGCTACAATGGGTAAATTACCCTGGGCAAATATGAATGGAATTATTTTTGGTGACCGGAGTAATCTAAAAACAGCATAGTTACAACTGCGAACAAACCATTTTTTATTGAGGAAATTTGACAAAACTCACATTGGGCATGTCGAACAGATGTAGTCTTAAGTAAATGAGCAAAAATATCTGATATTCACAATGAATCCAGTGAGAAGTTTGACTTTTATTGAACAAGCAAATATATCTAATTTTAGAACTAAGCATCTAAAACTTTGGAAGCAACCTAGGGTATACGTATGCGGATATGAGATATACTAATCGACTTTTTCAGCCCATTCTAAAAATAGATTGAACTTACGTAAATTAGAATAATTTATTCATAACTCAAGGGTCAGCTGAGTCCAAAAAATTATTGTTGGCGACGGCCGCCATTTTGTATTGATAAATACCACCTCGAAATGTGTAATTAGGCAAAATGCTCCAGGGCAAAAATAAAAAAATTGTTCCGGTAAATGTTAGCTGTACTTCATCATACGTAGGAACATCATGCTCCTAAAGTCAAAGATATTTAAAAAATTGATTGTAAATTAAACCAAGGCCCTGGTTAACAAAAACTGAAATTGCATGAAAAAGTTTGTTTATCAGATTGATAACATAGCAGATACAGGGTTTGTCGATTTTCTTTGAGGTGTTTATTGATTAAACGTGTACGTCATGTTTCATGAAGGAAATTTGACTTGTTTTTATGAGAATAAGGAATTAGGTGTTGGGATTTGAAATGTTTTGTCATCACAACGCAGTCGTCTAAATACTAATTTACGTGTGCATTGCATTTGGAATAAATTACTCAATACTCCGTGTTGGGAGTGGGGCATTAACGGGCATGATTAAAGGACATAATACTTCCGTCTCAACACCTGAGAGCTATTGTGAAAATTCCAATTTCGAACCATAACCGTACGGGCAATGGGAGGGCTGCAACCCAAACGTTTTGAAAGCTCAAAATTCAGAAAATTTCTGGTAAATTGGAGATATTTTCAGTCAAATTCGGGCAATTTTCGGGCAAACTGAATGGTATTTCAGGGGGAAATTGTAGCAAATTACAGTATTTTTTCACATTTCTACCAGGGGGCCTCGGTGGCTCAATCGGTTAGGGGTACCACTCCAAGCCGTTTCGCCCTCCAGCGCTGGCGATAAGGGTTCAAATCTACATGTTTCCATCGTGAACTTTGTAACTCGAAATCGTTATCTGGTGGAGTTGCCAGTTACTCGCCGATGGCCGGTGGTTTGCCGCACATGGTTGACGAGTCTATCAGCCATTGAAATCACTGTTAGATTAGTCGCAAGTGTGCGGATTTCCTCCACCACTAAAACTGGCAATGTCGTGATATGGCCTTAGTTGCTAAAGCGACAATAGACCCCAATCAAGCAATCAATCAGTCACATTTCTACCCGAATTATGCATATTTAAGGTTAATTTGAATCTATCTTGTTATATTTCTGTATATACCAGGGGGGGGGGGTCGGAAAAAAATTCCAGGCACGTATGATGGGGTGGGTGGGTGTCTCTTGGGTCCAAAAAGCAGTGTTTTCCATGTGCCAAATTTTTTTTCCATTCCTGCTATTGAGTCTTATTTTGATGTGTTTTGAACAGAAACGGGTCATATATAGTTAATAGTAATGCTATACTACATATAGAGGTTATCAGAAGTTGGATCAGTTGCACAATGGCCAACAATAACCCAAATTCAACTTGATAGAACTAGAAACTGCGCTATTGGAAAAATAAAATTTAATCAGGATTCCATCTACTGATACAACAAAATAAGAATAACTATGCAGAACTCAGCTGAAAATAAGTAATAAAATGAAAGCACACTTGACCATATGTGACATGGAAATAAAGATATAATAAATAATGGAATAAAATAGACTTTTGACAACGTAAAACATAAAATCTTAACAAATAAATTGAAGGCCAGCCAGGCCAGCTTGAACAATTTCACATTGTTTTCCATGTTAATGTGGATCAGCTTGTAATGTTAATCACAGTAACGAAGATTTTATCGTCACTGATATCGTGAGCAAAAAAAGAAGTGAAATTGGGCTATCCATCCATATTATTCCCAATTATTACGAAGCCTATTACTTCAGACAGTGGCTACCAGCCTGCCATTATACACGCTATAACATGTTTCCTCAGTTCTGGTTTCTGAGATGCCCCAAGAAGAGTAGCGCGGTTATATCATGGTTATGTTTGGTATTAGCATTATTCTTCAAACTGGGATGAACTGGGATGAACAGTTGTATTTCCACATGTTTTGATAAACAATTTGATTCCAGCAATACAGTAATGCCCTAATTAAACGACTCCATAACCACAGCAGAATAATGAGTAATTTTTCAGGATTTAGTCGGAAATATGGCTTGTTGTCATTCATCGGAGAGCTCTCACCAAGAGCTTTCCGATGAATGACAACAAGCCATATTTCTGACTAAATCCTGAAAAATTACCTATTATTCTGCTGTGCTTATGGAGTCGATTAATTAGGGCATTACTGTATATCACATAGCAAATATCAAAATATCAAATAATCTGAAATTTGTTGTACCGGTACCATGTATTATGTAGAATACTCAAATGTGATTATGTGACTAGATCATGTGACTATATATTATGAAAATGAATGTTAATAAAAACTTTGGCACTCTGTCTATATATCCCTTGAAATGTGATTATGTTGACACATTTCTTGATTAATGACACTTATATGATAAATTCAAATAGTATCGTTATCTCATTATGCACTGTTCTATTCAAATATCGCGCAATAAATTATGATAATGCAGGATAATCAGCTATTTGGTTGCTCAATTGATAATTTTCTCAAATTTAGGGGGGGGGTGGGTGTCCAAAACTGACCGGAAAAAACTTCCTGAAACGGAAAAAAAAGGGTGGGTGTCCAAAATTGCCTGGAAATAAAGGCCGGAAACGGAAGAAATTGGGTGGGTGGGTGGTCCGAGGCCGGAAAAAATAAAAATCATCATACGTGCCTGGAAATTTTTTCCGACCCCCCCCCCCCCCCCCCTGTATATACAATGTATATTCTACAAAAAAGGGGTTACAACCATGAATATATCATGTAAAAAAAATATTCGGGCAAAAAGTTCCAGCCCCCACTAAAATATCGGGCACCAGTACGGCTATGGACATATAATGCTGGTAGAAGGGTAGTTTAAGCATGTATCGATGCCGGGGACAATTAAAATGCGAATAATAGTATGTGTATTTTGGATTGGGTTTAATTTTCCAAAACATTTTATGGACCTATTTTCGGACCTGGATGTAACGAAAGCGATTATAATTTCAGGTTTCAAACACCACGGGGCTTTGATGCTGAGAATGACCAGCGTTCCGAAGGGTGGTAACTCTATTTGTTATATTGTATCTCCATGCATGTCAAATCAAATGAAGCTTAGACATTCACACCATTGTCAGTGCGTGTACGTTCTGAACATAAGCTACAAGTGGCCATCTTTCATTAGCAAATTTATAAAAGTTTACTCTTTATAAGTTCTCTAGTTAGGCTGTCTGCGGACGGTCTCATTATCGCACAAGATTTAATCCCCTTCATTTAGGCATACATTCCCTGTATTAGTATGCTATTTACGACATTCCTTGTATTAGTATGCTATTTACGACATTCCCTGTATTAGTATGCAATATACGACAAAACACGTTTCGTTGCTAATCATTATGGCTCAGTTACAACGAAAAACAAATCTACTTTTCGCTTTTCTTATAATCGTGTTATGTTCTGCGACAATATACCGATCACTGCTTCTTCTTTTTTTTTGGACATTTTTATTCCCGCCAGTCTCTTGTGCTTCCGTGGGGAACCCACACTGTCTTGATAAGCTAAATGGTTGATACATCTTAATATAAGTCAGAATGAATGGAATTGTTTTGGGGATAGTTTTATTGTATTTTAGTAATTGTTGCCACTGCTCTATGACATGCGTTAATTCTATTTCAGAATAAATAACTTATATTCATGTACTTTTGGTGCTATTTTGTGCTTTTTGGTCAGGTGGCTTGGTATCTTAGTCACATAAAGATTACCAAAATAATTAATACACTACAATTGGTGGCAAACAGTTTGGGACACAAGCTAGATAACTATGGGTACATTTCTTTAAAATTCTCAACCAAAACGAGCATAATTCGAGGTTTAAAAGCCACCATGGGACTTAAACCCCTTATTTTATAAATACTCAATGATGAGTAGTTATCGTTTACGAAATGTTCAGATAATAATTTCATTTCTTCTCAATGTTCATGACTTTTTAAAATGTATTGATTTGGTGTCATTCTCGATATCAGGAGTGACAGACATATCCACTAGGTATATATCCCAGCTATGTACAAAGTAAAATTAAATCTTACAAGCGTAAACCTCCCACTTGGAATGAATTTATTGTACAGTCAACTTAACACAGCGACGCGCAGCATCTACCGTGGCTCATAGGAACGTCCAAATGATGTCTACGTAATTTGGAAAGAGGGACAATATATGTGACCCGCCATATCAAATCCAGTCGTAAGTCGGGATTTTTTTACCCTGTGCCAGTGCATTCTCTTATATATGCGAGTCGACCATAGGTCGCCTCGCATATATAAGAGAATGCATTGGCCTAACAATTTTTTATCATTTTTAAAAAATAAATGTTTCTTGCAATTTTTAGGACATAAAATAAAAAAAACATCCATTAATACCCTGCAGGGAGCCCCACACATATATAGAAGCATATATAAGAGTGTCGTCTGCTCATGTTTGTCTGGGGCTCTGTATGGGTGAAATTATAAAATTGTTAAAGAATACAAGAACAAATTATTAAAATTGTAAACCCAAACACAAGAAGTGTTATTTTTTCATTGTCCAACTACTGTGTATGTTGAAATTTAAGGAAGATGTCTTATGCACAAGATGTGGTCAAGTTTATAATGACACAGTCAAACATGTTTTTCACGACTGTGACTTTCTTAGCAACTCAAGAAATGACGCTTGGTATCGTTTTTTGTCCCATTTTCATATAGACTGTTTTATGTGTATTGATAGAATTCCTCCCTCCAATCAAATGCTCATGTTTATTGGGCACATCCCAAATGCTCTATTCGACATAGCTGAAGATGCCCTCGCCATAGTCGATTTTTTCGTGTTAGAGGCCACGCAAATATGGCATTATTGGATAACTGGAACTCCCGGCTGTGCATCAGAGATCGTCCTGAGAGACGTGATGTGAAATAAATACATGTATGCAAGCGATGTTTTCATGTTGAATAAGAATTAAGGCAATATCTTTAATTTAGTTTTGTATTCTTCTTATGCGTAAAAGCATTAGTCTCTTTTCCTCTATGTTTACATTCTGTTTTCTGATATCGCGGTTTTCCCACGTTTTTCAGTCAATTTAAGTTGCCATGATGTAATTATGCATTCCTGTATAAAATATGTTTTTGCCTGTGGCAATTCATGTATTTGTATATATGTTTACAATTTATTGTAAGTTTGTATCGAACTCTTCAAATATGGAGGATAATAAAGATATATATTGGCACAGGGTAAAAATATCCCGACTTACCACTGGATTTGCTATGGCGGGTCACATATATGTTGATGTAACTTGATAAATACACACAATACCGATATACAGGGTTTATAACTTATGGATGAAAACTCAGTCCAAGTCATGACAATTGTCCAATTTACGCAGAGATATTGACAAACGCTCTTTATTGTTACCATAGCAGGGAGATATTAACAATGAACGCTCTTTATTGTTCCGAAATTTGGGACAGGCCTGTTAAAATACTATGACATGTGTGAGTACGTGTGTGTCTGTGGCATATTAAATGGACATGTCTCATTCGAGCTTCCAAATTATGTCTATGTAATATGGAAGGAGGTACTAGTATAAGATAGGTAGACAAATATATGAAATATGTAATTGCTATCCACGGTCACAGATATATTCCAGCTGTTTTCAATTTTTCACACAGCAGTATAAAAAAAGCTCTTTATATCTGCCATATCAGGAATAGACTAACACCGAACACTGTTCTGTTCCATGTCGTGAAAATGGCTGTTTTTATTTTTAATGGGACCAATCGTGTTCATAGTTGTACTTTTTTGTTACTTCAATGCATTCTTATTGGACATATACATAGCCGTATGAGCCAGCGGGGGCTGTAGCCCCCCCCCCCCCAAACGTTTCGAAAGCTCAATATTCGAATTTTTTTTGGCCAAATTGGAGATATTTTCAGTCAAAATCAGCTGTCAAAATCGGGTAATTTTATGGCAAATTGAATGGTATTTCTAGGGGGGTGGGTGGCAAATTACAATAGTTTACATTTCTGCCCGAATATAAAGCATATTTAAGGTTAATTTGAATCGGTTTTAATATATTTCTGTGTATATACACAATGTATATTCTACAAAAACTGTTACAACCAAGAATATATCATGTACACAAATTTGGGCAAAATGTTTCAGCCCCCCCCCCCCCCTACAAATTTGGGCTCCGGTATGATTATGTTTTTAATGTAATAGTGTCTGACATTTGAATTTATTGACGCTATCCGGCGCCGGCACACGGGCTAGGATCATCAAATTCACTCTCTGTGATCTTCATTCTGCTTAGGCCTCATCTTCTGGGAAGTATCTATAGTCTCCAATAATGAACATGTTTTTATTTACCCCACCCCCCCCCCTTCTGTACAGTTTCTATATCCCTTAATTTGCAGAAGATAAAATGCATAATTGAGGTGACAAACATTAAATTCACCCTCTGAGAACCTCATTCTGAAATGTCAGACACACTCTATCCAGACTTGTCATGAACATTTCTCAAATGCACAATGTTCAAGGTACTCAATCCGATTTGAGGTCCCCATACAATCAGATTCCAACAACAACAACATTTTTATAAATGCCGCTTCAGTTATCAGAATTTATTAATTGCCCAAAAATACTGCCAACCACTGTCAACTATAGGATCAAATTACCCTAAACGTGTTATATATCAACATGTTGTTCGACGAAATTTGGCCTTATCAACAGAAAGCCTCTTGATTTTAGAGTTATCCATCTTCATCCACAATTTGGTCCTGGACTGTCAGCTCATTGACTGTTAACACTAATAATTCTCGATGGTGAAAAATAATAGATTTCAATAATCGATATCTATTAAATCTGAGCTTTGATAGGTGGGTCCTCGACTCGAATCAAATATTTTTTACCCCCGAAACCAAATAAATAGTACTTGAGGGGCGTTTAATCGGATTATTCATCTTTAATAGCCCTCAGACCTAGTCTGGTTACGTACTACCTTGGGACAAAGCTACAAAATAAGTATAAATCAGTTTTCATGTTTTTATTATCATTTTCCTATCATGATTGAGATAACATTTCAAATACATTGACATGACATGAAGCATAGAAGGGTTCTCACATGAGAGGTCACATGATAATTAAAATGAATATTAATGAGACCACAAAACTGGCCACAGTCACTTGTATGAACTGCTTCTATACTAATAGGAACCACTTTCTCAGTAAATTATCAAGTCGGAAGATATGCAAAAATGAATTAACAAAACTTAAAAGATGTATTCAGGGTTCAAGTCAAATTTTCATGAAACCTATTTATCACTTCTTTAACCCTTTCAGTGCCAAGTCCGATTTTTGTATCAACCCATATTTCCTTGATCATTTTTCAAATTTATTGATTATAATAATGTGATACATTGATGGAAAGAGATCTTAGAGCTCTTTCCATCAATGTATCACATTATTATAATCAATAAATTTGAAAAATGATCAAGGAAATATGGGTTGATACAAAAATCCGACTTGGCACTGAAAGGGTTAAAAGTTTTTATTGCTTTTGGAATGAGGAGAAAGCCTGGAAATAGTGTGTCTGACATTTTCAGAATGAGGTCCCCAGAGGGTGAATTAAGTGATGCTATCCCGCACGGCGGGCTGGGGGTCACCAAATTCAACGTCTGGGGATCTCATTCTGCTCACACAAGTTGTCTTTACAAATATACTTTAAAAGTATTTTTCATGGCAAAATTACACACCATACAAATTCTATTTTTTTTTTTACAGAAAATTGCAAGGGCATCCATCCCTTTATATTACCCTAAATTATTGTTTGTAAACGATGTGCCCAAAATATGGATACGTGGCCAAGATACAGATGAAAACAGAACTTTTGCCATGTTTATACATCTATAGTACTGAGAAACACCATTGAATTCCATATTGATAATCAAATGAAAAATAATCATGTACTGTTATGGTTATTTATTAAAAATTCGAAGATTTCCAGTTTTTGGTCTTAGTTTTGGAATTTTATGGTCCAACCAGGCCAAACTATGGTTGGCCCTGAGGCCTCTGATGTGCCTAAATTACACTAATTTATAGGCCTAAGGGCATCAGAAGCTATTTTTTTATATTCTGCATATCCATTGGAGAACCAGTAGTCATACAAGTGGCACTATGGTACCAAGCAACATTTATGTATACAAGTACTACAATATAAAGCACCACCGTTCCACAATCGCTCTCACTCATCACACGCCCTCGATGACCCCATCGAAGAGGCCACCACACAAATCCTTCACAGCCAGATGATGAGAAAAGTGTCGTGACTAGGGTCCTCAAAAACGAACAAGTCAGAACTGCATTCCCTTTATAATAATGTAAATAAGAATAATTCCATTTGGAGCCCTTGATTTGAATTGTCCGACTGCAACTTAATTCCAACTGTCCATCTCCCAAGTTGCAAGTTATGACGAGACATATAAGAAATGTGAATATTTACATAAATATGACAGTGAAATTACTCATGGGTTAAAACTTTGTATTTCCAAATTATGTGCCGATTCAGGAAGATAAGATCCAGTTGTCACTGCGCCCTATTTAGGCCATATAGATTAAGTTTTCAATGAGCTTTCCAACAAAGCACAACACCTATAGCTCGGGCTATTCCACCCACAAGCCAATCAATAGGTGTTTCATAATGACACAATCCTCATGACATCAGCAGTCAGGTAATAATTTGAATATTTTCAAAAACTCAGTACTCAGAATTTTTAATTGCTAGTTATGTCCACTTATGAAAGTTCTTTTATTATACCTGTGGAATCTGTGGAATGTAATTCAAACTGAACTGTTGTC
Source organism: Siphonodentalium dalli (assembly GCA_032622095.1). Lineage (NCBI taxonomy): Eukaryota > Metazoa > Mollusca > Scaphopoda > Gadilida > Siphonodentaliidae > Siphonodentalium > Siphonodentalium dalli. The sequence continues at coordinate 189,681,803 of CP136067.1, read as the reverse complement.
GACCCAATATCACTAAAAGAGTTCAGAAAGAAAAAGTTTCGTGCAGTGACCAGCCTAGATAAAGCATTCATTCATTCAGATGTTTGAAATTGTGAGAATTCACTTCTCCATATTCAATTATTAGGGTGGGCTGTTTTCAGGAAGAAGTCATATTGGCTCAAGTGACTGTTATAGTGAGTAACAACACCATTATAATCAGTAAATATATTTTAAACATTCATATGCATACTGATATAGAGAGAGGGACAAAAATATGGAGAAGTGGCATATTTTAGTCAATTTAGGGAGAGGATGTGTCCAAAGTTGCCCTCTTGACTGGTACCTAGTTTGGTGCTTCCCCTCTTGACTGGTACCTAGTTTGGTGCTTCAATTTCAAAAAGTACCATCATGACCAGGGCTTCAAAAATTCTGAATTATTTCCTACCTGTTACCTGAAAGTTTTTACTGTGCATATCATGACATCTCTTTGAGATGTGGATATATGATTTCATTCAATATCAAGAATTTTATAAACTTTAACACTACATAGTACAACCAGTATTGTGATTTATGAAGTTTTCCAATGATTGTCCACCAAAATAACTGGGAATTTAATCATCTCAACCAAATAATTCCTTCTCATTTAAAATGTTAGAAGTGCAGATGGGCAATAAGAATCTTCTTGTCACCCAAAAGAGTAAAATATAAGTGTTAGGAGCAGAGGTGTATATTTCGAGCCTGGATCATGACGATGCCGCAGAAGAAATACCAAAGTGACTCAAAAGTTAATAATCATCAGGTCAGGCACATCTTGAATCCAACTATTATAGTTATTTTTCTAGTTATATTTAACTATAATAGACTATCAAGCCTTGAAATAGTGTGTCTGTCATTTGCAGAATGAGGTCCCCAGAGGGTGAATTTAGTGATGCTACCCCGCATAGTGGGTTAGCATCACCAAATTCACCCTCTGGGGACCTGATTCTGATTATACCTCAGCAGAATGAGGTCCCCAGAGGGTGGATTTGGTGATGCTAGCTCAATATGCGGGGGTAGCATCACTAAAGTCACCCTCTGGGGACCTCATTCTGCAAATGACAGACACACTATTTCAAGGCTTGATAATAGTTCAATATGGATATTGCTGTTTTGTGAATTCAATTAAAGAGGGATAATCCAAAACCATATTTCATAAAAAAAATTCAAATTCAGTGCCCCACTAATTCGGTACCATGTTTGTTTTTGTGATGAAATAAAACATGACTTGATCCATGACAGTGGTTAATCTTGATGGCACATTATCGTCCAGTCAATTACTGATCATTTGGTATAAATATTATAATAAATGAGCAGTTGAGTCACATGTTAATGTCATCTAGAAAGGCATACTTGTGGCATTATTCAAGGAAATAAGCTGACATAAAAAGTTACAAAACAAATTTTTTCTGGAGACTGTGCATTTAATGTAATGTTGATAAGAGTGCAATTTGACTGGGTACTGGCATGCGTGATCTCAAAGTTTCCTCAAATACAGGGAAAATGTAGATGTAGCTCTGTCAATTCAACTATAAAAGTTGAATTCAGGAAGTGCCTGACCTGATTATATATGTGTGTTTTATAAACAAGGCTCAAAATAAATGGCTGGTCTCGGTCATTGTCCGAAGAAAAATAGCTTATGTCCAGTGCACTTCTGTATCTGTCTGACATATTGTCCAATGCAAATTTTTAAACAATCTGTATCTGTTTGGGTACGTCCATGGAGCCACTATACTTGCCAAATCGGACATTGAAAGTAAAAAATAGTTCATTTTTAATTTCAGATCAATTCGGAGTTAATATAATTATGTCATTTGTGAATTGCATGTATATTTATTAATCGAACTTTTGAAAACAAAAATAACATTGGTTTTTCCTGGGTGGCAATTGGACGCTCACTAAAATGTGCTCATCATTGATGAATAATAAGTAGATTGGAAATTTAAATACTCTCTCATACAGTACATCTGAATTTTGACAGGCACCATTTTTAAATGACCAACACCATCCATTTGGTGCCTGTCATTTTGACAGTCAGTAAAAAAAAATATATATTATTTTGAGCCTTGTTTATAAACCAGCTGGCTTCTTATAAACACAATCTGGCCATCCTATTGGAGGAGCAGTGCCACTTACTATATTATCATGGACCAGTCGTTTCTGAAAACATAACAAATAAAATGAGCAGATGTGAACTTTGTCATCCATCAAGGAGGACCTCGTTCCCACTCACATACTTAATTTAAACAAGCCACAGAGCTAAAATAAAATTAACATCTCATCGCCAATTCCTAGTTTCACCACAGTCCCGACGATCGTCCACCGGGAGGATTGGCTACTTTAGTTTGACAACGCTTCGGTTTATTATCATCTATTTGTTCACCTGAAATATAAAAAACTTAAAACTTAAAATCTAGTTTTTTTTACCCTGTGCCAATGCATTCTCTTATATATGCGAGTCGACCATAGGTCGCCTCGCATATATAAGAGAATGCATTGGCCTAACAATTTTTTATCATTTTTTTTAAATAAATGTTTCTTACAATTTTTAGGACATAAAATAAAAAACATCCATTACCCTGCAGGGAGCCCCACACATATATAGAAGCATATAGAAGAGTGTCGTCTGCTCATGTTTGTCTGGGGCTCTGTATGGGTGAAATTATAAAATTGTTAAAGAATACAAGAACAAATTATTAAAATTGTAAAAAATTGTTAGGCCAATGCATTCTCTTATATATGCGAGGCGACCTATGGTCGACTCGCATATATAAGAGAATGCATTGGCACAGGGTAAAAAAATCATGACTTACGACTGGATTTGATATGGCGGGTCACATTTCGTCGGTGGGCTTCTAAAATGTTGTACCTGTCATTTTGGCGCAAAACTTTTTATTACATTACTTAAAGGGGTACTGTACCCAAGATGTTGTTGTTGGTTTCTATAATCCCCGAGTCGGAGAATAAGGTAACAACTTTTCCATTTTTTGAAAGTCTGTTGAGTACGAAGTATTGTTACGGATGGCAAATTTACCGGAATGCAAAAATACAAATTGTCGTTGTCGAGTAATTTTTGTACAGTTTTCAACCAAATTAATCAAATAAACATTATATTATATGCTTAGCAGTCCCATATACTCATTTAAGTTAGTGTATGGTCACTAGTCAATGAGTGGCTTGGGTTTTCTCCCCGTATAAGCATAATGTTTCAAACGATCGTGTGTGCAATTGTTTTATTAATCCAGTATCCCTCAATTATAATTTGATTACGTTTTGTACACGGAAATTCCAATTTTAAGAGACGCCATTTTATGGCTGGAGCCATAAAATCAATTTATATTAAATTATTAACTTTTAAATTATTAAATTTTAAGATAGCCTATTAACCTGAGCGTTTACAGAATACATCTTCGACTCAAATTACTTATATTTCTATATAGTATCGATAATAGATCGTTGTTATCACCGGGAATTTATTGAAAATGGCGTACAGTACCCCTTTAAGTTCATCAGATAACGTGTTAATATTTCAAGTATAAATGCCATTTTTCGCTGTTTTCTCAAAGGTCGTACCTCAGTTAATTCTAAAATGTCGTAATTTTTATTTTTGAAAACGTTCCTGGTAACATAATTCTGATTGATGAATGACAGAGACTAATGAAGTTGCAGAAATCATCAAAACTAAAATGTCTTATCTCACAGATTTCTACTTTTTCCTTCTGTCCTGTCGTATAATCCCCATAAAAACATGTTTTCTCTTCAAAAAGGAGATAATTGAATATGAAAGTTTATCTATTATAACAATTGTGATATAAAGTATTATCTACCATTTCCTACGTAATTCCCTGATACAATTGGCGATAACGAATTGGCGATAAAAACATCTGTATCGTTACTGCAGTTGCGATACAAGGCGCTCGTTACGTCGTTGGCTGGTTCAAAATCATGAATGAACTGACGTCACATCAATCGCGTGAAAAATCAAAACGACATTCCAATGTATATTCTTGCGTACTATAAACAAATAGTTCCAAGGTTTTAACATTATTTGATTTCCACCATCATGGGTATTATGGTATAACATATCACAAAGTAACTAATATGTATTTGTTCCGTATTTATTATAAGTGTAAGAGATTGTGTCAATTGAATACAATTTCCGTTAACTTGCAGGTTTTGATAATTTAGCAAAGCGAGCTAATCGCGTGACACAGATACCTTTGCAGGTTGGGAGAATTTACTCAAGAAAGCTAATCGTCGGACACAAATTTAACAGTTTTGGCATTCAAGAAACCCCTAAAATGCAATTTGTGCTGTGGATTCTGTCACACCAATGGTAAATAAATGTGTTATATACACAATGTGTTTGTAACGATTCATGTATCGCGACTCGGCTAGTTTTCGTGGCCTTATAGCGACTTGGCGATACATGAATCGATACAAATACATTGTGTATATAACACATATTTATTGTGCAAAGTTATTGACAGATACCAATTCTAGTTCCAGAGATAAATAGTGAACATTTTGTGTCTCCTGTGTAATTTGATTTTCCTGAAGTACGATGTTTTAGAAGCCCACAGACGATTTGTAACTTGTCATAATTCAAGAATCTCCTGTAGATAGTTCCAATAAAATATGTGTCTCAAACTAACATTATAAATCTCATAACAGATATCAATCAATATATCACATGAAACCCCTATTACAGTATATCATTAAAAAAGCCATTACATATTTCCTTATCTCTCACTAATGAATAGGCACTTGCTTCCCAGGATCACTTGGCATCGCGCCAAAAAAATGAGCGCGGGGTCTTTAGATTGATTCAGGCAGATTAATACTATTTCAAAAAGCCGTGCATGACACCCAACACCAGACAATGCAAAATGATTGCCTTGTTCATTAAAGTTAAATTATTGTCCAACTTTGTTGCACTAATGAAAATAGACACAAAAACAAAGAGGCAAATTGGGGGACTATATATTCCATCGCCAGCCAGAGCATGTAATACTGTCGTATAGGGTTGTGAAGCGTCTTGTCGTATAGGGTTGTGAAGCGTCTCAGCCAACGCTGTAAATGTATGCATTTTGCAGCTTCTTTTAAGGATTTTGATCCGTTAACAAGCCATAAAGCTCTAGTTTTTTTCATGCAATAACTTGTTTCATAAATTTGATTCACAATTCGTCTACGACTCATTGTGAATAAATTTATCAAACTCGTTTCATAAAATCTTATATCTCAACATAACTCATTGGAGATCCTCGATATTTATAGTCCTTCAAATCAAGAATTATACTCAAATAGTATGTTGAGTCAAATATACTCAAATTGTGAGAATCATTGGACAAATCCCTGATTCAACCACAGCTTGTAGACCAGAATTTCCTGTACTTTATGGTTTCAAATCTGCATACAAAATTTCATTCCATTGACTCAACAATAACTGAAGTCATCATGCGGAAACCAAGAAATCACAAATTCCAAAGTCGAAAAATAACTTGTAACTCTGGAAGTAATTGGCGGACGGAACACAAATTCGAACATGACCTGTATGTTATGGTTGTAAACATACATCTAAATTTCTTTTCATTTAGTTCAGTAAAACAAAAGTTATCTCCCATAAAAGAAATGTGAAGGGAGGGATAGAGGGATTAACCCTTTACCCAACAGAACGGCCCTGTGACAATGCATTCTCTTATATATGCGAGTCGACCATAGGTCGCCTCGCATATATAAGAGAATGCATTGGCTTAACACATTAAAAATTATAAAATTGTTAAAGAATGTAAGAAAAAATGGTAAAAAGTGTTAAAATTTTTTTTTTTTTAGGCCAATGCATTCTCTTATATATGCGAGGCGACCTATGGTCGACTCGCATATATAAGAGAATGCATTGGCACAGGGCATAACTGTAACTATCACAATGTGGTCAAGGAGCCGGTTCCAATGATATCCATATTTGTATGGTTCTATTGAGACAGACCGAAGATATTTTAGGCTGTTGAAGCTTTACTTGGCCGGTTTTGGCCGGTTTGTTGGGTAAAGGGTTAAGTGAGACTAAGAAAACTTACCGCCAAAGGCAAATGAGGAATCCTGCATGTGTCTAGCACCACTGCTGGTTAGAGGGCGATTGTGGAAAGCTTCATCAAGTTTGCCCGGAGTTATTGGATTATATTCTACCTTCCGATTAACCTTCTGCTCGATTGCCACTTCAACAACCGGGCCCTCGTAATCCTCCCGATCAACCTTCTGTGGCTTGTTTACCTGGAGAGAAGACAATTCATGTAAAAAAAATAACAATAAGATTCCCCATCAGATTTGACACCATAAAACTATCATTGGTACATTTCTTTAAAGTGATGTGAAACACTCCGGTAGGGTGATCAAATAGAAATGGAGAATAATCTGGCTCAAAGAAGTAATTTTTACAAATATTATATCCAAATTGACCAAAACACCACCATTCCAGCTTGTTTACCTGGAGAGAAGAATTTGGCAATTCTTGTGAAAACAATTAACCATAAGATGTCCCATCAAATTTGACACCATAAAACTAAAATTGGTACATTTCTTCAACAGAAATACACATAACGACACAAGTGTGTTAATCGGTTTGTTGATACGGTAAGATTTTACGCCATAAAACTACCATTGGTACATTTCTTTAACAGAAATACACATAACGACACAAGTGTGTTAATCGGTTTGTTGATACAGTAAGATTTTACGCCATAAAACTACCATTGGTACATTTCTTTAACAGAAATACACAGAAGACATGAGTGTGTTAATGGTTTTTGTTGATACGGCAAGATTTTACGCAATAAAACTACCATTGGTACATTTCAACTCATACGTTAAACAAGTACCAGTCAGCTTGTCATACTGATGAGTATTAGAGCATGTTCTGATCAAACTAGAGCAGCGCCTGCAATGGATGCAATGGCTGCAGACGGTTCATTGGTTGGCTTGTACAAATGACTGGGGTAATATTGTACCAAGCGTGTTAGAGCAAGTAGTTGGTTAATCGCTATATATAACTGGTCATTATTATTATTATTTATTATCATTATATGGATCGAGCATACCGGTCCAGAAAAGCTTGTATGAATTAATGAACTTGTTCGGGTGAGTGAAATTCTATTTTATACCGGAATGTTTCACATCACTTTAATATCGATAGTATTTAGAATTTGTATAGACTATCTTTAACCCTTCCATGACTGGAGCTTCCTGATAATTTTTGAAAACCCTGTGCCAATGCATTCTCTTTTATATGCGAGTCTCTCATAAGGAGGATTCGCCCATAAGGAGCCTCACATATATAAGAGAATGCATTGGCCTAACAATATTTACATTGACTTTTAAGCCAGTGCATTCTCTTATATATGCGAGGCTCCCTATGGGAGATTCGATATATAATAGAAAGCATTGGCACAGGATCTTTAATGCTGCACCAGCACAGCTCCCATCATGAAACGGTTAAAGATAGAGTCTCCCCTCCTAGAGCCATATCCAACAAGCATGAGATAAGAGTTTTGCATCTCCAATTGTTTAGTGCCTGGCAGAGGTACAAGTAATGCCTAAAATATAAAGCTTGCATTTGTATTTAGTGGGTGAGTGGCATTAAAATCGGGATATTTTTACTTATGCCGGTAAATGAAAAATTTATCTTTACTTATATCCAAATTCGCATATGGGTAGGACAAAGATTTTTATTGAAACTTACATTTAAAGAATGGTACTGTTATGAATGAAACCAGGAAATTTAGCTATCACGTTGATAAAATAATTCAAGTTGTTTGAATTTTTTTTTTCTTTCTCAAATTTATGCCATTTTTGGCATAGAATAATAATAAGGAATTCACCCTATCTTTTTCAATTCATCAGACGATGAAAGCCATGACGATGAAATCCATGAGACGATGAAAGCCATGACGATTGCATGGAAAGACATACTCACTTCATCTCGTTTCAAGATTCTACTGTATACATGCTCAGAATTACATGGAGTTGGAACAAATCTGCCTAAACCCTGTGTTACTTTAAGCTGAAATAAACAAAAAAACAGTGTCTCAAACTTTAATACATAAATATTTCTGTTTGCCTTGAAGCAAAATTTTTAGTAGCATTTTTTTTCAACGGTGATTTGAATATTTGAATGGTGGAAAACAGTTACATAGCAAACAAATATATATCCTGGTACAGTGTAAGTATTCAGTTTGAAAGAAAAAAGCAGGAAACAAAACAGTTATAAAAGTTTACATTGGAATAGTCTATTCTTCATCTGGGGTATGTTCATGATGAATGGGCAGACGACGGTGTGATGAAAAGATAATACAAGTGCAGAAGAATTTACTCTCACCAAATTATGTATACATAATTGTGGGGTTCGAAAGAGCCATGTCCTTTTAACAGGACCCTAGTTATAAGCAGGGTTTTCGAATTGTCTCTTGCCAAATTTGTAAAAAGCTAAATAATTCACATTTAGGCCACAGGAAGTTGATTCTCTGTTTCTCAGACACTTTTTTCCCCAAAGCAGGCAGGCAGGCAGATTTTTATATTTATTTTTTTATGGCTAAAATTTACCGGCAGGCAGGTTTTTATTACCATATTTTATGACAAAAATTTCCCGGCAGGCAGGTTTTTATTTGTTTATCCTAAAATTGTAAAACCAATGTTCGGACATTGAAACATGACTACTTGATTTGATTTTAATGAAATTTTATTAATACTGAAACTTGTCAGGCTTCACTAAGCCATCTTTGAATGTGTCAATACAAGACAAAAACAAAATATATTAAACTTTCATAACATAAAATAACAACAATATGCAGAATAAATTTTTTTTAATGTGTATGGGTAAATTGATTATCAGTGGTTGTTCTTAATCACCATTGCTACTGTCGTTTTAACAAAGTTTTTTCCAATAATGTCGACACTATCCTTGCTGAAACCAAGTTTTTTTTCTTCCAAATATTCTAGAAATTTTTGGGTGAGTTCATCCCTTTTATTTATGGATTTGTCCAACTTTGGAAGCTGGAAACTCTTTTCCATAAGAACACTGAATGCAGACTTCGTTGGTGCATCCGCACTGGTAGTTGCACGTTGACAAGTACTTGAAGAAGTATTGGTGGTCACTGTGATCTTAAAATAAAAGCCAAAAATGTCTGCAACCTGTGTGGCTTTCAGTTCAGGTGAGACGAAGTCGAAGTCTGATGTTTTGTTTTTTCCAACAGAAATAGATTTGATGCTTCCGCCGTGTTGGGACGTTATCCGTTCCGATAAATTCCGACATGTTCATCGATCTCAACACTCACTATAGTACAGGGGATAAGATATTTGTTGCCGTCCCACACGCAAACATTCAGAATTGCAACCATTGTTTTAGCGGAAGTAGATCGGGCGCGTTCGATTAAGATTCCGGACATCAGCTTGTTCGATCTATTAAAAGATTGGAATTATGAGATAGAGTTGCGCTCTTTATTCACACCTGTTAACAATGGTCGATTGCGAACTTCACGGATTGCGAGCGGCGGGATGAATTATACTTTTTATTTTTGGTAGGCTATTAAAAGTACCCAGCGGCGTATTTTTTCGGGGGGCGTCGGTTTCTGAGAAACAGAGAATCAACTTCCTATGGCCTTAGCAAAAACTATTTTTATTCTGTAAATAGTTTTCGCAAGCAAGTTATGATTTGATTTCAACAAGAAATTAGAAAGAATATTGAGAAATTGCATCATTTAAAGGTACACAAAATTTCAGGAAGCTCCAGTCATGGAAGGGTTAAAGGTACTCAATCCGATCAGACGCTCCTAAATTACTATTTCTTTGGCTTGGGGGGTAAAAAATATTTGATTCGAGTCGAGGAACCCACCCATCAAAGCTTAAGAGTGATCAGATATAAATTTTTGAAGTTTGTTATTTCTCGAGATGTGTAATAATATGTGGCTCAGAAACACGTGGTCAGCAGAGGGTCTCGGTCAAAATTGCAGATGAAGATGGATAACTCTAAAATCCAGAGGTAATACGGTCAAATATCGTGATACTTTAGTGATAATACGGCCATATTATGTTGAACAAAATGTTGATAAATAATGAGTTTTGGGAAATTTGATACCATAGTTGACAGTGGTTAGCATTATTTTGTTGCAATTAATCGATTCTGATAACTAAAGCATATTTTGAAGAAATGTTGTTGTTGGTGTATCTTGATGGTATGGCGACCGTCTGATCGAGTACCTTTAAACTACCTTCTTAAACCACCTATAGATGTCACAAATGCTTCAACCAGTTTTCTAGTAGAGACGTATGTAGGTTAGGGTTAGTTAACACCTCTATAAATAGGTAGTCAATATGACTGCATCTCCATACCTGTATGTGCAGTTTTGTTTGGTCATGACGAGTGTAAATGAATAATTTTTTTCATAAACTTCTTAATTCTGGGGCAATATCATTTGGCAATATCTGGAAGAATTTGGCAAAAACTATTTTCATTTCGAAATTTTTGGCAAGAGTCAATTTTGGGCCAGCGCAGAACCTGGTTAAGTTCATCTAAAGAAACGAACAGTAATATTTGCAGTCTCTTTGAAAAGCCGACAAAAATCTGTAAATGTTTGTGAGAATCGTAGTATTTAGAACTAGTTATAAATACAACTAGATGCGAAAGAATAATCAGTCATGAATATCGTTGACTGATATAAAACTCAAAGATGATGTCTCCCATATTGTCATGAGTAAATGAATTATGGGTATATCACCTGTATTCAGTTTTCCAACATTAGTTGAGTTTGACAATGCGTGGGAAAATTGTCAACACGTCATTGACCTCTGATCTCAGGCGTGATCTGCTGTGCTATAAACCAATGAAATCGCACAGTCTGCCCCACTCTCCAATGAAATGGAGGGAATCCCTTCAATACAGAACTTAATTTTAATGGAGAATTCTAGAAAGTTAATTATGATATAGGATTTTCATCAGCTTTTCAAAGACACTGATATTTGTTGCCTTCTGTAAGGCCAAAAAAAAAAAGTGTTTTGGTTCTCGGGCAATTTTTTTTTCAAATCAATGAGGGAGGGAGGGTTTTATTTTTATTTTTTATTTTTTTCTGCGCATAGTAAGCATGGACAAAGATACCTTCCTCTGTCTAGTAATAACCAGAAAGGTAGAGGGAACTGTTATGCATATAAACTCATTTAGTCTTATATAAAAATGACATTGTACTACCAATGTATGACTGGGATTACCTAACAATATATAATGCCCCTGACATTAACTACTGTTATTGTTGTCTAAAAACTGATAACTCCCCATTCTAATATGTGATCCTGAATTTAGTCCTGTGCCTTTCAATTGTATAAAGTTACAATTAGTGTAAGTTGTTCACAATGACTAATTGTAAGAAGAGCATGAGGATCAGCTAATCATTTTCGTATTTGTAGTCATCTACTTTATGTTGTAAGCCTGCAAGTCACTTTTTAACACATTACATGTTAGTGCTCAATGCACACTAATATTCAACACATATCTGCTATGGACATGTTGATTAAATCCCCAAAAAAAAATTTTTTTTTTTTTTTTTTTTTTCCAAATTTTTTTTTTCGTAAGTTTTTTTGTCGTAACATCGGGCATTGCAATAAAAAGGCCTAATGCGGCCCTTTTTATTCAATGCGGCGGTGCCTGAGAACCAAAACCTTTTTTTTTTTTGGCCTAAGCCCTGCATATTCCCAACTCATCCCTTCAGGCCTGAAACATTATGTAAAGAAAGTACTCACTTGGCCTTCATCGACTACGACATTGCCATTAGATACAACGTAGATTGGAACACCATGACACGTCATGCCCTCAAATATGTTAAAATCGACAGCTTGGTGATGTGTTTTAGCCGAGATTGTCCTAGTTTCACTCGGATCCCAAATGACAAGATCAGCATCAGATCCAACCGCTATTCGACCCTGAAAGTGAAGAACATACAGTAATGCCCTAAGTAATCGACTCCTTAACCACAGCAGAATTATGGGTAACTTTTCAGGATTTGTTCGGAAATATGGCTTGTTGCCATTCATCAGAAAGCTCTCCCCGAGAGCTTTCCGATGAATGGCAACAAGCCGTATTTCCGACTAAATCCTGAAAAGTTACCCATAATTCTGCTGTGGTTAAGGAGTCGATTAATTAGGGCATTAGCATACTCTCTCAATCACAAACGCTATTCGACCCTGAAAGTGAAGAACATACTCTCCCAATCAGTCCCAATCAGAATTTTTTTTATCGTATTGCATGGAATAACATTTAAACAGTACTCAAATTATTAACTTTTATTTTAAGATAACCTATGCCAAACTAAGTCTATGCCAAACAATATGATACAATACTATAAAATTGATCTACAGCTATCATTTCTAGAGACCGAAAAAAAAAATAGTTTGATCTGATATAATTGAAGTTTGATCCAAATAAATTCCACAATCCGTCAAATTTCTGTCATTCTAAATTTATGTACCCACTTGAAACTGATTTAATAAGAAAAAATAATCCACATTGTGCTCAATAGTCACTCCCATTCTGACAACGCAGGATCAATAAACTTTTGTTAATTACATATTCCCTAAAGTAGCATCAATGGAAAAATGTCAAGTGACTTCATACTATTAATGCCCAGGCATATATTCAGCCAATTACTATTATATCTTCCTTTTCCATACAGATACAGATACATACCTTTTGTGGATAAATATTGAACACTTTAGCGGCGTTGGTGCTAGTTACTGCTACAAATCTACATGGATCCATTTTACCAGAAAACTGAAAGACAAAAATACACCTACTTTTAACACCATCTATACCCCAAAAAAATGGAGTTACTTCCCCTACAGGACGAACAATGGAATTTTATTTATACATTAAGGAATAAAGTATTTCCCTTCACCATAATTTTATTCAATTTTGGATACTTTTGGGGAAGTAATATTCCGAAATGGAATTCATTAATATTTATTATTAAAACATCGGATAGTTAATAGTATAAACAGCATATATTTACAGTGAATAGTAACAGCCTATATGCAAAGAACAAGTCTTGTGAATTTGGCAATAATCTGTGGCTTTTTCCCACCATCATGCTCAGTTTTTTCAACTTTTTTTAAAGTTAGATCTTTAATTGACACATATAAGAATCAAAAACACTTGTACCAACAAAACTGTCTGAAGGTACCTTCATGATGAATTCTATAAGGTCAGATCCAGACCTGTTAAGTTTTGAAAATGGCAATCTGGGAGATTTTTGCAGCAGGTATGCCCAAATATGTTCATGTTCCAAAAATCATTTTTATGATGAAGATTACATAGTTTTTATGAGTTTCTATTTGTGTTTATTTCATAAATATATACACCTAAATAAAATGGTAATGAATGTCCTGTTGGTAATGAATGTCCTGTTGGTAATTGTAATAGAGCTCATGTGAGTGGGAGATACATGCATGTTTAAATAAAATAATACACAGCGAAATTGCTGGCATGCTTAAGTTCCTGTTAAAATATATATAGAGTTTTCTCCCTTCTATTGTATTATTTGCACTGCATTGACCAAGTGTTATTAAATCTATTTTGTTTTTGTCAGGGAGATTTTTGCAGCAGTTTTATTTGACATGTTGGGTTTCAAAATAAAATTATTTTTATTTGAATTATTTATTTTTATCAAGCACAGAAATATAGCAATATGCCGTAGTTTCGTTCCTTTCATTTTCAATATCCATGGCATGCTACTGATCCATGAAAATTTAAACTTAAGACTCACATTTATTGGATGGTGAGTCGGACATTTAGAGATGTATACAAGACAGATATGACAAAACTCCATCAATTGGATTAATATAGGCGCCTATGCATTCTTGTGAAAACAAGATTATCACTATCAGTGAACTTATGTGAATTCTAAGTAAAAAAAGGGCCATAACTCTGTAAAAAAAAACTCGGATGAAACCCATATTTGAACTCGATCTGTATTTTGGCCAGAGAAACCCATACACAAAATTTGGTTCTGATTGGATAGAAAATATTTGAGTTATTGCATTATGTTTAAAGTGTCTACAGACAGACGGACGGATGGACGAACGACGAGTGGTCAATCCGGACGTCGACACTATGTGTACCATACTATGGTATGGGTACACATAAAAAGCATTTTGCTAGTTGTCCAATCCTCTTTCTAAATCTCTATGAATCTATATGTGTATTGTATTTTGTGTAAAAAGTTTGATTTTTTGAAAATAAATATTGTTTACACCAAAATGTGTCAGTCATACTCAAATGGACAATTTTTGACAAAATTTATCACATGGAATCTATCAATAAATTTTTACGACATATGTTTGGGAAATAATCAATAATCAATAATCAATAAAGGCAACTGAAATTAAATTAGACACAGAGCTAGCAACACGGGAGCTGGATGACTTTGTTGGCGTGTTTCCCAGAAAAGAATACTAAAATATAAATACATGCTTTTCAACCTATTCGATGAAAAGCACTGTGAACGTGGATTGAAAAATGAATGGCGTTTGTTGATTACTTATTATCCAAACATTTCCCACCAAAAAATATGAATTCTTCTGAACTTGTATTATATTTTCATCTGCTTATATTACCTCAACATCCCTCCAGATGCATTAATAACTGAGTGGGGGAAACCATTTAACCTTTATATACTAAACATTCATTAATGAGTAGTTATCCTTCAGGAAATGTTCAGATAATAAGTTAAAAAACCAATAAATGAATCAGATCAAACCCATATTTGAACTCGAGCTATATTTTGGGCTGAGAAACTCAAGTACAAAATGGCGATAGCTACCACTTGCAAGCTAAAACAGAAATGATACATACCACACCCTTCTCCCAGATTACAGGATACATACCACACCCTTCTCCCAGATTACAGGATACATACCACACCCTTCTCCCAGATTACAGGATACATACCACACCCTTCTCCCAGATTAAATGATACATACCACACCCTTCTCCCAGATTACATGATACATACCACACCCTTCTCCCAGATTACATGATACATACCACACCCTTCTCCCAGATTACATGATACATACCACACCCTTCTCCCAGATTAAATGATACATACCACGCCCTTCTCCCAGATTAAATGATACATACCACACCCTTCTCCCAGATTAAATGATACATACCACACCCTTCTCCCAGATTACATGATACATACCACACCCTTCTCCCAGATTAAATGATACATACCACGCCCTTCTCCCAGATTAAATGATACATACCACACCCTTCACCCAGATTAAATGATACATACCACGCCCTTCTCCCAGATTAAATGATACATACCACGCCCTTCACCCAGATTAAATGATACATACCACACCCTTCTCCCAGATTAAATGATACATACCACACCCTTCTCCCAGATTAAATGATACATACCACGCCCTTCTCCCAGATTACATGATACATACCACGCCCTTCTCCCAGATTAAATGATACATACCACACCCTTCTCCCAGATTAAATGATACATACCACGCCCTTCTCCCAGATTAAATGATACATACCACGCCCTTCTCCCAGATTACATGATACATACCACGCCCTTCTCCCAGATTAAATGATACATACCACACCCTTCTCCCAGATTAAATGATACATACCACGCCCTTCTCCCAGATTAAATGATACATACCACGCCCTTCTCCCAGATTAAATGATACATATCACACCCTTCTCCCAGATTAAATGATACATACCACGCCCTTCTCCCAGATTAAATGATACATACCACACCCTTCTCCCAGATTACATGATACATACCACACCCTTCTCCCAGATTACATGATACATACCACACCCTTCTCCCAGATTACATGATACATACCACGCCCTTCTCCCAGATTAAATGATACATACCACGCCCTTCTCCCAGATTAAATGATACATACCACGCCCTTCTCCCAGATTAAATGATACATACCACACCCTTCTCCCAGATTACAGACATCCTGTCCTCGACACCATTCACACCATTTGGAATATTTCTGAAGTCATCTTTGCCTAATGCTTTTTGGTCTGCATTAAATGTACAATTATCTGTTCCGGTCAGTTGTAAGTCACCACTGGAAGAGAGAAACATTCTCAATATACATGTTGTGTTATGTGAAGCGCTTGGGGCACATCTGGCATTGGGGCTAATGGGGTCGTTGTCGTAATGTTTTATACATAAATGCACACCAGTCTCGCTTAGTGTCACGTGACAGGGTCACTGTCGTAGTGTTTTCTACATAAATGCACACGTGTTGATATTTTTTGCAAGTTCATTTTCTTCCGTTCATCGCTCAACAAACAAGCAGTGATTTCTGTCCATGTTTACTACCGGTACTAAGATCATTATGCGACCGATGATCAATTTTATTGCAGTTTCGTCATTGTGATAAAAGAATGCCTTTATCAGAACTATGGAAGAAAAATAGTCTGAATTGAGGCAGACGGCAATTATTTACAGCAACATTTCAATCTCGAACCGACCGAGATTGGTGTGCATGTATGTATACAAAAATGCACACTGTGTGCATTTATGTATAAAACGTTATGACAACGACCCCATTAGCGGCATTGGGGATACGTGCCATATAAGCACAATTATTATTATTTATAAGGTGCCGTGCAAGATGGGCCTCAAAATATGGTGATGATAATTTGCAGAATGAGGTCCCCAGAGGGTGAATTTACTAACTCACCCTCTGGGACCTCATTCTCCTTAGGCCTCATCTTCTGGGAAATATTTACATGTATATTGTATTAATATTCACTTCTGTTCAGTTTCTATATCCCATAATTTGCAGAAGATAAAATGCATAATCAAGGTGACTAATGAGTGAACATCACCAACAGTTACCAACTTCAACTGGGGAACTTCCAATCTGACCCTAGGTCTCCCATAGCAGTAGAGACCTAAGCAGAATGAGGTCCCCAGGGGGTGAATTTAGTAATTCACCATCTGGGGACCTCATTATGCTTTAAGACCTCATCTTCTGGGAAGTATCTACATGTATAGTCTCAAATTAACATAGTTTTTAATTAATTTCCCATTCTATTCAGTTTCTATATCACCTAATTTGCAGAAGATAAAATCCATAATCGAGGTGACTAATGGATGAACATCACCAACAGTTACCAACTTCAACTGGGGATCCGGTGTATTATCGAGGGGATACACACAATGCAAAACTCATACATTCTTTTGAAACGATAAGCTGGTGTATCCACATGTCACATGTTTTGGGAGATCATTCGTCCATATCAGTTGATATGAGTCTTACAAGCCTTGAAATAGTGTGCCTGTCATTTGCAGAATGAGGTCCCCAGAGGGTGAATTTAGTGATGATACCCCGCATAGCGGGCTAGCATCACCAAATTCACCCTCTGGGGACCTCATTCTGCTTACAACTCAGCAGAATGAGGTTCCCAGAGTGTGAATTTGGTGATGCTAACCCGCTATGTGGGGTAGCATCACTAAATTCTCCCTCTGGAGACCTCATTCTGCAAATGACAGGCACACTATTTCAAGGCTTGGAGTCTTATACATTTGTAGGCCTTATAGTGGGGTTAGTAATCAGTGTCGTTTACATTGACTGTATAATAAGGTCTATGTACCTACCGCTATTCTCAAAGTAATTGACCAGAAAAACAGGGTGATACCCCGGTCATGACCGCGGTGATACCGGTAATAAACGGTAGCGGTATCGAGATGGTCACGGCGGTGGAGTTACGGTATTGGGCGATAATGATACTGCGGTGTTTTAGCGGGCACCGCATTAATTTTTTTGAATACCGCGGTGTTTTAGCGGGCACCGCATTAATTTTTTTGAATACCGCGGTGATTTTCATGGAACTCTTTGAGGGGAGGTATTTACTCCCACATACTTGTTCGCATTAACAAGCGGTATCAGTAACGCGGTATTGGAGGATACCGCGGTATAGTACCGCGGTATTAATGGGGTGACACCACGTTATTGGTGGTCAATTACTTTAAGTATAGCGGTATACCAGAAATCAAAATGCCGATAGCGAAAAAATAGTGTGTAAAATCCAATATGAAAAGAGCGTCTATTTCCGCCATTGACCAATTTTGATGAAAAGTGGCCTAAAAGCAACATCGAGTCAGCAATACAAACCGTCAATCCATACCCGCGATCTTTGAAAAATCACTTATGGATATAGAAAAAATATATATAATGTCAATCACATGCGCTTAAGGTATAAACAACGCTGGTGGTTGCTATAAACTTACTTAGCTAAGAGATTCATGAGGTAGTCTGGTGTCGTTGGGTCGGGTCGGAGTGGTGGTCCCATAACGTGTCCGGCCGCATGTCGCCAGCATTTATTCCAATAATGTGTTCCATCTGTGCCAAGTGATGCAGCAATAGGCTCACCAAAAACCACTTTACCTGGAACACACAAGGAAACACAACATAGTAAGGGGCGACATATAGCAACGATTCCAATGTCAGATTACTAAGTCTCAATGAATCAATGGTTTGACTGTATGTGTCGCTAATCTCTGTGATAATCATGTGTAAATATTGACATTTTTCTCAATTACGTGTTCTTGACAGTAATTACTTGCATTGCAAAAAGACATGCAATTTAATTACTCGTTCAAGCTACCTTTGGGTAGGACCTAGTATCCTACTTGCCTTGCTGACACATAATCAATATAACGGTTCTATTTCCAACTACCTAATTTCAGGATTTGATGAAAAATCTAGTTTCCAAATGCATACTATACTCATGTTCAAAAATAAACTTTCTCCTTTTCATAAACTTTCAATTACACAGTGGAAACAATATATGTTTTCTTTCGAATAGAAAATATATGAATGATAGATATCACAAACAAACACAGAAGACAAAATTAAATAATACAAATCTCAGTAAAATAGAGTTATGGCCCTTTGTACAGACTTGACAATCTAACGAAAAAATTTGATTGTGCCAACATTGAACCCTGAACAGATTCAAGAGAACAATGGGTTTGTAATGATCTGAGCAAAATACCTGATACATATGATCTACTTCCAGAATGGTCGTAATTTGAAAACAAGAGGTGTGCACTCGCGTGCTAGCATACCACCACCGTGGCAAATTCAACCCGCATTATCCGTAAACCCAACAAAAAAGATTTTTAACTTTAAAGAAAAATTCGGACTAATAATATCGATATGGTGTCACAAGAAGCTTGTACAGAAAAAATTATTCAAATTGGTTCATATTTGTTAAAGTTATTAAGTCGGACAGAATTTTCTAAGTCAAAATAAGTCGAAAATGAGGCGTAACTTTAAAAAAAAAAGTCGGATCAAACCGCAATTAGCATCATGCGGAGAGGCAGTCCTTGCATACGAAAAATTATTGAAATCGGTTCATAGTTGTTCGAGTTATGAGGTCGGTCGGACGGACTGACACACGGAGGGAGAAAGCGTGATGGACAGACGGACAGACAGACACAGTCAATCCAGTATATCCCCCATTTTCTTTGAAAGTGGGGGTATAAAAATAGCATAGATCTAATGTGTATAAATTGGAAGATTAATATTTTTTTAATGGGAAAAACTGTTGGGATTCTAAGAGATGAAAAATATAGCTCTCCTCAAAATTTTTAGTGGTGCAGAACTCCTGCCTTTCTTGAAGACGCCATGACTGAATATAGCTTACCTTTCTTCCTGGCTTCTGAGACAACGTCCGCACTGGATTTACTCATCACATGCACAACATAGAGTGGGCAGTTAGCCTGGTTAGCTATCGTAATTGCTCGCCCTGTAGCCTCAGCTTCAACCTGAAAAACAAGGGAAAGATGAAGTAGCTGACAAATTGTGGAAAGTATCTACATTTGAATCTCGATAAGTCGTATGTCAATATCTCGTCACCTTCGAAAACTCGACATGATCGACCGTTCCCGAACCATATCCCCATTAAACCAATGCATTTCGACCCTCTGATCACTCAAAAACACACTAAAACTTGACACTGAATACAAGTTCCAAGTATACTGATTGCATAGAAAACCTGTACTATATCATACGACTCCATGAATAGGTTATCACAGTGATTAGGTAATTACTGAAACCTGGATTGTCACTGAAGCGGACCACTGGAGGTGATAACTGTTTTCGCTGCGTAATCATATATGTATGCTATCGCTAATTATTTTACAATGGGTGCTGATAAAGGTTCTGACAAGGTGTTTTTTAATGACTGAATGCTTCTCATTAAAAACAAAACTTGCATTGTAAGTGATCTCAGGTGACTGCCTGGTAAATGTGTTTTATTTCATTATATATTTCTTGTTTTTAGATTGCTGGAAATATCAAGGAAATATGGATTGATACAAAAATCGGACATGGCACTGAAAGGGTTAATTTAGACTGATCTAAAAATATCATAAAATTTAAGATATACTGTTCCAATGTGCATATTTAGAACTGAATGTAGGACTCAATTTCAGAGTGAATGTGCAACATCTGAAAACCAATCACATTGGATAAGGTTTTCATCAGTCTGATAAATATATATACTCCATCTCATTACTTTCAACTACGTCTGACGACATTCCAACTGATTTCAGAGATGAAGGAGGAATTCCCTTTTCTGTGAAAACTCATTAATATTCATAAGGCAATGTTTATCATTGCGATACACACACACATCTACACAGGTGAGCCTGAGGTCATGCAAACGTGCAAGAGTAGTCACTCTTCCTCTAACCAATTTCCATGCAATAAAATGCTTGTTTCAAGGTTTGCCTCACTATACATGCAGAATACAAGTTTCGCCATCTAGATGCTATAATAGCTATTATAGCATTGCTATATAATAAAGAATAGTAATGAAAATATAGCGATAAGCACGCTATAATAAATATTATTGAGCTGTACCATGGTCATGTTGCGTCATCTTCTTATTAAGATAACGCGCTTAACATTTACTAACGATTACTCGAAGTTGTAATGATCCATATTTGGCATTTGACGTAATATCCATAGGTTAGATGAAAATGCCATCTTTTTTAATATCCTTGCAAATACAATTCTATTATGAATACTTGTTCTGTCTGATCATTCCCCAATTATGACTAAACGTACGTTAGTTTTGATTTTGAACATGCGACATTTGGCCAGTTAAGATACGCAACGCTAATGTGTAGTTTGTTCGATAACTTCATGAGATTGCAGTCAAATACCGCGGGTTTGGCTTGTATGAATAAGTGAATATTAATTGAATTTGCAGGAAGCTATTCATTGGTCAAGCAAGGCATCGTTCGCTGCGCATTGGCTCGATTTCTTCTGTTTGATATAATTTTAACCATGAGAGTCTTTAGACCATAAGTTGATTGAAACGAAACACGGTCTCATTTTATTTAGACTGGATTTTCATGTGGGAGGAAGATGTAATAATTTATAATGATCTCACCTCCTCAGGCCGGCACATTTCATGTGGGAGGAAGATGTAATAATTTATAATGATCTCACCTCCTCAGGCCGGCACATTTCATGTGGGAGGAAGATGTAATAATTTATAATGATCTCACCTCCTCAGGCCGTCACATTTCATGTGGGAGGAAGATGTAATAATTTATAATGATCTCACCTCCTCAGGCCGACACATTTCATGTGGGAGGAAGATGTAATAATTTATAATGATCTCACCTCCTCAGGCCGGCACATTTTATGTGGGAGGAAGATGTAATAATTTATAATGATCTCACCTCCTCAGGCCGGCACATTTCATGTGGGAGGAAGATGTAATAATTTATAATGATCTCACCTCCTCAGGCCGACACATTTCATGTGGGAGGAAGATGTAATAATTTATAATGATCTCACCTCCTCAGGCCGACACATTTCATGTGGGAGGACGATGTAATAATTTATAATGATCTCACCTCCTCAGGCCGGCACATTTCATGTGGGAGGAAGATGTAATAATTTATAATGATCTCACCTCCTCAGGCCGACACATTTCATGTGGGAGGAAGATGTAATAATTTATAATGATCTCACCTCCTCAGGCCGACACATTTCATGATGTAATAATTTATAATGATCTCACCTCCTCAGGCCGACACATTTCATGTGGGAGGAAGATGTAATAATTTATAATGATCTCACCTCCTCAGGCCGGCACATTTCATGTGGGAGGAAGATGTAATAATTTATAATGATCTCACCTCCTCAGGCCGACACATTTCATGTAATAATTTATAATGATCTCACCTCCTCAGGCCGACACATTTCATGTGGGAGGAAGATGTAATAATTTATAATGATCTCACCTCCTCAGGCCGGCACATTTCATGTGGGAGGATGATGTAATAATTTATAATGATCTCACCTCCTCAGGCCGGCACATTTCATGTAATAATTTATAATGATCTCACCTCCTCAGGCCGGCACATTTCATGTAATAATTTATAATGATCTCACCTCCTCAGGCCGACACATTTCATGTGGGAGTAAGATGTAATAATTTATAATGATCTCACCTCCTCAGGCCGGCACATTTCATGTAATAATTTATAATGATCTCACCTCCTCAGGCCGACACATTTCATGTAATAATTTATAATGATCTCACCTCCTCAGGCCGACACATTTCATGTGGGAATAAGATGTAATAATTTATAATGATCTCACCTCCTCAGGCCGACACATTTCATGTAATAATTTATAATGATCTCACCTCCTCAGGCCGGCACATTTCATGTAATAATTTATAATGATCTCACCTCCTCAGGCCGACACATTTCATGTAATAATTTATAATGATCTCACCTCCTCAGGCCGACACATTTCATGTAATAATTTATAATGATCTCACCTCCTCAGGCCGACACATTTCATGTAATAATTTATAATGATCTCACCTCCTCAGGCCGACACATTTCATGTAATAATTTATAATGATCTCACCTCCTCAGGCCGGCACATTTCATGTAATAATTTATAATGATCTCACCTCCTCAGGCCGACACATTTCATGTAATAATTTATAATGATCTCACCTCCTCAGGCCGACACATTTCATGTGGGAGTAAGATGTAATAATTTATAATGATCTCACCTCCTCAGGCCGACACATTTCATGTGGGAGGAAGATGTAATAATTTATAATGATCTCACCTCCTCAGGCCGGCACATTTCATGTGGGAGGAAGATGTAATAATTTATAATGATCTCACCTCCTCAGGCCGACACATTTCATGTGGGAGGAAGATGTAATAATTTATAATGATCTCACCTCCTCAGGCCGGCACATTTCATGTGGGAGTAAGATGTAATAATTTATAATGATCTCACCTCCTCAGGTCGGCACATTTCATGTAATAATTTATAATGATCTCACCTCCTCAGGCCGACACATTTCATGTGGGAGTAAGATGTAATAATTTATAATGATCTCACCTCCTCAGGCCGACACATTTCATGTGGGAGGAAGATGTAATAATTTATAATGATCTAACCTCCTCAGGCCGACACATTTCATGTGGGAGTAAGATGTAATAATTTATAATGATCTCACCTCCTCAGGCCGACACATTTCATGTGGGAGGAAGATGTAATAATTTATAATGATCTCACCTCCTCAGGCCGACACATTTCATGTAATAATTTATAATGATCTCACCTCCTCAGGCCGACACATTTCATGTAATAATTTATAATGATCTAAACTCCTCAGGCCGACACATTTCATGTAATAATTTATAATGATCTCACCTCCTCAGGCCGGCACATTTCATGTGGGAGTAAGATGTAATAATTTATAATGATCTCACCTCCTCAGGTCGGCACATTTCATGTAATAATTTATAATGATCTCACCTCCTCAGGCCGACACATTTCATGTGGGAGTAAGATGTAATAATTTATAATGATCTCACCTCCTCAGGCCGACACATTTCATGTGGGAGGAAGATGTAATAATTTATAATGATCTCACCTCCTCAGGCCGACACATTTCATGTGGGAGGAAGATGTAATAATTTATAATGATCTCACCTCCTCAGGCCGACACATTTCATGTAATAATTTATAATGATCTCACCTCCTCAGGCCGACACATTTCATGTAATAATTTATAATGATCTAACCTCCTCAGGCCGACACATTTCATGTAATAATTTATAATGATCTCACCTCCTCAGGCCGGCACATTTCATGTAATAATTTATAATGATCTCACCTCCTCAGGCCGGCACATTTCATGTAATAATTTATAATGATCTCACCTCCTCAGGCCGACACATTTCATGTAATAATTTATAATGATCTCACCTCCTCAGGCCGACACATTTCATGTAATAATTTATAATGATCTCACCTCCTCAGGCCGGCACATTTCATGTGGGAGTAAGATGTAATAATTTATAATGATCTCACCTCCTCAGGTCGGCACATTTCATGTAATAATTTATAATGATCTCACCTCCTCAGGCCGACACATTTCATGTGGGAGTAAGATGTAATAATTTATAATGATCTCACCTCCTCAGGCCGACACATTTCATGTGGGAGGAAGATGTAATAATTTATAATGATCTCACCTCCTCAGGCCGACACATTTCATGTGGGAGGAAGATGTAATAATTTATAATGATCTCACCTCCTCAGGCCGACACATTTCATGTAATAATTTATAATGATCTCACCTCCTCAGGCCGACACATTTCATGTAATAATTTATAATGATCTAACCTCCTCAGGCCGACACATTTCATGTAATAATTTATAATGATCTCACCTCCTCAGGCCGGCACATTTCATGTAATAATTTATAATGATCTCACCTCCTCAGGCCGGCACATTTCATGTAATAATTTATAATGATCTCACCTCCTCAGGCCGACACATTTCATGTAATAATTTATAATGATCTCACCTCCTCAGGCCGACACATTTCATGTAATAATTTATAATGATCTCACCTCCTCAGGCCGACACATTTCATGTGCTTCTGGTCCCGTTATTCCCATGTCTATCATTTCCTGTGATTTCTGAAATACAATTAAAATTTGTTTATGTTGTGGTAGTGACAATGGACAAGTTTGAGATACAGTAAGATATGATAACAAAAGATAAGATGAATATTAACTCTTTCATGGTGGGAGCTGCGCTGATGCAGCATTAAAGATCCTGTACCAGTGCATTCTCTTATATAAGAGAATGCACTGGCTTACAAGGTCAAGGTAAGTATTGTTTGTTAGGTCAAGGTAAATATTGTGTAATCTCATATATATTTTGAAGACCTCTGTCTGTATGTATGTTTGTTTGTTTGTTTGTTTGTTTGTTTGTCTGTCTGTCTGTCATTAATACAAATCTACGATTCTCGACCGATCGGGACGAAACTTGGTACGTGTGTGTAGTTTGACCAGGCGGTGAACGTTGTCGTATTGGCGAGCCCGTGCGGCGCCCGCTTCGCGCATGCGCAGACGAGATCTCGGCAACGGGTGGAGCTATCGACTTGAAATTTGGTATGTGAATGTGTCTTGCCCCGGATACGAATTTTATCGGGTCGCCGAGCCCGTGCGACGCCAGCTTTGCGCATGCGCAGACCAGATCTCGGAAACGGGTGGAGCTATCGACTTGAAATTTGGTATGTGAATGTATCTTGCCCCGGATACGAATTTTATCGCGTCGCCGAGCCCGTGCGACGCCAGCTTCACGCATGCGCAGACGAGATCTCGGAAACGGGTGGAGCTATCGACTTGAAATTTGGTTTTTGAATGCGACGCCAGCTTCGCGCATGCTCAGACCAGATCTCGGAAACGGGTAGAGCTATCGACTTGAAATTTGGTTTTTGAATAGCCCGGATGAATAGCCCGGACAACGTCGGGCTCATCGGCTAGTCTCTTATATATATACGAGGCTCCCTATGGGAGACTTGCATATATAAGAGAATGCATTGGACAGGGTTTTTGCTAAATTTCTGGAAGCTCCATTCATGGAAGTGTTAAAGTCAGGGATATAAACAATTATAAAACAATCTCTGGATACCTTTTTGACTGACTAAAGTCACTTACGAGGTTTCAACGTTTGGAGACGAAACATAAGCTAAGTACGGTAGTTTATTAAGTTCAAATATTTCAATGTGAAATTAGCTGTTCAGTTAACTGTCCAATAGAATTTCTCACGAAACATCTGGGATATAAGTGCATGTGATATACATGTGTAAAATAAATGCTAAGAATCACAAAACAATTGACTTGACTTGACGCATATTTTATTTTTATATAATAATATAAAAAAGATAGGGGAACAAGTTTTGTCAACTTATGAAGCCCTTCTCCCAATACAAACAATTAAGCATACAGATGTTAACAAGATGACAGCTGAGCACTTACATGCATGAAAACAATTTGAATTAGCAAGCACACTTTCCTTAATATTTGTATGATATGTACATTTCTTAAAACTTGACTGTCTTCAGTTTCAAAGAACTCTTTCAAAATGAAGTGTTATTAACATATCTACGTTTTCATCTGAGGATTATCAAGTTTATTCTTTGTTCAAGCTATTTCATAATGTTACTTCTCAGAATTTGAATTTGGATCATGGGTCTACAACACAATAGCAATTAATCCACAATAGCCAAGGCACCTTTCAATACTAGTCCAAAATTGACTATACATTGAATGTATAGTCCAACTTTCCCCATCGCTGGTAACGGAGCTTTTTCTTCAAGTCCGGAAAGGAAGAATGTGACGCAAGATACGACCAAACCGCGATGTTTTCCGGGTAATACATGTGCTACTGCATCACCCTGACATACCTTTCATATTCCTTTTCCAAAAATGAGAGATTTATTGAGAATATTCCGCTGGAGCCGACGGTTTTTTAAACAGTTTTAAACATTGGGTTTGCTCGATCGAACTCCGGTCACACCGCACTCGCTGTCGTGGGAGCAAGTATTTTCGTACCCTGACCAGCTCGTACCCTCCGAAAAAGTAAATTCGTACTCTAGCGCGAAACTATTTAGATATTTCAATAAGGCGTGCGTTCAGTTTCTCATCTAATAACTTTGCTTATCTCATTTTTAACCGGGATTGAACGTATACTATGGAACCCACAGTGATCTCTTGGATGTAAAAGATACAGAAATAGAACAGTAACATGCCTGATGTCTTGGACGTGAAAGATACAGAAGTAGAACAGAAACCTGCCTATATATATATATACATACAAATTAAATTAAATAACCATACTTACCTGTTTTCAATCGTCGTATTTCATCACTATGCGCCGTGTCGTAATCCAGTTTCTCGTCTAATAACATAAATTTGTCCACCCTGTTTTTAGGGAATGGGTCCTGGGTCTTTGCCATTGGGAAACAAATTGCGTCATAGAGGTTTACACTTAGTAAGGCCTATGATCGATAACGATTATAGTATGGAGAGTTGTCAGTGTGAAAATAGTGTAATCAAATACTTTGATGTATATTATATTTGCCAATAAAAAACATCAAAACAATAATACATATTACAAATAAAAAAAACAAGAATATGTGCATAGATAATATCATTCACCACAGGCTCACGCGTTTGCCATCGCACATACATTCCCGTGAACAGAAACTGCAGCAGTTGCAGCGAGCGCAATTACATTTTAGTTTATTGCACATCAAGTTACACTTGATGTCCGAGACAACTAACGGGCTCATTCCATCAACAATAAATTGTTTGAGAATCGCCGCTCGATAACAATGACTTCCTGAAAGTATACCAGAAACCTCTTCAGGACAACAGCCGTGCCTCAGCACAACTGCAGAACTTTGCCTGCCATCACGGCCTGCACGGCCCACCTCCTGCCAATAAGAAATACAACTTGCTGGTGCACCCCAGTGCACAACAATGTCGACATCAGGGATGTCCATCCCCATGCCAAATGCTATCGTAGCGACAAGAACTCTCGTATTCCCATGTCTGAAATTTCTTGTTTTTTTTATTTGTAATATGTATTATTGTTTTGATGTTTTTTATTGGCAAATATAATATACATCAAAGTATTTGATTACACTATTTTCACACTGACAACTCTCCATACTATAATCGTTATCGGTCATAGGCCTTACTAAGTGTAAACCTCTATGACGTAATTTGTTTCCCAATGGCAAAGACCCAGGACCCATTCCCTAAAAACAGGGTGGACAAATTTATGTTATTAGACGAGAAACTGGATTACGACACGGCGCATAGTGATGAAATACGACGATTGAAAACAGGTAAGTATGGTTATTTAATTTAATTTGTATGTATATATATATATATATATAGGCAGGTTTCTGTTCTACTTCTGTATCTTTCACGTCCAAGACATCAGGCATGTTACTGTTCTATTTCTGTATCTTTTACGTCCAAGAGATCACTGTGGGTTCCATAGTATACGTTCAATCCCGGTTAAAAATGAGCTAAGCAAAGTTATTAGATGAGAAACTGAACGCACGCCTTATTGAAATATCTAAATAGTTTCGCGCTAGAGTACGAATTAACTTTTTCGGAGGGTACGAGCTGGTCAGGGTACGAAAATACTTGCTCCCACGACAGCGAGTGCGGTGTGACCGGAGTTCGATCGAGCAAACCCAATGTTTAAAACTGTTTAAAAAACCGTCGGCTCCAGCGGAATATTCTCAATAAATCTCTCATTTTTGGAAAA
Source organism: Siphonodentalium dalli (assembly GCA_032622095.1). Lineage (NCBI taxonomy): Eukaryota > Metazoa > Mollusca > Scaphopoda > Gadilida > Siphonodentaliidae > Siphonodentalium > Siphonodentalium dalli. Next base: position 189,653,054 of record CP136067.1, on the reverse strand, counting down.
GGAATATGAAAGGTATGTCAGGGTGATGCAGTAGCACATGTATTACCCGGAAAACATCGCGGTTTGGTCGTATCTTGCGTCACATTCTTCCTTTCCGGACTTGAAGAAAAAGCTCTGTTGCGAGGCATGGGGGAAATTTCGACGGGATATCTTTAGTATCCCGTAGATTTTCGACTACTTTCAATACATATTAAAGTGTATGTTGTTTGAATGGACAGAAATCGCAGTAAATCTTGTATTGAGCTAGGATAGCTGCAGCTGCATTATCCTTAATTGTGATGGTATATATGTGTTATATACACAATGTATTTGTATCGATTCATGTATCGCGACAAGGCTAGTTTTCGTGGCCATATAGCGACGAGGCGACCTTGGTCGCCGAGTCGCTATATGGTCACGAAAACTAGCCGAGTCGCGATACATGAATCGATACAAACACATTGTGTATATAACACATTTATCTACCATTGGTGTGACAGAATCCACTGCACAAATTACATTTTATGAGTTTTCTTAAATGCCAAAACTGTTGAATATGTGTCCGACGATTAGCTTTCTTGAGTAAATTCTCCCAACCTGCAAAGGTATGTGTGTCACGCGATTAGCTCGCTTTGCTAAATTCTCACAACCTACAAGTTCACGCGAATATGCCAAACGGAAATTGTATTCAATGGACACAATCTCTTACACTTATAATTTATAATAAATACTGAACAAATACATATTAGTTACTTTGTGATATGTTATACCATAATACACATGTACCCATGGTGGTAGGCAATTAAATAATGTTAAAACATTGGAACTATTTGTTTATAGTACGCAAGAATATACGTTGGAATGTCGTTTTGAGTTTTCACGCAATTGATGTGACGTCAGTTCATTCATGATTTTGAACCAGTCAACGACGCCACGAGCGCCTTGTATCGCAACTGCAGTAACGATACAGATGTTTTTATTGCCAATTCGTTATCGCCAATTGTATCAGGGAATTTCGTAGGAAATGGTAGATAAAATTCTGTATCCTGTGTTTAAAGGTACTCAATCCGATCAGAGGGTCCCCATATCATCAAGATACAACAACAACAACATTTCTTCAAAATACGCTTTAGTTATCAGAATCAGTTAATTGCATCAAAATAATGCAAACCACTGTCAACTATGGTATCAAAGTTCTCAAAACGTGTTATTTATCAACATTTTGTTCAATGAAATATGGCCGTATTTACTATTATCACTTGAGTATCATAAAATTTGGCCGTATTACCACTTCATTTTAGAGTTATCCATCTTCATTCGCAATTTTATCCGAGACCGCCTGTTTGACGATGTTTTTCTGGGCCGCAAATAATTGCACATCTCGAGAAATAACAAACTTAAAAATCAATATCTGGTCACTCTGAGCTTTGATGGGTGGGTGGGTTCCTTGACTCGAATCAAATATATTTTACCCTCGAAGCCAAAAGAAATAGTAATTTGGGAGTGTTAATTCGGATAATGCATCTTTAAGAATTACTATCATGGACATAATGATAAGCCTGGTAAACATGAGATACTAAAGGATAGAGTTACTCCTCTTATTCAGGAGTTACTAAACGATACAGTTATTCCTCTTATTCTGGTTTTACATTTTGCCTGTTTTACATGACAGGTCAAAAATATTTGCATTCTCCCTCCAGTGAAGCATACACATCATTCCAGTCCAAACATTCCCCTACAACCTTTAGTGGTCAATAAATCAACATCAATAAATTTGACCACATCATTACAGAAGGCTTAAATCTACTCAGTTGGAGAAACTTGGTATGAAATAATTACAGTACATATTTATACAAACTTGCTTCCAATTGAAATAAACAGATCTGTTTACTATTTCAGATTTCAGATTCATTAATACTGTATGTGCACTCACATGGTTCTCTACATTTTGTGGCCTGAGAAACGAATAATTTACGTTGCATAGCCTTATGCTGTCAAGTTGCCATAGATTGTAAAATTTAAGGATGCATAACATTCCCAAATTACTATTTCTTTGGCTTCGGGGGTAAAATATATTTGATTCAAGTCGAGGAACACACCCATAAAAGAGTGATCAGATATCGATTTTTGAAATCTATTATTTTTTCTTACTACTGGTACTTTTTGGCGGCCTGGCAAAAAGTCGACAAGAAGACGGTCTCGGACCAAATTGCGGATGATGATGGATAACACTAAAATCAAGTGCTTTGGTATTATATATTTGACAATCCGGTCAAATTTCGTTGAACAAAATGTTAATAAGTAACAGGTTTTGGGCAATTTTATACTATAGTTCATTGTGGTTAGCATTATTTTTGGGCAATTAATAGATTCTGATAACTGAAGTGGCATTTAAAAAAATGTTGTTGTTGTTGATGGAATCTGATGATATGGGGACCATCGAATTGGATGAGTACCTTTAAAAATAGTTTGCAAAATTTTGATTGAGAATTTTTAGTTTACTTCTCACATGTGTTTGAAATAGTAATGGTGTCTTGTCATAATACAGTAATGATCTAATTAATCGACCTCTTAACCACAGCAGAATTATGGGTAAATTTTCAGGATTTAGTCGGAAATATGGCTTGTTGCCATCCATCGGAAAGCTCTGGGCAAGAGCTTTCCAATGAATTGCAACAAGCCATATTTCCGACTAAATCCTGAAAAGTTACCCATAATTCTGCTGTGGTTAAGAGGTCGATTAATTAGAGCATTACTGTTTATATCAAGCCTAACCTATGGATTATAAACATAATGCTTACTTCTGCAATAATATGACCATTCTCTGCATGCACCATAGCCAAGGCTCCAAGCTCTTTACATTTCTTGAAGCACTCGTAGATTTCATTATCCTCTAACATAAAGACGTCTTTGTATGCCATAAATACTTTGAAGGAATTTATGCCTGAAATATATAAGATGGTAAATCAGAATAGTAATTCATTTCTCACTTAACTAAGTATTCAGTACTCATATACAGTAATGCCCTAAATAATCGACTCCTTAACCATAGCAGACTTATGGGTAACTTTTCAGGATTTAGTCGGAAATATGGCTTGTTGCCATTCATTGGAAAGCTATCACTCTCAATCAATGTTGTTATTATGTTAATTAGAATATTTTTACCCCCCGAAGCTAAAGAAATAGTAATTTTGAGGTGTTTAATCAGATTGAGTGCCTTTAACCCTTTACCCAACAAACCGGCCAAATCCGGCCAAATAAAGCTTCAACAGCCTAAAATATCTTCGGTCTGTCTCAATATAACCATACACATATGGATATCATTGGAACCGGCTCCTTGACCACATTGTGATAGTTACAGTTATGCCATGTGCCAATGCATTCTCTTATATATGCGAGTCGACCATAGGTCGCCTCGCATATATAAGAGAATGCATTGGCCTAAACAAAATCTTTTTTTAACACTTTTTACCATTTTTTCTTACATTCTTTAACAATTTTATAATTTTTAATGTGTTAAGCCAATGCATTCTCTTATATATGCGAGGCGACCTATGGTCGACTCGCATATATAAGAGAATGCATTGGCACAGGGCCCTTCTGTTGGGTAAAGGGTTAAGCTAATCCTATCACTAACCTTTTTCTTTACTTAAGATGTCCATTTCTTTAGCGACTTGGTCGCCCCACCATGTGACACCGACATGTAATCCATAATCGCAGCAAACTTTGGCATCAGCCCATTCTCTCCACTTGTCGTATGCTTCTAATAATGATACGTTCTTTTGATCTAAGACAAAGTCGACTGAAAGAGAAATTATTCAAAATAAATGAAAACAGTGAACTAACACAGAATAGATCTCATCAAAAAATAGAACAAAAAGAAACATAACTACAGAGCAAAATGAAAACAACTACAAAATGAAGTTTTTGGTTTAATCTGTAACTTCGGCATTTGGTGAAATGGTCAAGAAATTGAACAAATGAATATTTATTAACCCTTTCAATACTAAATGGCTTCTCCCATTCAGCTAAAAACTATACATTGGAATGGTCTATTATTCATTTGAAGGGATTTTCAGGTAATTAAAGCAGACAAACGAGGAAAATACAAATGCAGGATTCATATTCATAGGTAGGAAATGTTAAGATAATAAGTTCATAGCCGTTTGTTGAACTTATTATCTGAACATTTTCTAAGGGAGTTTGCTCGTCAATGAGTATTTAGTAAAGAAAGGGTTAAAGGAGTTGTCAGGGCTTCCGACTTTCCATGCCATCCCTGATTTATGATTACATGCCTGTTATTGAAAAACAACCCAATCTTGCACATCGGTCAGTTTCATATTATTTGAGCTGTTCCACATACATGCGTGGAATGGAATGCCATTGGAGACATGATACTTTAATCCTTTATTTACTGAATGGAATCTCCCATCAGTTATAAAAGTATACATTGGAATGGTCTATTATTAATCTGGAGGGATGTTCAGGCAATATGAGCAGACGAAAAACAGACAAAAATATAATGCAAGTGCAGAAGCAGTCCTATTCATTTGTGGTAAATGTACAGAAAATAAGTTAAAAAGGACCTATGGTCATTTGTTGAACTTATTATCTAAACATTTCCTCTTTTTTATTATTATTATTATTATTGAAGAAATAGTTTTATCACATAATTAGCCCCTAAACCGGCCTCATACTTTTTAGTGAGACACGTGTATTATCGGCATGCGAAATGATGACGATGTCAAAGCGGAACTTAATTATTATGTTAATTAGAATATAATTATGATATTTGATTAACTTGAAGGTGTCTTTCCTTCCTCTTTGGTTGTGGTAAGGAAATCAATATAATTTTTTTTTAACCCATCCGTTTCGAGATGGTTTTTCCTTGCTAAAATGTCATTTTTTGATAAAATGGATCTCAAATTCTATACAAAATTTATTAACCTCGTCACTAAATTTGAATTTAGGGCACTCGGTCAATACATTTTGATTAGAATTGCGACTCATAAGAGATCCTCTATATAACAGGAAGATGAGACAGACAGACAAACAGACAGATAAATATAAATTTTGCAGGAAGATGAGACACATACATTAGAGTAAAGATAAATTGAAACATTGAATATTCTTGCAGTCACATCCTGTATAGAAAGGATTAAACTAAAAGCATCTTCATACATGGCAACATAAAAAGATATGAGAAGACAATCGGGTGTGTAATAAACACACTACCACACATGGGTGTTACTACCTGACAATTTGTGGCATTCTCTCGATCACAGATGAATATATGAGACTTGTACTAGTCCTACACCGTCACTCTCAAGACATAATATATGTGTTTAACCCTTTCAGTGCCAAGTCCGATTTTTGTATCAACCCATATTTCCTTGATCATTTTTCAAATTTATTGATTATAATAATGTGATACATTGATGGAAAGAGCTCTATGGGTTGATACAAAAATCGGACTTGGCACTGAAATGGTTAAACTGGTCTGTTAGAAAAAAAATCAGCATAAAACTTAACCCTTCCATGACTGGAGCTTCCTGGAAATTTAGCAAAAGCCCTGTGCCAATGCATTCTCTAAAATTCCCCCAAAGGGAGCCTCACATTTAAAATAGAATGCACTGGCCTAACAATATTTACCTTGACCTTGTGAGCCAGAGCATTCTCTTATATATGCAAGGATCCCTATGGGAGACTCGCATATATAAGAGAATGCACTGGCACAGGATCTTTAATGCTGCACCAGCGCGGTTCCCATCATGAAAGGGTTAAATGATAAATATCCTTATCAACTTAGAGTTAGAGAGTGTTGGCAAATCATAATCTACATACTTATCATAGTAGTGCCACCAGCCAAGGCAGCCTTTGTTCCAGTGTAGAAATCGTCCACGGCAAAAGTACCCATAAAAGGTAGCTGCATGTGCGTGTGTGTGTCAATACCACCTGAAAATAATTATTAAAGAAGAATGGTTAAAGATGGATTAGCTCTTTAAATAACAAACTTGAAATAGTTGCGTGGGTATAGAATAATAAATATGAACTGAAGACATCTGTCCGGAAAGGCTTCTATCAATTAATATTGATAGAATATTTTATTGGGACCGTTTATTTGTCTATTTTTAGAACAGACCATTCGGGTGATACCGTATTGCGATATAGAGCATTAGGCTTTTCCTATGGCTACGTACTGAACTTCAAATGTCCCAGATTGATTGGTTGTATTGTTTTATTCCATAGTTATAAGCGATAATGAGTATAATTTATGTTTACTTGTGACAAAATTAAACACTAAAATTTCAGGTCTCTGTTAACAGTAACCACTATTGTTTGTTAGCTAAACAACCACACCTTTTTAGACCAGAAAATATTCGAAATAAAATTAATATTAATTGATAGAAGCATTTCCGGACAGGAGTCTTCGATTCAGATTTAATATTTTATACCCCGGTAACTATATAATACATGTTTACAAAGACATAATCCACCTTTAATATTGTCCTGTGACAATTAGAACATTAGTGGCATTGTGGATCTAATTGGTGCTAATAACTCAGAATACTGGAGATCGGAAATAGAAACTCTACGACAGGTAATCAGACCCAATATTATGTGAGTCAGAAGTTTACTTAGACTGAACATTAGAGAGTGTTTAACCTTTAGCATACATAAATATTGAGACAAATAAATACAGGTAAGTTTAAACTGAACAGTTTCATATAACTTCCTACAGTGTACATGTACTTGTTGGCCATCTATCTAACGTCTATGTTCACAGCATTATCCTGCTCTATGGCCAATCAGAATGGTGCTTACTAACATTATCCTGCTCTATGGCCAATCAGAATGGTGCTTACTAATACTTTTCATATACACACCTGGCATGATGAGTTTGCCTCGAGCATCGATCATCCGTGATCCACCAGGAACAACCAAGTTTGTGCCAATTTGTCTGAAAAAGATAAATATTTATAATCGTCTGCAACTAGTTATATGACAATCACAATAGAAGACATATATTCTCAAACCCTCATTACTATCAAAAAATTTCTATTATTTCATTAAATATTTTAACAATGTCTTGTGTGCAGGGGCACCAGCAGAAATAGTCAGAGGGGGGGGGGGGCCTTTCAATCTTCATAAAATTGCAACAGATACCTTAAATATATGCTAGAACATCATTGCTACCACATAATGTACATGTATTACATTGTTTTCCTTTAATTATATAGATTAATATAAGCTTGGTCCTAGAAAGAGCTTTAAAATGCTGTAAGATCACTAAAATTTAACCTTTTCGGCATTAGCACTATAACATTTGACTGAAATTACACTTTTCTGAAGTTGATCCCACTTGCCCTCATTTGCTTTTCGGCGCCACTGGTTGTCTGTCAAAGTTAGGAATTTTTGTAGTATTTTGATCCAAAGCTAAGCCTACAGTAACTAACAAAACACTTGTCCCAGCATGGAATTCTTAACCTTTCATTCCAGGAGCTGCGCTGGTGCATCATTAAAGATCCTGTGCCAGTGCATTATCTTAGATACGCGGGTCTCCCATAGGGAGCCTCGCATAAATAGAGAATGCACTAGCTACAAGATCAAGGTAAATATTGTTCTCTTACAAGTATATATGCGAGGTGCCCTTTGGGAGACTCGCATATATACGAGAATGCATTGGCACAGGGTTTTCACAAAATTTCAGGAAGCTCCAGTCATGGAAGGGTTAAGATAAATTTTTGACTCCACAATTGACAGCAAGTAAACTTAGAGGCTTTGATGTACATTTAACCCTTCAAGACGGGAGCTGCGCTGGTGAAGCATTAAAGATCAGTGCATAGGGAGCCTCGCATATATCAGAACATGCACTGGCTTACAAGATCAAGGTAAATATTGTTAGGGCAATGCATTCTCTTATATATGCGAGGCAACCTATGGGGGACTCGCATATACAAGAAAATGCATTGGCACAGGGTTTCCGCAAAATTACAGGAAGGTCCAGTCATGAAAGGGTTAAGATAAATTTTTGACTCCACCATTGACAGCAAGTAAGCTTAGAGGATTCGAAGTACATTATGGGGGAGGAGGCTTCTAAAAACCTGCCAGGTGTACAAAGGTACAATCTGCAATATTTTTAATATCTATAAACTTTATGGACTTTCTTTGGGTGCAATCCTAGTTAATAGCTTAGATTTCTGTAGAGCACTAAATGTTAGTGTTCTGTAAATCAGTTTAATCACATAACTCGGTATTACAAACCGAGCCAGATGTGCCTCCTAAGACTGGTAATTATTATAATAGCTGTACATCATGTGCTCAACTAATTATCAACCCCATATGTCATAAAATCAATGACTTAATCCATTTAACGTATAAACTCAAGTATTGTAAGGTATTGCTTGGGGCAGGTTAACTATTAACTAAACCTTTCCTTTACTAATACAATTCTCCCATCAGTTATAAAAGTATACATCAGAATGATCTATTATTCATTTGGAGGGGTTTACAGGTAACATAAGCCGATGACAGATAATACAAATTTAAAAGTATTCCTAGTCATCCGAGGGAAATGTTCAGATAAAATAAGTTCAACAAACAGCATGTGGTCATTTGTTGAACTTTAAGAACTTATAATCTGAACTTGTTCTAACACCTAAAGGAACTATACAGTAATGCCCTAAATAATCGACTATTTAACCACAGCAGAATTATGGGTAACTTTTCAGGATTTATTCGGAAATATGGCTTGTTGCCATTCATTGGAAAGCTCTCACTGAGAGCTTTCCAATGAATGGCAACAAGCCATATTTCGGACTAAATCCTGAAAAGTTACCCATAATTCTGCTGTGGTTAAGGAGTCGATTATTTAGGGCATTACTGTATGTACTAGTCAATGAGTATTTAGTAAAGAAAGTGTTCAGAAAATGATGACACAATGTCTTAACTCTCCCATTTAGTTATAAAGGTATACAAGATGATGGTCTATTCATACGTTATAGGGATCCTCAGATTGTACAAGTAGACAATACACACCCACAGAAGCCGGGTTACTCCTTTTGATTCATTTGTAGAATGTTCAGCTAAAACCTGTATGATCAACATAAAGCTGTTTGTTGAACTTACAAATGAATCAATGAGGATCACAACCACACATCAGGGAGTATCCAGTCATCAGATAGTGAATATTAATTACAGATTAAAGACCAGTTAGTAAGGAGACTAAAGAAACCTACAATTATAAGGTCAAAGAAAATTAACTGACTGCATGGTGGTTATAAAATTAACTGACTGCATGGTGGTTATAAAATTAACTGACTGCATGGTGGTTATAAAATTAACTGACTGCATGGTGGTTATAAAATTAACTGACTGCATGGTGGTTATAAAATTAACTGACTGCATGGTGGTTATAAAATTAACTGACTGCATGGTGGTTATAAAATTAACTGACTGCATGGTGGTTATAAAATTAACTGACTGCATGGTGGTTATAAAATTAACTGACTGCATGGTGGTTATAAAATTAACTGACTGCATGGTGGTTATAAAATTAACTGACTGCATGGTGGTTATAAAATTAACTGACTGCATGGTGGTTATAAAATTAACTGACTGCATGGTGGTTATAAAATTAACTGACTGCATGGTGGTTATAAAATTAACTGACTGCATGGTGGTTATAAAATTAAGGTTGGTAGGTATGATAGGCTATTAATTTAAATGTTGTTTTTTTTCCCAATTTAATTTTAATATTTATTGTTGGCATTCCTATAGCTTTAACCTCTTGGCTGCTATACAGTAATGCTCTAAGTAAGCGACTTCTTAACCACAGCAGAATTATGGGTAACTTTTCAGGATTTAGTCGGACATATGGCTTGTTGCCATTCATCGGAAAACTCTCGGGGCGAGCTTTCCGATGAATGGCAACAAGCCATATTTCCGACTAAATCCTGAAAAGTTACCCATAATTCTGCTGTGGTTAAGAAGTCGCTTACTTAGAGCATTACTGTACGTCTGTACTGAGTACGGATATAAAATGTCACGCTGTGTGCTATACGTCTGTACTGAGTATGGATATAAAATGTCATGCTGTGTGCTATACGTCTGTACTGAGTACAGATATAAAATGTCATGCTGTGAGCTATACGTCTGTACTGAGTACGGATATAAAATGTCATGCTGTGAGCTATATGTCTGTACTGAGTACGGATATAAAATGTCATACTGTGTGCAAAATCGTCTGTACTGAGCATGGACCTAGTTCAGCACACGAGCAGTTGGTCATTATTCATGACTGGAACTCAGAGATTGGTTTTAAACAGTGCATTATGTTCCAGGATTGTGAATAATTGCCTTTCAATGGAGTCATTTTTAGGGATTTTGAGATATTCCCGTTATATTTTTCCACTGGAAAATGGCCATAATTTCCTAGGCCCAGTGACGATGTCATGACGTCACTTTATAATAGCAGTGAACAGGTCAATGTCTTATAACTCATCTCCAAGTTTGAGCTAAGATTGTTTTCAATATCAGTATATAATCTGTTATAAACACGATTCTCTGAGAAAACAACTCATTCTGAAACATTGAATTTGTTACAGTAATGCCCTAAATAATCGACTCCTTAACCACAGCAGAATTATGAGTAATTTTTCAGGATTTAGTCGGAAATATGGCTTGTTGCCATTCATCGGAAAGCTCTCACTGTAGTCTTGTTATCAAACATACATTATAAAACATTTCTTGAAAACCATGACAACTTTAGGGTAGGTTGCTTCATGAAGGGAGCTGCGTTGGTGCAGCATTAAAGATCATGTGCCAGTGCATTCTCTTATATATGTGAGTCTCCCACTGGGAGACTCGCATATATAAGAGAATGTACTGGCTTACAAGGTCAAGGTAAATATTGTTAGTCAATTCATTCTCTTATATGTGTGAGTCTCCCTACTTGCATATATAAGAGAGTGAATTGGCACAGGGTTTTCACTAATTTCCAGGAAGCTCCAGTCATGGAAGGGTAAAATATGGTCGGCAGGGAGACACCAATATCTTTTTCTTTGGTCTCTGTTAAATGCCACAATGGAAATAAAGTACCATGATATTATCTCTATTCAAGAAGACATGTGCCTAGCTGTTAAAATATTCTCTTGCAAATGGATGATGAATTGCAAATAGAAATTTAGCAATACTCTGGATAAGCTACTCAGAAATGCCTGCTATGGCATATCAGTTGCACTGTAACATGCCAGCTTGTATGATAAATTGCAAATAGAAATTTGGAAATACCATTCCCAACATATGTTGAGGGCGTAATTATACAGATGATTGAATTGAGAATTGCTCCATTAGGGAGCCATGTCAAAAAGCTATCTGTCAGCACCCTCTGCCAAGATAAGCAGACCCTCTGTATATTAGTTATATGACTCCCAGCTCCCAGGCTATTCTTCAACAGGCAGAGAGAAAAGAGTTCTCCAAATTTAATTAACAGATCTCTGGAACACCTCTGGAAGTGAATTTTACTATGTAGCAACAAAAACATTCCACACCTCTGGCTATAAACATTCTGGGCATACCCGTATTTAGATCTTTATTTATGCTTCTTTCTCACAGTATCAGTTTAATATTACATATTGCCTTTTATAATAACAATGTTTGAATTTATTGGTTCCAGCTTCAAATATATTTATATAGTGGCTGATATCTTTGTATCTGTGTGTATCTCAAGAAATGAATGGTTTCAGGATTCTGAGAAAAAGTGACAAATAAGTGATGCGTCCATACTTTCATTTTTTCTTTTTTTTTCTATGCAGCATTATAATATTTAATTGTGAAAAAGTAGTTCAAAGTAGTTATTTATTATGAATATTAATCCAAATTGATAACACATGTCGTCATTCTTATATATTAATTACATGCAATGACGAAATAATTTGTGTTAGTTTATCACTGATAGTTGCGTCCCGAATCGAGATGTAAATATTTACAATTGAGAGCAAAGTTCAGACGATGCATGTTTTCTATGGAGTGGTATGGTCGATTTCGGTTGATTTCGGCAATATTAGTAGAATGCTACATTACCCAAGTTGACATAGTGCCTGGGTACTAACTTACCAATTTCACACACCGAACAAGTCCATAATATGTCTTTAATAAGAAATATTCACACATAAAATTTGATAAATCAATCCAGATTTTATAATGAAAAGCAAACAGAAATTTGGAGATGCCATTTAACGATTCCTAACATATGTTGAGGGCGAAATTATACAGATGACTGAACAGAGAATTGCTCCATTGGGGAGCCATGTTAAAAAGCTATCTGTCTGCACCCACTGACAAGACAAGCAGACACTCTGTATATTTATTTTTATTATTAGTTATATGATGATTCCTGAGTATCACATTATTCTTCTACAGCTGAGGGGGATGTGTTCTCCAAATGTAATGAACAGATCTCTGGAAGTGAATTTTAATAGGGAGCAATAAAAACATCCCACACTTCCGGCAACATATTCTGTGCACAAGGGTACCAGTATTTAGATCATTATTTATGCTTCTTTCTTCACAATGTCAGTTTAATATTACACATTGCTTTTAATAAAAATGTTTGAATTTATTGGTTCCAACTTCAGGAATATGATATGACAGCTGATATCAATCATATCATTAGCATTTGTGTATGGTATGTATCTCAAGAAATTAATGATTTCAGAATTCTGAGAAAAAGTGACAGACGAGTGATGCCTCCATACACCATACTTTCCTTATATATTTTGTATTTGCATGCAGCATTATTTTACTGTGAAATGCCAGTGAATATCTCCCTGAGAAAGTTAACCAGATATGTTCAACATATAATTCCGTAAATGGGTCCAAACCAGTCCCAACATATGTTGAGTTCGTAATTATACAGATGACTGAACAGAGAATTACTCCATTTAATAGGGAGTCATGTCATAAAGCTATCTGTCAGTACCATCCTCCAAGACAAGCAGACATTCTGTATATTTAATAGTTATATGATTGCTCCCAGGTATCATATCATTCTTCTACAAGCCAGAGAGAAGTGTTCTCCAAATGTAATAAACAGATCTCAGGAAGTGAAATTATGTAGCAATAAAAAAGTTCCACACTTCCAGCTGCATGTAATATGCTATTCTATTGCTATCAAACCTGCAAATAGTGTGACTGTCATTTGCAGAATGAGGTCCCCAGAGTGTGAATTTAGTGAGGCTATCTCACACTGTGGGCTAGGATCACCAAACTCACCCTCTGGGAACCTCATTCTGCTTAGGCCTCATCTTCTGAAAGGTATTTAATATAGTCTCAAATTAGTTACTTTTTCCCTTCTTTTCAGTTTCTGTAACGCCTAATTTGCAGAAGATAAAATCCATAATCGAGGTGACTAATAGGTGAACATCACCAAATTCAACTGGGGAACTTCAATCTGATCCTAGGTCTCCCATAGCAGTTGAGGCGTAAGCAGAACGAGGTTCCCAGAGGGTTAAGTTGGTGATGCTAGCCCACTATAGCATCACTAAATTCACCCTCTGGGGACCTCATTCTGCAAATGACAGACAAACTATTTGCAGCCTGGATGCTATTCTATGCTATAGTGGCAGTGATAACAGTATTTAGATTTTTTATGCCTCTTTCTCTTCACAATGTCAGTTTATCTTACATATTGAGCTAATAACGTTTCAATTTATCACTTCCAGAATGAGGAATATGATACTGGGGCTGCCCTAATAATGTTTGAATTTATGACACACAGAATCAGGGAAATGATATCATGAAAGTCAGAGCAGGAGCAGAAGATATGAATTAACCCTTTACCCAACAGAAGGGCCCTGTGCCAATGCATTCTCTTATATATGCGAGTCGACCATAGGTTGCCTCGCATATATAAGAGAATGCATTGGCTTAACACATTAAAAATTATTAAAAAAAATTATATTTTTTTTTTTTTTAGGCCAATGCATTCTCTTATATATGCGAGGCGACCTATGGTCGACTCGCTTATATAAGAGAATGCATTGGCACAGGGCATAACTGTAACTATCACAATGTGGTCAAGGTGACGGTTCCAATGATATCCATATTTGTATGGTTCTATCGAGACAGACCGAAGATATTTTAGGCTGTTGAAGCTTTATTTGGCCGGTTTTGGCCGGTTTGTTGGGTAAAGGGTTAAATGAAATTAGTGATAAGTTCGATAAGATTTGGTGGCAGAGATAGGAGGTCTTATACTGGTATTTGGAGGGGGTGGCAATACTGTCCTATGAATTACAACTACATTTGTTCATCTGGTTAAATATATTGAAAATAATAGAAGAGGGGGAGGGTATGGGGCATTGCCGCATTGGGGTGGGTGGCAGATGTGAAAGATCCTTACAGGCACGTAAATTAGCCAGGAGCGCAGGTTAATGAGAGACCCTTCTTTCAGGCAGGAAATGACACTGACAACCATGAAAATTGGCAGAAACATGGAAAGCTGGCCAGATGTAGCAAATGTACACAATCAGAATTAAATTGCAGAGTGGCCCCATAAAACTGTATTTACAGTATACTATAATGCCCTAAATAATCGACTCCTTAATTTTTTAAGGATTTAGTCAGAAATATGGCTTGTTGCCATTCATCGGAAAACTCTCAGTGAGAACTTTCCGATGAATGGCAACAAAGCCATATTTCTGACTAAATCCTGAAAAATTACCCATATTATGCTGTGGTTAAGGAGTTGATTATTTAGGGCATTACTGCATATGTAAGCCAAGATATATGAATTTCTAAAATTAAAGTTAAAGGAATGGCACAAATTCTTACTTAGTAGACCTGTAGATATCAAATCTGGCCTAATTTAACCTTATCATGACCGGACCCACGCTGGTGCAGCATTAAAGATCCTGTGCCAATGCATTCTCTTATATATGCGAGTCTCCTCGCATATATAAAAGAATACGCTGGCTTACAAGGTCAAGGTAAATATATTGTTGGGCCAATGCATTCTCTTATATATGCGAGACTCCCTGTGGGAGACTCGCATATATAAGAAAATGCATTGGCACAGGGTTTTTGAAAAATTTCAGGAAGCTTCAATCATGGAATGGTTAATTATGAAGCAGGTACGGTACGTTCAGGGGTGGCGGAAGCACAGAAGGGCAAGGGTGGCTTATCCTTCAGAAGGGCACATTTCCCAATGTAGATTATATAGTTGTACAGTAGTCAGACAAGAGGAAGGGAGGCTGGAGTCCAAGCATGATCTACATGTAGTTCTGCCATACTTTTATGAGGCTTTGATCTATGATTAACAAGAGCATCGCTAGGGTGTGGCAAAATACACACTTTAGCCATTTCGAATATACATTGTACTACCGCAAAATAAAATAATAATTTGAGCTTACAAAGAATATCTGAATTACTCCTAATTTCAATGCCAAAATGCGGTCAAATTCTAAGTCGAAAAAATGGCTGTAACTCATGAGAAAATAATTGGACAGATCCCATATTCGTACTTGGCCTGTATCTTTAGCTGGGAAATACACAAAACATCTTTGGTTCAGATCAAATAATCCAATCTGGAGTTATCGATCGGAAACCCAAAAAATATTGACAGACGAACGGACGGCTAGACAGACCAGACTGATTATATAATACAACCTTTTTTTTCAAAAGGGTATATAAAAATTGCAGTTGCTGAATCTATAGCAGTCAAATAGGAATTAAGGATTTCCAAATGGTTCATAAAATAATTGTCATCTGTGACAATAAGTACTTTGTCTTATTAACATTTCTATACTAAATACCCATTGTCGTCTTCATGTAGTTCCCTTAAGAACTGTTCAGATAATAAGTTCAACAAATGACCATTGATCATTTATTGAACTCATTATCTGAACATTTACACCAAACAATATGAACCCTTCTGTACAGTAATGCTCTAATTAATCGACTTCTTAACCACATTTGAATTATGGGTAACTTTTCAGGATTTAGTCGGAAATATGGCTTGTTGCCATTCATCGGAAAGCTCTCGGCAAGAGCTTTCCGATGAATGGCAACAAGCCATATTTCCAACTAAATCCTCAAAAGTTACCCATAATTCTGCTGTGGTTAATAAGTCGATTAATTAGAGCATTACTGTAATTGTTTTATCTTTTTATCTGCCTGTTTTCTGCTCATTCTTCCTGAACATCCCTCCAAATGAATAAAAGACCATTCCAGTGTATACTATTATAACTGAGCTGGAGAATCCATTCAGTATAGAAATGGTTAACCCTTTCTATACAAACACTCATTGACGAGTAGTTCCTTTAGGAATGTTCAGATAATGAGTTCAACAAACGACCACAGGGTACTTTATTGAACTTATTATCTAAACATTTCCCAACGAATATGAATTATTCTGCACATGAATCATCATTTAATTTTGTCTGGCTGTCGTCTGCTTATATATCCTTGACATCCCTCCAAATGAGTAACAAACCATTCCAATGAAAACTTTTAGAACTAAGTGCGAGATTCCATTTACTATTTAGGCATTTTATTTTTTATTACTTGGTTTACGGATTTCCCTACCCAAAAAAAAGCTGTTTGTCAATAAAAATAAAATTTTAGTTTTCGGTTTTTTTATTTCCGCCAATGGTAATATTAATCCAGGCATATATAAAAAAAATAGAAAAAAGTATAAGTTTACGTAAAATGTACAACAACATCGATTGAACAGCGAAGCCTCCTGGTGATGTTTAGGATAGGATAGGATATTTTATTTCAATACACATACATATTACATAATAATGATAACAATTATAGATAATTTTGTGATATATATTTATGGTATTGAATGTCAACGCCAACATGATGGACGCTGATATTGGCAATATTTTTTCGTCAATCCGTATCAGGCTTTAAAGAAACAACCAAATTAAAAAATATATAATTGCCCGTGCTTGTTTTAGATGAGGAGATTATTATACAGTAAATATTTTATTTCTCCCCACCCTATTTTTTGACAATTAAATTTAAACAAAAAATATACAGATTTTATCTTTATTTTTTTTCCTACCACATCCCCCACCTTTGAGCTGTAAACCAAGTAATAAAAAATAAAATGCCTTAGAAAGGATTAATATTCCACACCCATTGACGTGAGGCACATGTATTCAATGGAATCCCAGCCATTGAATACATATTAGTGTATACCTCTAGTGGAATACAAGCCGGAACTATTCTTGTTGACGTTGTCGCCAAGAAAGATGACGTATGTTACGTTGATCATCCGCTTCCGGTGATCCCCCCGTAATTACTGGTTATTTGTCAAACTTAAATCACAATAAAGGTAGCTATAGTAACAATGGAGGTGACATTCATGGATTGAACTTATTTGACTGAACGGTGTAGAATAAATACAGAACACAACTTGCATCATAATCTCAAATCTTTTATAAAACTCGTTGCGGAAGGCGCAAAGTTATATTTCGCTCGAGCTACGCTCTCAAGAAATACATCCTTGCGCCATCCGCAACTCATTCGATAAAAGATTCTTGATTAAGATGCGCGTTGTGTTCTGTCTATATATATAAGGACTTTTACATACTTAATGATTCCATCCTCGATATATATATCAGCATATTGTGTTTGATCGTCATTCACTATCATTCCATTCTTTATATGCAGTCTGGTCTGTGCGCTCTGAAAGACAAATAGAGGAATAATATACTGATAACAATATCGTATTTGTGAAAACTGCAAAGAGTTAGATGACAAAATACACCACATTACTATTATAAGTTGCTCACTACTATCACACGAACATCAATCATTCTTTTAAACAATTACCGAAAGACATCCAAGAGTTAACTGGAATACACCAATTGAAACAAATAATGACATGCTCGCAACCGAATGTACTAAAAGCAATTGCCCATTTTGTCTACCACGGACTTGCCAAAAAGGGAAAATGGCAACCAAGTGACCAACTGCTAGACAGAATATGCAACCAGACGAATGCAAATCTCCAATAAAACGAATGCAAACGTCCAATAAGATCAAACTACATACAAACATATATCTCTTCAATAATATGTGTGACATATAATATGTATCTATACACTTTACCATATTTGGTGTAAAAGTATAATAAATAAATTGATAACAGGAGCCTCAGATATATACATGTAAGAGAATGCACTGGCTTATAAGGTCAAAGTAAATATTGTTAAGCCAATGCATTCTCTTATATGCGAGGCTCCCTATGGGAGACTCGCATATATAAGAGAATGCATTGGCACAGGGTTTTTGCAAAATTTCAGGAAGCTCCAGTCATGGAAGGGTTAAAGGGATACTGTACTCAAATGTAACCAGATTTCCATTATTCGAAAGTCTGTTGAGTACGAAGTAATGTTACGGATGGCAGATTAGCCGGAATGCCAAAATACCAATTGTCGTTGTCGAGTAATTTTTGGACAGTTTTCAAGAAATGTATCAAATAAATATTATATCATATGCATACTAGTCCCATATACTCATTGTTTTTAAAGCCATTGTATAGTCACTGGTCAGTGAGTGGCTTGAGTATACGCCCGGTATCAACATAATTTTTAACACGATTGTACGTGTGCCAGGCGTTGCCCTATCCACTATCCGTGAACTATTTTGATTACATCTTGTACACGGATATTCGTAATTTAATTTACGGCTCCAGCCATAAATTAAATTGATATCAAATTTGTAACTTTGATTTTAAGATAACCTATTAACCTGAATGTTTACAGAATACATCTTCGACTCAATTTTTTTTAGTTTTCCATATATTTTCGATATTAGATCGTTGTTATCACCGGGAATTTATTGAAAATGGCGTACAATACCCCTTTAAATTTGAGTTAAATTCTGACTAAAGAATTATCGATAACAGTTCGTCATTTAACCCTTTACCCAACAGAATGGCCCTGTGCCAATGCATTCTCTTATATATGCGAGTCGACCATAGGTCGCCTCGCATATATAAGAGAATGCATTGGCTTAACACATTAAAAATTATAAAATTGTTAAAGAATGTAAGAAAAAATGGTAAAAAGTGTTAAAAAAAGATTTTTTTTAGGCCAATGCATTCTCTTATATATGCGAGGCGACCTATGGTCGACTCGCATATATAAGAGAATGCATTGGCACAGGGCATAACTGTAACCATCACAATGTGGTCAATGAGCCGGTTCCAATGATATCCATATTTGTATGGTTTTATTGAGACAGACCCAAGATAATTTAGGCTGTTGCAGCTTTATTTGGCCGGTTTTGGCCGGTTTGTTGGGTAAAGGGTTAAAGGTGTCATAGTTTTGTGTGAAACCACATGGAAATGACATAAGATACCTATTTCATCACTGATCAGACTGATACATGTATATAAATCATATATGTAACATGTATATAAATCATACATGTAACATGTATATAAATCATACATGTAACATGTATATAAATCATACATGTAACATGTATATAAATCATACATGTAACATGTATATAAATCATACATGTAACATGTATATAAATCATACATGTAACATGTATATAAATCATACATGTAACATGTATATAAATCATACATGTACTAATACTGATACATGTATATAAATCATACATGTACTAATACTGATACATGTATATAAATCATACATGTACTAATACTGATACATGTATATAAATCATACATGTACTAATACTGATACATGTATATAAATCATACATGTACGAATACTGATACATGTATATAAATCATACATGTACTAATACTGATACATGTATATAAATCATACATGTACTAATACTGATACATGTACATAAATCATACATGTACTAATACTGATACATGTATATATATCATACATGTACGAATGCTGATACATGTATATAAATCATACATGTACTAGCTGCAGGGTCCGCGCTGGACCAAAATTTACTTTTGCCAAATGAAAATATTTTTTGCCAAATTATTTTAGCATTTGCCAAATGCTATCCCCGATAGTATATCATTTTCTGCAACCTTAAGTCTTATGTTTCGACACTCGTGGTTTGAACGACTTTTGATATCGATAGAAAAGCAGTTAGTTAATAATTAATTATACTCGAATCTCAATTGCGTTTTATCATACAACAATAAGCCAATCACCGAACAATACAATGGTAGAAGGGTTGCTTCATCAGAAGGGCACATCACAGGAGGATTAGCTATGTAAACACTACCACCACACTAAATACTAGTAATCCCTCCAACCATCAGTACTAATGCTATGAGATTAACTGTATCTTAATAGAGGTGTTAACTTTTTCTAACCCTTATAAAACACAATTAATATAATTATGTTGTAAGAGTTTCCTGAAATGAATGATATTGATTGACCAATATTTTTCAACTTTCTTGAGGAATTAAAAAGTGACTTGCCAAAACTTTTAACAAATGAAAATATTTGTTGCCAAATCAGCATTTTTGCCATTGGCAAATTTGGCAAGTGGCAGCGCGAATCCTGACTAGCTAAGCCCGTGTCATGCTTTCAGTCACAAAGCTATAAATTATTCCAGACTAATATACCATAGATTATACTGAGCATTTGCCTGAGTCAGTACCATAAATAATCAACATGCAGAAACTAATCAGATTTTCACATCAAAGTGAACAAATGTACTAGTAATATCTTTGATAAAAATTTGTGTGGCGACCTCATATTTTGCGTGATCCTGACTCCATAAGATAATATTATCTGCGATGCAGTGACACAAACTGGTTTCTTTTCACCAGAGTTAAGTGATTCATACAATGTATTCACATCATATATAGTAAAAGGCGAGGTATGATAGGGCTGTGTGAGATATTAATATATAGGCAAAACGAATGTCATAAAATCATTAAAAATTCACACAATGACAGGCGGTGGTGCAAAACTGCATGGGGAAGTCACACGGCAACAATTAATGTTGCATATTCACTTATAAGTTGTTACATTGAGACAAGACAATTTTACTATGGTGTTAAATATCGGTATACTGTATACAATGAGTGGAGCTCTTCTTTATATCCACTAATTAGCATGGTTCTTCCCTTTCAAGTGATATTAAGTCAGGGTTTATGGACAAGCGGCTGGCCATTCAGAAACTAGAAGGTTAATCCCCACAGGGTCGAGATCTTTTAGTTTTGAATGGCCAGTCGTGAGTCGTTTAACTGACTTAAAATACAGTTTTGTAATATGCAAGAATGAATTATACTTTAATACAGATAAAAATAATTAAGATAAATCTTAATACATGTGTCATGAGACATATATCACCAACTTCAACTGGAGAACTTCAATCTGATCCTATGTCTGCCATAGAAGTTGAGGCCTACGCAGAATGAGGTTCTTCCCGAGGCTGAAATTGGTGATGCTAGCCAGCTCTACGGGCGGTTTATAGTCAGAATAGAATATACATATAGAGTATATGCAATATTTTAATTGGGATGCTCTCTGTAAGCCAGACATTGAACTATAAATTATGACTGGGAGGCTTTCACAGCATGGAGAATTATCTCTCTAGGGAGCCACAAATTGGGGAGCTTTATCTGATCAATACATAGTATGGGTGATATTTATATCTGATCAATACATAGTATGGGTGATATTTATATCTGATCAATACATAGTATGGGTGATATTTATATCTGATCAATACATAGTATGGGTGATAATTATGAGCAATTAGCTACAGATATACCACAGAGATATAACTGGGCCAGACTCAAGTATTGGAGAAAATCCATACAAAATGAGATAATCATGCATAACCATGTGACTCCAGTCACCCTGGATCAGCAGGAAACAAATTATTATGTGTTCAGGGACGTCTCTTACAGACACTAGCCGCATATAAATGTACATGTGCAATGTATGTGGCGGAGCGCTCTTTATTGACATATATAGCAGAAGACATCTGACATACCGCAGATGTAATTATTCACACCACTATCTCCGTCTATCGGTGCCTTTGTGAACTGATAGTGCTTCTTTGGTCAAACTTGTTTGTTATCACTATACTCTATAGTGTCTGGCTTGTGGCAGAAAAAGACGATTGACTTGTTTGTCTATCATTTCAGGATATGGACTTTTTTGCCATTGGTGTCTATGGTGCTTTTTTGTTTTCTCCAGGCAATAGGATAGTGATGAACATGTGTACATGTACATCATGTATAAATTAAATTAATACGAAAATATGGTCTCAATTATTAAAGAGGTACTCTACACTAAATCCGGCCATTTATGGGACCATCTCCTTTTATACTCAACAGAAAATTAATCAATTTGAGCCTCGGATGAGTGCAAAATACCCCAATTTACTTATGAACGATGTAAAACAAGATGGCAATTATAATGAAAATGAATTTATGGCTGGAGTCATAAATTCATTTTCATTATAATTACCTTGTTGTTTGCATCGTTCACAGAGCACATGAGCATATTTTGCACTAATCCATGGCTCAAATTCATTCATTTGTTGCATATACATGTATTCTGTTGAATATAAAAGGAGATGGTCCCATAAATGGCCGGGTTTAGTGTACAGTACCCCTTTAAGATTTGGGAATAGGCCGCAAGTTCTACCAATGAACATTTTCACCAATGAGCCAAAGTTCGGAATCCTTACATACAGTGTATAGACAATTTTAAAGGCATATTCAGTATCTAAAGTTAATAGCTCATGCAGTACTCTGACAGTATATATGCCTGCTTGATTAATTAGCTTCAAGTATGATATATTATATTATTTCCATAGTGTAGTGTAATGCTCTCCCTTTGATGTCAGTTGGTGACGTAACATGTACATGTAATGGCTGATGCAGCCACAAACTATCTATTGATACATAGTATGGGTAATATTTATAAGCAATCAACCACGGATATACCACAAAGATACATGTATCGGTATACACATTTAACATGCCAAGCTGGAGTATTGGGGAAAATCCATACAACCTGAGAGAATCATGTGACCAGATCAGCAGAATCAAATTCTATTGTGGTTGAAGGATGTCTCTGTCAAATATTAGATTGCAGTGTAATCTATCACATGGGACATGTATTAATGTACAACCTATGCAGCATGTAGGCTCATCCTAGACAGCATGTAAGCTTGAAGAATGGATTATTGCCACAGGGAATTGTAACAAGCTCGGCTATTCCAACTGCACGCATTGGATGTTCCAGTACGATTCCTGCATAAACCCCTTTTTCTCAGTACTGCATTTGCATAAAGAGAAAGGGATATGGAATCGTATTAAACGTGCCAGACAGGAATATTGGGAAAACACCATACACAATGAGATATTCATGCACATTCATCATGTGACTCCAGTCCTGCCAGATCAGCAGAAACAAATTCTAATGTGTTGAAGGATATCTGTCAATGTTACATTGCAGTGCATCTATCACATTAAGCATACATGTATATGTTATCAGGGGTCCATTTAATTTTTTTAATTTGTATACCATTCCCTGTTTTTTTTTCATTTTAAATTGGTTAGCAGAAATAATTGTGATGCAAATCCAGTTAAATCGAGCGCTGGTAATATATATTCAATTTTAAAGGCACATTCTTCACTCGTTTCAATGTTTTAAACAGCTTGATATCAGCCAGAGGACAGTAATAGTACATGTATATCCCCTCAAGACTCCAGTAGCATACATGTATGAGCTTGGTCTGGAATGTGCTTTGAAATCAGGACTCAAAATACAACCACCAAACTACAATGTGTAGATGATGTTCATCAGCTTTTGGTGGATGAGGGCATCATGAGGCCAAACAAAAAATACCTGTGTTTAGGGTTTCCCTACCTACCCTAGAAAATGGTGCCTACCAAAAACTTTTTATTGGACTGTAGACACAGATAAAAAAAATTATCAGTGAGAAGGGCATCGAAAGGTATCTTACCCATTTTCAAACCTCTCCTATAAAAAAATTTAGAAGTTTTTTTTAGTCTAGTGCTCTGATTAATTCAAGATTAACAATATTTAGTATTGAACGTTGCAATTAATCTGAATTGTGGAGCTTTCTAGATTGAATTGTCAATGACCCCATGGAATTCAGAATAAAAAAAATAAAAAAAGAATTTTCCCTACCTACCTACATGTACATGTACCTACCCTAATTATTTTGGACCATGTAAACCTAAACACAGGTATTATTTGTTTTGGCCTGAAGCAAACATGAACTTAAAATTAACTGGCAATTAATGATGTAGTTAAAGAGTGATCTGAGCTTTTCATGTGTGAAGCAGAGATGAACTATAAATTAAACAGTGACCTGCATGTAACAACTAAGGCACCCCCCTCCCCCAAACTATCTGATCATAATCTGATGCTGCTAACCAGTTCTTTAAGTGCAAGTCTGAATATAGTGTGTCTGACATTTGCAGAATGAGGTCCCCAGAGGGTGAATTTAGTGATGCTATCCTGCATAGCAGGCTAGCATCACCAAATTCACCCTCTGTGGGACCTCATTCTGCTTAGGGCTCATCTTCTAGGAAGTAATTATAGTCTTAAATAACATTATTTTTAGTTACATTTTCCCTTCTGGGAAGTTTCTATATCCCCTAATTTGCAGAAGATAAAATTCATAATTGAGGTGACAAATGGGTAAACATCAACTGGGGAATTTCAATCTGATCTAGGTCTCCTATAGCAGTTGAGGCCTAAGCAGAATGAGGTCCACAGAGGGTGAATTTAGTGATGCTAGCCCACTATGCGGGATGGCCTCACTAAATTCACCCTCTGGGGACCTCATTCTGCAAAAGTCAGACACATTAAATTCAGGCTTGAGCAGAGATGAACTTGGTTGTATTCCAGAAGTATGGTCTGGTCTGTTGGCTGATGGAATGATTGTCTGGTCTGTTGGCTGATGGAATGATTAAATTTTTGCACAGCATGTGCGGATTAGGAATATTGATTCCATTAAAGAATCCCAGACTCTCCTCAAATTCAGGGGCAATAACTCCCGCAGACCCAGGCATTTTGTCTGGGACGGAAATTGAGCATGTATAATCATATTATCTCATGTAATTCTTCTGTACTGTGACATATATCAAAGGGAGCTGCATTAGTTGAAGAATTGCCTTGGAGCACATAACATGCAAGTCTGGATATATAGTGTGTCTCACACAGAATAAGGCCCCCAGAGGGTGAATTTAGTGACACTATACTGCACAGCAGGCTATCATCGCCAAATTCACCCTCTGGGGACCTCATTCTCATTCTAATTCTGGGAAGTATCTATAGTCTCAAATTAACAGTGTTTTTAATTACTTTTCCCCTTCTGGGAAGTTTTTCCCCTAATTTGCAGAAGATAAATTGCATAATCAAGGTGACTGTGTCAACATCACCAGAAGAGCGCATTAATTCTCTTATATATGCAAGGCGATCCTATGGGAGGCTCAAAATATAAGAGAATGCACTGGCACATTATATTTAATGTTGCACCATCACTCCCGTCATGAAAGAGTTAACCCTTTACCCAACAAACCGGCCAAAACCGGCCAAATAAAGCTTCAACAGCCTAAAATATCTTTGGTCTGTCTCAATAAAACCATACACATATGGATATCATTGGAACCGGCTCCTTGACCACATTGTGATAGTTACAGTTATGCCCTGTGCCAATGCATTCTCTTATATATGCGAGTCGACCATAGGTCGCCTCGCATATATAAGAGAATGCATTGGCCTAAAAAAAATCTTTTTTTAACACTTTTTACCATTTTTTCTTACATTCTTTAACAATTTTATAATTTTTAATGTGTTAAGCCAATGCATTCTCTTATATATGCGAGGCGACCTATGGTCGACTCGCATATATAAGAGAATGCATTGGCACAGGGCCCTTCTGTTGGGTAAAGGGTTAGAGACCCTTTAAACTTATACACCATGTTTCTTGTTTTATGGTCTTCAAAAAAGCAAAATTGTCAGTTTGACAGGCACAATATAAACTTAGGCTATCATACTACATGTGACCTTTTAAACAGACTGCTCACATTTATACTGAGGAAGATTTTCCAAGCCAGGGTTTAGCCTATCCTGATCGGGGAGCGCCAAACAAGTTAATGTAGTGTGTGGGGTATCAGGGACTGACCAGGTTTGGGCACCCTTTATGTGTATATACACCAGAAATTCAATGATATTAAATGAGCAAATACTGGTAGCATTGAGTGTTTTGTATACCTGTGTTAAATGTTATCTATGGTTGTATACATACTTGTAACTGAACAGCCATTATGAATCAAATCTATCTGCAAGCCACTATCAGAACCAGTCTTCCTAATGATATTCCACACAGTGGGGGGAATGTAATCTTCAAAAGATATCAACACCTCCACCCCAAGGCACTAATGATGAAACTAATCCAAGGTTTTAACTCAAAGAATCTTTAATAGGCAGAGTATATGGTCTGACTAATGGCAGGTGCAAAAATGAGGATAGGGTCAGGACTGTCTATGCACTGTGAATAAAAGCATCCACCTGTTTGCATAAAATATCAAAGTTATGTAGCCAGGTAGCCTGGTTTATATACATGAGTGATTTTAAATATAGAAGGCGAAATTTCAATATTTTTTCAGGCATGGATTCCGATTTATATAGGATGCCTACTGAACATTATAATTGGAGTTGTTTGTGCAAAGATGCTAAGGAGAATAGAAAGGGAAAGGTAGTCACTTGCTGGTGGGGTATTCAGTCGTGTCAAGAGCTATTATACAAGGATATCATGTGTGAC
Organism: Siphonodentalium dalli; assembly: GCA_032622095.1. Classification (NCBI taxonomy): domain Eukaryota; kingdom Metazoa; phylum Mollusca; class Scaphopoda; order Gadilida; family Siphonodentaliidae; genus Siphonodentalium; species Siphonodentalium dalli. Next base: position 189,626,279 of record CP136067.1, on the reverse strand, counting down.
AGCGTACAAATTCAGTGTAAAATGCTTTTGTTGCGCCTTTTGTTGCAAGGGCGAATTTCGGTAGAGTGGTTTAACTGTACTACAATGGCCCCCATGGTGTTATATAATGACGTTAAGTAAACAAAGGGGATAAAGTCAGATCATTGATAAGCTTGTTAACAATGATATACTGGTATGGATCGCAACAGGTTGTGGGAATATAATAGATACTCACAAACTGAACAACCTAGAAGCCAGAAAGAAAACACTCCCGGAAATAGCATTGGGGGAAAAAAAAATTGTAATTTCGAAGCTCCAATTTCTTCAGTTTTACAATCTTCTTGGTGTACATATAATAGGCAGTAACTGTTGTTTTGGCAAATTATACCTGAACCTGCTACTGGTATATACCAGCATACAAGGATACAAAATACCCCAAATCTCTATCCCAAAGAAATATGTTACTTTTCCAGTGTGGAGGGGGTTCAGAAAATAATTGCTAGTAAATGTAGGTGAGAAAATAAATTTATCAGATCAGATTGTGGGGGATGTCTTGACCTTATACCAACCCCCCCCCCCCCCTAGAATGATCAAAAACCAGATCAGTTATGCCCTGTCAGTGCCAGATCAAAATTGATATAATAGCACATAATTGTTATATAACACATGTGGGTAGGGTTGTTATATAACACATGTGGGTAGGGTTAACTGTTAGAATGCATCATCTTGACACTCAGCTGTAATATGTTTGTCAGTCATAGAGTATATATAAACCACCACTAGAGCTATTTTAGTGTGCCGCCCCTGCAAGATTGCAATGTGGTTTGTGTTTTCAATAACAGTGTGTGTTATGTTCACATGTTGAGGGACTCAAAAAAGAAGAGACCCAGTGTGCACTGTGTAATCAGCAATCTTTGCCAGTAATAACATTCTTCAAACTATCTACAGAGCACATATATCATTGGTTTAACTTTTATTATCATAAACTTTACTCAGGACTCAACAATCAATGTCTTGGCTAACAATAGGATGTTTGAGTGGGGGGGGGGGGTGCATAAATGTAACAAGAGCAATTATAGGGGGAGAAGTTCCGGAAATATAGAATACTGGCTGATGTGCCCCGACTTCGTCAAGGCTATTTAGGGATTTCTTTGCCATAAACATGCCTATATGAGCATACATGTTTATGAGCGAGGTCAAGGACACGGTCGCATGTGAAATTGGGCCCGCCCATATTGTGCCCGGGATCAAATTAGAACTACATACCAAATTTGAGTTGGATCGGTCGAGGTAAGGACCTAATACAGTACAGTGTATGGACTGACGGGTGGCCGAATCGATTCAAGATCGATCGAATCGATTCAAGTTCGATTCAATATTGCAACATTGGATTCCCATTTGAAATATAAATTTTGAATCTGCAGAAAAGTGCCGGACCCTATTGAAGTCATATAATTTTGTTACCAGTATACATGTATATTAACCCTTTACCCAACAGAACGGCCCTGTGCCAATGCATTCTCTTATATATGCGAGGCGACCTATGGTCGACTCGCATATATAAGAGAATGCATTGGCACAGGGCATAACTGTAACCATCACAATGTGGTCAATGAGCCGGTTCCAATGATATCCATATTTGTATGGTTTTATTGAGACAGACCCAAGATAATTTAGGCTGTTGCAGCTTTATTTGGCCATTGTTGGGTAAAGGGTTAAAGCGATAAAGTACATGTACTCCACATTATTAGTATACTACACAGTAGTGCAAGCAATTAGCTCATCTTCATGATAGCCAGGTTGGATTATACTTCATTATTGCCCATGTGGCTCATAAACCAGGTAATTACACACCAGTAATACTGGTATGTGTTCAGTTTCCAATAAATATCACTTGATGTGCACAAACTGCAGCATACAGTCTGTAGATACAAAATAATAATTGTATGTACTATACACTATTGTATGCACTCATTAGTAAGCTGGGGGGGGTGTGAATATTTTGACACAAAAACTTGGGACAGGACTTACCTTCGAGGAGCCCCACATGCAAAATCTCAGTTTGCATTCATAGTGCTAATCTAATGTTGTGTTTTATGAATCATGATGAATATTTATTTATTTACTCTGTAATGAAAATAATTTGTTTTGTGTTTTTATTTGCATGAATATAAATTTTTGACATCTTCATACAGATTTAACCTGACATGAATGTAAAATCTCCCTCTAAGTTCTACAAAAATAGGGATGGGCTTATCTACAAGGACTACAGTAATGCCCTAAATAATCGACTCCTTAACCACAGCAGAATTATGGGTAATTTTTCAGGATTTAGTCGGAAACAAGCCATATTTCTGTCTAAATCCTGAAAAATTTCCCATAATTCTGCTGTGGTTAAGGAGTTGATTATTTAGGGCATCACTGTAGACTGGGCTTATCTTCAAAGATGGGCTTAGTGGGGGTGTATACAAGCCAAGCCATGTTTGAATGTCTTCAATTTAATAGTGTTATATCATCACTAGAAATCTCATTAACACTTCCAGTATATTCCACATGAGCAGTCTGGGTGTGACAATGTGGTTGTTGTTTCAAACCATGATTTGATTTGGATGGGACAGATTTTCAATCTTGAACAGAGTTGTTGAACATCCCAATGTGTCAGTCGTAGCATGGCCATTATGATGAAATTGTATTCATACATGTACAGTAATGCCCTAAGTAATTGACTCCTTAAACACAGCAGAATTATGGGTAACTTTTCAGGATTTAGTCGGAAATATGGCTTGTTGCCATTCATCGGAAAGCTCTCGGGGAGAGCCATATTTCCGACTAAATCCTGAAAAGTTACCCATAATTCTGCTGTGGTTAAGAAGTCGATTACTTAGAGCATTATATGAAGCAAAGAAAACCTCATGCTGAGCCAGTGCCAAACACTTTCAAATACGGTATACTGTATATTAAATCACAATAAGTATTCGGTCCGAATATTCGAACATTCGCTTGAATGATGTTGGCTTCCGAACATTCAAATATTCTTTAGAACATTTGAATATTCGGCATAAAACTATTGATTTGGCTTTCGGTGGTAATTGTACAGAGGTAGGTACTGCCAGTTTTCGTATATTTACATTGTCCCAAACATTCAAATATTACGCGAATATTCACTCATTGAGTTGGCAGAATATTTGAATGTCAAAATTGGCCGAATACCGAACACTAATCACAATCATAAAAATAAATATATTTTTATTTACAGCTTTAGTTTTATTCTGAGATAAAAATTCAAATTAGAAAGAAAGCTATACTGGTACATTCCATTCTCCACAAATAAAGTTTCAGAGTTGTGTTGACTTTAAAGTGTCTAATTGGTTGAAATTTCTTCATTCAGTATTTAGCAAGGGTCACATGCCAAATGAAACTGTATTCGTTGTGTGAACAGGCAAATTACTGATGACTGTTCAAACACTTTTGCACTCTGCAGTGTCTGCACAAACATGTGATATTCTGAAGGGTGCATTGTTGAACAAATAGAATATATATTTTGATCATGATCAAATGATATGCCTGACCTCTGATGCTACCTTAGAAGCATGATATACTGCTTTTGTTATGGGTAACCAATAAGTGGTAAGTGGGTGTCTGACCAGGTAACACATCATGTAGGGTTAGCGAAAATCACACCTAGCATCCCAGGATGACAGTAAAAAGTCAAAATGAAATGCTGGCTGACGGCCCGAAGGCTTTTTGATATGTCAAATTAGGATAAGTTTTAAGAAAAATGGCCTGAAACCAATTAGTCATATACATTTAATCACAAAGTGAAGTTGGTACCAAATGTATGGATAACAATAGAAAGAAGAGGGAATCTGCAAAGCATATGAAAATAGGGGGGTAAAAAAATAAGGGAACAGTGACCCAATTTTGTGCAGATACCACGATTCCTTGTTCACTTGTCATAAATTTAGGACGGAGAGCAGTGGCCCAGAGCGGTTTTACTAAATTTGGAAAATAATTTTGAACATACGCACCAAAATATCTCAATTAATAAAATCCAAAAGTTAAAATTTTTTATTTATAAATGAGATCATCAAAGAAGGAAGAGAGAAAAGTCAATAAGATCTTCATCAGTTGCAAGTTGCTAACCCGTGCCAAACTAAAGGTATAGTAATGCCCTAAATAATCGACTCCTTAACCATAGCAGAATTATGGGTAATTTTTCAGGATTTAGTCGGAAATATGGCTTGTTGCAGAGAGCTTTCCGATGAATGGCAACAAGCAATATTTCCGACTAAATCCTGAAAAATTGCCCATAATTCAGCTATGGTTATTAAAGTGGTTGATTATTTAGGGCATTCTGTATGAACACTAACTTTTCGATCAAATGAAATGCCTGACCTCTGATGCTCCCTTGAGACCATGATATACTGCTCCCTCCAAATGAGCCAGTTTATCATGCAATGAACCAGTTAACATTTCATGCTCTATGAATATTTTAACAGTAAAATGCTTCCTCTGGTGGCGGTTTTATTGATTGGAACAGCAGACGTGTTACACTTAACATTGATTTTTGCTAACTTAGTCTACTGAGACATGTATATTGTTCAGTTTGGTGATGAAGAATGGGGAAATCATAAGAAAGCCACCAGACAATGCCACAATCCACTAAGAAAGACAGATATATTGAATTTGTGCTCAATGTCATATGAGTTGCATTAGTACATGTATATAATAATATGGAGTTAACGTTACCAGTGGTATATAGAGATACTCACCAGGGATAGTACCAATTGAATATTAGAAATGAAGCATAAATGGCACAAGAGTAGAGGGAATAGGGGGACTCTTGAGAAATCAAAGGAAAACAAACAGAAATACCACAATCCATTATCATCATAGACAATTATATTGAGTTTACCATCATGATTTACTGGTGCTCATTAGTAGTATTACTACTGGTACTACTAATATATCCCTTCCATGACTGGATCTTCCTGAAGTTTTGTGAAAATCGCCAATGCCAATGCATTCTCTTATATATACGAGTCTCCCATAGGGAGCCTCACATATATAAGAGAATATATTGGTCTGACAATATTTACCTTGACCTTGTAAGTCAGTGCATTTTCTGCCACAGGATCTTTACTGATGCACCAGCACATCTCCCATCACGAAAGTTTTTAAACCCCTGTATATATTTCACTATTAGATGTATGCATCAATATAACTGACCATCTAGAGATGAAGCACAACCAGAAAAGTGGGGCATACGAAGGCATACACAAGAGAAATCATAAAATAAACTATCCAATAATGCCATAATCCACTAAGATACCAGTACATGTTCGGGTACATGTACATGTAGCCCAATACATTGAATTAGTGTGTTTTCGGTATCAGCAGTACAAGTAAATACATACACATACAGTAATGCCCTAATTAATTATGCTGTGGTTATGGAGTCGATTAATTAGGGCATTTCTGTACCAATATAAATGTTAAGATACAGTACTGTAGTATCTGGATATACTTGACAAGTAGATGTATCTATATGTACATGTATATGGTGTTTGAATATTTAGAGAACGAAACATACAATGCAAGTAGTCAGTCATCTGAAAAGAGGGACTTGGGATTGGGGAAAAACATCAGACAATTCCACAGTCCATTAGCATTAACAAATATAATGAGTCTGTGTGAAGCTTCACATACACTACAAGTATAAATACTTTACTTGTGGTAATATGTAGAGATGCTGGACCAGTAAATGGACTATGTACATTTGAATACTTAGCAATGATACATACAGTAATGCCCTAAATAATCGACTCCTTAACCACAGCAGAATTATGAGTAATTTTTCAGGATTTAGTCGGAAATATGGCTTGTTGCCATTCATCGGAAAGCTCTGACCACAGTAGAAATATGGGTAATTTTTCAGGATTTAGTACTGAGAGATATCCGATGAATGGCAACAAGCCATATTTCCGACTAAATCCTGAAAAATTACCCATAATTATGCTGTGGTTAAGGAGTCAATTATTTAGGGCAATACTGTAGATGGTCACCAGACTGGGGGAGGTACATGTACATGTACATTTAACTGAAGCAATTTCCACTGTTACCTCAACCCATGGAGTGGGCAGAAATGACCTTCTATTTATTTTATACCTTATGTAACCTTATGTTGTTAGTGGACGCTGGCTTCTATAGATGCCACTATATCCACCTCTGATTCTTCATCTTCTGGTTCTCCGAACTCTCCTGAATTTTTGTTTTTTGTTTGACTGATCGTATCAGGGTCTGTCAGCCTCAACTCAGCCTTGAAATTTAATTTAATTTCTTGGACCTGCCAATGGTAATCAAGATTGTTTTTGAATGAGTTCATGTCTTCTGCATAGACCACTTTTTCTGTTAGATGATTCCATGGCTCCACCACTCTTAGGCTGAATGAGTATTTCCTCACATCCCTGTTTGCTCCTTCCAGAAATAATTTATAATTATGTCCTCTGGTCCTGAGTTCGGTGCTTCTTCTTAATATGTCATTCACTTCCGGATCATAGGTGTTAAATATCTTGAAGCATTCTATCATATCTCCTCTTATTCTTCTGTAGTTAAGTGTTGGCATGGGGTGGATTCCACCAACGATGAAAGAAGGAATAGTCATTCCGTTATACAAAGGACCGCCTAAACCACCGACATCTCCTGATAGTTACCGTGCTATAACACTTCTATCGGTCCTATACAAACTATTCGAGTCCATTCTGTTGAGCCGTCTTCTTCAAAGCCACCAAATTAAACGATTTCCGAATGCACAACAAATGGGTTTTCAGAAAGGTATCAGCTGTTCGATGACGTCATTCATTCTCACGGAATCTGTATCATATGCCAAAGACAATAACTCCAATTTATATGTTGCCTTCCTTGACTCCAAGAAAGCCTTTGATAAAGTATGGCACACTGGCCTCCTGTACAAATTCATTCAGCTCGGTTTTTCGCCACACTTTGTCAGTTTGTTGGAGAACATCCATTCGGATGTGACTAGCAAAGTACTATATGACGGCCGCATGTCGCAAAGTTTCAAAATACTGCAATCTACTCAACAAGGTGGCGTTCTGTCACCTCTCTGCTATCTCGTCTTCATAGACGACCTACTTAACGAACTAGCAACTTCTCCATACGGACTAAGAATCTGCAATATCCCATGTGGCGCTCCTACTACTGCTAGGTCTTCTTGGATTTCTACCAATTGAATATCAACTGCATATCAAAAAACTTTGCTTTATGGGACGTCTTATCCATCTACCGTTCGGCCATCAATTACCATTACGACTGTTTGTCCTGAAAGCACACCTCTACAGACTATACAGTCGCTCCAGTGGTTTTGTACAGGAAATGTTCTCCATATTAGCCAAATACGATCTTTTGAACTATTTGAACGACTACCTGGACATTGGGGTCTTCCCAAAACTGTCAACGTGGATAACTCTTGTGAAGGCAGCTGTCAGGGGAACGTTCCGATCCATCCTTGCGAATTCTGTGGAAAGTTCACCCTAATCCCCTATCAAACTGGGCAGTCTGGAAACTTCTCCATGGAAACGCTCACATGTTGAAATATCTCAAAAACATAGTACTGCTTCTCAACAGGACTACCTATGCCAACAATTTAGTGTGTCATCTCTGCAGCGAAGTGTACTCGAATGAAATCGACCACGCCATGTTCGTATGCTCTTCTCCAGCCGCACTCATTATTAGAAACTCTTTTTGGGAAGGGATTATCTCTCGTTTCGGCATACCCGAATATTTTCACCTTGCGTCGTTAGCCAGAGATGACCTGGTAGCAACCCTCCTCGGAAGTTCTCTGGAAACCCTAACATAACACATATCTCACTACCTCAAGGAACTAGTACTATATTCTGTGAAGTTCCTGTACGTTCTCAGCACAATGATAAGGAATGGCGTACAGCAACCTGTGTCTCGTCCATTGTAATTATCTTCTCAACACCCACGCATGTTGTAACGACTAACTGTCATATCTGTTGGACAAATCAAATTTTCCTGCAACAAAAGCTGTTGTGAACATTCAAATGCATATATGCTTCACTCTCGTGGTTTCCAACACCTCTCCATACTTGTACATAACGGCCCACCACATTGGTCAGGGGAGCCCACTTTAATCCAACTGTATTTATATGTCATGTGTATCGATCTCTCCTATACTTGGAGGTAATAAAGATATCTCTCTTGGCATATTCTAGATGTGGTCTCACCAGACTTTTGTATAGTTTCAGCATTGTTTTGGTGTCCATGTGCGTAAATGCTCTGCGTATAGCTCCAGTGACTGCATTTGCTTTCTGTATTTTCTCATTCATGTGTTGGTCAAATTTCAGTTTGTTATCAGTTGTGACAGGAAATATTTTATACAGGAAATATAAAAGGACAACAGCATCCGTATATTATTCCGGCAGCACGATTTATTGATTCAATGTGACCAAATGATTCATATGTTTGCTGGCAAGGAGCTACTGCTGAGTTCTTGTCATAATCACACGTGTAACGGTGACGTGTTGCTCTGCATTTTGATCATACATTATCATAGTTTATTTTAATCTCTGAAATCATTTTATGCCAGATGCTGCAGTAAAGGATCGCACTAAAAGAAGTATGGGTATGTAGTTGTGTTCATATGCTATAATAGTACTATTATAAAATCAAGACTGTGACTCAGAATGAAATCGATTTGATTTTATCTGATCGATTTGATTCAGATCAAAGGCTGGATCAGGAAATGAATAGAATCCAATCAGATCTTGAATAATCACAGACCCCTTATACAGTAATGCCCTAAATAATCGTTGAATTATGGGTAACTCTCACTGAGCTTCCGATGTTGCCATTCATCGGAAAGCTCTCACTGAGAGCTTTCCGATGAATAGCAACAAGCCATATTTCCAACTAAAACCTGAAAAGTTACCCATAATTCTTCTGTGGTTAAGGAATCGATTATATCGGACATTACTGTACAAGTATACTGTAACTGTAGGCCATTGGTCACACAACTACAATAGTTTAACCCTTTCTATAAAATACAATAAAATACTCATTGACGAGTAATTACCTTGGGGAATGTTCAGATAATAAGTTTAACAAACGACCATAGTTTGTTGAACTTATTATCTGAACTTTTCCCACTTGTATTATCATTTCATCTGTCTGTCGTCTGCTTGTCTTTCCTGCACATCCCTCCAAATGAATACTAGACCTTTCCAATGTATACTTTTATTACTGAATGAGAAAATTCATTTAGTAAAGAAAGGGAAAACTGAGGCAGTGTGATTTACATTCCATACTCCATTCAATTGTGCATTCAAACAGCAATAATAATCAGTATGAAGGTCGACAACATGGCAATTATACCATAGTACAGATAATCTTCAGTATGAAGGTCGACAACATGGCAATTATACGATAGTACAGATAATCATCAGCTATTTACTATGTTCTCTGTCACCCTGGAATTAGCAGGGTCTAAGTTAATGGGATATTGTTATTAATAATTTAATGCACTAAGATAGAAAACTATACCAGGGAATGACTCACATAAAGGCCACCCATTAAGTATAGGACTGCTATATTGATGCATGTGATTAAGTGGAATAGCTATATTGATGCATGCGCATTGCCACATGGAATCACTCTGTTATATACAGTACTGCCATAAGTAATCGACTCCTTAACCACAGCAGAATTATGGGGAGAGCTTTCCGATGAGTGGCAACAAGCCATATTTCCAAACTAAATCCTGAAAAGTTACCCATAATTCTGCTGTGGTTAAGGAGTCGATTACTTAGGGCATAACTACATGTACCCCGCTGGACAAAACAAGTGTCCATTGGCACCGCGGTGTATTTGCCGTTTGGCCGCGGTGTCAGAGTTTGTAACTGCAGTTGAGCACCGTGGCCCAACAGCAAGTACACTGCGGCCGAAAGGCAAACTACACCGCAGCCGAACGACATGTACACCGTGGTTAGATTTCTGGTTTGTATCGTCTTTTTTCAGTTTAATGAACGTACACCGCGGCAATTACACCATGGCCGAACGGCAAGTACACTGCGGCCCAACTGTAGTTAGCCGGTGGAGCCGCGGTGTAGTTGCATTTCAGCCACGATGGCAACGCTAACTGCACCGCGGTTAGGTGGACACTTGTTTTGTCAAGCAGGGTATATTGATGTATGCCACATGGAATCACTGTGTTATATATAATAACCAAAGATCACTGTGGTATTTTCATCAGCCAGGATCTGAGCAATATATTTTTATGAGAATGAGTTTGAATATGAGTATTATTTTGTAACAGCTTGTTAGATTACAAAGGCTCTGATCGTTGAAATGTTATTAAATGCATGTAGATGTACATGTAGTCTATGAGTCAGAAATGAAAGAAAATAATGTGTGTTACTCAGCTGTGTTACTGTGTACTGTGAATCAATAACACATTGGAACATCTTGTATCTATTCTACATTATAAAGTTTATACATGTAGGGCCAGTGCAGAATACCATTTGAAGTTATTGCATGTAAGTTACGAAATAGACACCCTTTACACAAACCAGGAGGCATATAAACTCATGATAAAATGATTTGGGTTAGACTGTTATTCAAACTGATCCATAGCATTCATGAGTAAGAACTGAAGCCATGATTCAATTTGGTCAAAATTGGACTATGATTGTTAAATGTATCGTGCTTACAGGTACATCACAACAAATAAAGATGGACGGATGCCCAGAGTCATTCATCAAACCATCCTAGAAGGTTGTATTTGTTACACAACTTAACCAAACATTGGAGCACAGCAATTGGATGTTTAATAGGGACATCTTCATTCTTCACTATACATTGTAGGTAGTTAGCAAAGCACTGAATGACACATGAATCAGCTCTGCTATAATGCAGCATAACTGGCATGCTTCATTGCTGCTGTACATAAATTTCCACATGGGACTTCTGTTTGTCTATGTTCCATGGAAACAGGCAGAACCATTACTGGCCACACTCCAGCTATCTGAGGCATTATAATGATCATATCAGCATCAAACAGACTAGATTGATACCAGTGGTGAAAGGGTTTTCTTCACAGTAGAGTAGGTACTGAATGCTTGATACAAAATACATGAACAGCTACTGGAGTTCTACTACTACCACAGCACCATACCAGTAGATGTGTCAACTGTGAAATCATGAATCTCACAATGTGAAGCATAGCCGTATGGGGGGGGGGGGAGACCTTTTGCCCGAATTTGTTTACTTTATATATTAGTACATGGTTGAACACAGTTTTTGTAGAATATACCTTGCATAAACACAGAAATATAAATACTGCATGGTACCTGGTATGTACAATTGGCCCGAAGGGATGACTGAATAAGGTACAAATTGAAGCCAGGAATAAGTGCCAAAAATCAAGGCAGCCAGGAATAAGTGCCAAAAATCAAGGCAGCTACATGTACATGTACAGTATTTAGGGCATTACTGTACATGTACTCATGTAGGTGGTAACATAATTGAGGCCAGGAAGATTCCCAAATTCAAGCATCGGATGAGCCCCTGTGAGTCTGTTTAAGTTATAATATAACAGAAGATTCTCTTGAATGTTGTTGAGCTCGTCCCCATAGGGTAGAGGGTCCCCATAGGGTAGAGGGTCCCCATAGGGTAGAGGGTCCCCATAGGGTAGAGGGTCCCCATAGGGTAGAGGGTCCCCATAGGGTAGAGGAATGTCAATAAATACTCAAATTACTGATACAAGTAGTCTGACTGTAGTTAAACTTTATTTGGCTTTAAGATAATCTGCTTTATTGTTACCGATTTAACTAACTATTACTAGTATGTAATCATTACATGAAAAATACACATTTACTTGGCATTTGACTAAATTGAGGCTGTTTTTTTTTTGGTGCAAAATAACAACATATTGTTCAGGGAAACAATTTGTCCTCCTAAGCAAGTCTCAGGAAGGTTCATTTTTACCACCCTGGAATTTCCTTAACACCAGGCCTGCCTGTGTCAACTACAATACATATACCGTAGTATGACACTTTACAAAACAAAAAGATTGTGTATCAACTATCAAGTACTTCAACATTATAAACTAAAAACTTAAGGAAATTCACATTCTCACAACGAGTGTGTACCAAATGGAACAAACTACCTAACTATGTAGTTTAATCACCAACACCGACCCATTTCACCGAAACTTTGGACTTTCATCTATCCGAACATTGATTTACCCACGACCTAGAAGACTCCAGTGCGATCCAAAGACATTGAAATTTAGTATCCTCTATTAATCATTTATTTATTTGTAAAATTGAAATCATAAATCCAAGGATTTGTTTCAATAAATTATATATTATATAAATATTCATGCTCAAATACAAACAGGTACATGTATAAATATAGCATGGGAAAATTTATATGAAACAAGGTGGGGTGAAGGAGAAGTTCACGCGATCTTTTCACCATCCTGGGCGCTTTGTGCCCAACCACTCTCCTCTATATGAAACAAGTAAAATGGATACAATCAATGGGACTTCTTGTTCTTTGCCTAAATGTATGGCAAGATTTAATTGAAGCTGGTTCATTCCACGACCAACATCAATGTGAGTGTGTTTGTTTGTGTTTCACAATGACACATATAAAGCTTTCGGAAAGAGCTTCTGGGCAATAATCAGCCACAAAAACGTCTGATAAGTATCAGTACACGCTGATTTGTAGGATCAAGGTAATATAGCAACAGTAGCCAGAGGGCAGGCTATACACTCCCATATATTAAAACCTTGTAAGCTGCTTGTCTGTGTCTAATGAAGTTGTACGAGGGCAAATCACTTCAAATAATATATATTTATGGACACTAAGTACAGGTTGTTTGAAAGCAAGCCTGCAAATAGTGTGTCCCCAGAGGGTGAATTTATCCTGTACAGTGGGCTAGCATCACCAAATTCACCATCTGGGGACCTCATTCTACATAGGCCTCATCTTCTGGGAAGTATCTATTGTCTCAAATTAACATTGTTTTATTTACTTTTTCCGTTCTGGTAAGTTTCTATATTCCCTAATTTGCAGAAGATAAAATGCATAATCGAGGTGACTAATGGATGAACATCACAGACTTCAACTGGCGAACTTCAATCTGATCCTAGGTCTCCCATAGCAGTTGAGGCCTAACAGAATGAGATTACCAGAGGATGAATTTGGTGATGCTAGCCCACCATGTGGGATAGCATGACTAATTCACCCTCAGGAGACCTCATTCGGCAAACGACAGACACACTATTTGCAGGCTTGTATGGGCACTAAGTACAGGTTGTTTAAAAGGTAACGATATCGGTATGTAAAGGTTTTATCCTACAATGTATGTTCAGGCTGTGGTCAATCATACTAGTATATTTCTGTCAACATTTGCCAGATCCTGGTTTGGAGCAGAATTTTAATACTAATAGTGTCAAATTGTATTGACAGTAAAACATGGCTTCCTTTCTCCGAAAAAATATGCCATATACTGGTACTTACGGTACCAAGATCAGCATATTGCGATTCAAACATACCCCATAGAACTGTCATATTGCTACCAAATTTGCTTTAGCTCAAAACAGAGATACATGTAGCAGCAACCTTGTGAAAAATTGTCACATTCTGATTTTGGTTGGAATTTTTTTAATGCTCTATTTTTGGAATGGATTCTCCCATTAACCCTTTACCCAACAAACCGGCCAAAACCGGCCAAATAAAGCTTCAACAGCCTAAAATATCTTTGGTCTGTCTCAATAGAACCATACAAATATGGATATCATTGGAACCGGCTCTTTGACCACATTGTGATAGCTACAGTTATGCCCTGTGCCAATGCATTCTCTTATATAGGTCGCCTCGCATATATAAGAGAATGCAGTGGCCTAAAAAAAATCTGTTTTTAACACTTTTTACCATTTTTTCTTACATTCTTTAACAATTTTATAATTTTGAATGTGTTAAGCCAATGCATTCTCTTATATATGCGAGGCGACCTATGGTCGACTCGCATATATAAGAGAATGCATTGGCACAGGGCGGTTCTGTTGGGTAAAGGGTTAATAATACAATTCCTAATCATTTGTGGAAAATGGTCCGATAATAAGTTAAACAAAAGGTCATTTCTTAGAACTTATTATTCGAACATTTCCAAGGGATACTAGTATTTAGTAAAGAAAGGGTTAACCCTTTCATGACGGGAACATCGCTGGTGTAGCAATAAAGATCCTGTGCCAGTGCATTCTCTTATATATGCGAGTCTCCCATAGGGAGCCTCGCATATATAAGAGAATGCACTGGCTTACAAGTTCAAGGTAAATATTGTAAGGCCTTCCATGACTGGAGCTTCCTGAAATTTTGCAAAAACCCTGTGCCAATGTATTTTCTTATATATGCGAGTCTCCTATATTTACCTTGACCTTGTAGGCCAGGGCATTCTCTTATATATGTGGCTCTCTATGGGATACTCACATATATAAGAGAATGCATTTGCACAGTGTTTTCACAAAATTTCAGGTCACTCCAGTAATGGAAGGTTTAAGGATGCCACCATCTGCCTCCCCCTTTGTCGCAAATAGACCTTTAATGAACTTTAGAGTATTATGCACATGCATATTTTAGCAAACCCTAAAACACACAGTGCAACTGTTTCTATTAGCCAACTCTTATCACCACAAATCATTGAAAATCAAGCCAATTTGAATTACCTCTATCCATGCTATCACAAAGCTAGAAGCTCAGGTAATTCCTAAAGAAACCAGACACCATAAATCACAACAGGTGATGAGCAGATAACCCACAGGAGTATGGTGGTCTGCAAGCCTTGAAATAGGGTGTCTGTCATTTGCAGAATGAGGTCCCCAGAGGGTGAATTTAGTGATGCTACCCCGCATAGCGGGCTAGCATCACCAAATTCACCCTCTGGGGACCTCATTCTGCTTACACATCAGCAGAATGAGGTTCCTAGAGGGTGAATTTGGTGATACTAGCCCGCTATGCGGGGTAGCATCACTAAATTCACCCTCTTGGGACCTCATTCTGCAAATGACAGACACACTATTTCAAGGCTTGAGCAGATAACCCACAGGAGTATGGTGGTCTGAGATGCCATGATCTGAGATCATACAGGGAGATGAATGCTTGATGATTAAATGTTAAACTCAAACCATTTTATATGTTGGCAGAAGAAAAACAGGAAGCTTTTTATTTAATACAGAGCCTCCTCGGTGGTAAACCATGTTTTATTAAAGGCCATTAGGCGACACCAATTTTTAAGTCTGGTTTACAAACACCTCCTACAACTTTTTTTCCATTTCATGAAAAAAAAATAAAACTTTTTTTCTCCCCAAATTTTTTACAGCCGTACTGATTTTCATGTGCTGTCGCATCTGGTTCTGCTTATGATCATTTACAGATCCATATTTTCATGTATTTCATGACAAGAAATGTCTTGTTTGGTTCCAAATTTCATTCAAAAACATTTTTTTGAAATTTTTGTAAAATTTATGTAAAATTCCACAATTTACTTGATATAAATAGGGGGGACAATTTTGTTTATTTTTATGTTTTTCCCTCCTGCATCTACTTTTTTTCTCCCCACATGTTCGTAAACCAGACTTAAAAATTGGTGTCGCCGTACAAAAAATATACAGGTACAGTAATGCCCTAAATAATCGACTCCTTAACCACGGCAGAATTATGGGTAACTTTTCATGATTAAGTTGGAAATATGGCTTGTTGCCATTCATCGGAAAGCTCTCACTGAGCCATATCTCTGACTTAATCCTGAAAAGTTACCCATAATTTTGCTGAGGTTAAGGAGTCGATTATTTAGGGCATTACTGTGCCTTGTTTTCTGTTAGATTTAAGTTTTCTTTTCCAAATTTTCAGATAATTTCTACATGTGTAGATGAATAGCTCAAGCTTTGAAACTCAAATAATTGCAGATGACTAAAGACATACTGATGACTACTACTACCGATAGTCGCTCACTTGACCATATGCTCTTTGTTGCGATCTTTCTACTAGCATGTCTTCTGTAGACGGTAGACCCCACTTGGTTTGAACAGGAAGGACTTTTAGTCACATACTAGTACTTTTTATTTAGAATGTACATTTGTATTCTGTATTTGTATTAATACCAGTATCAAAGCAGCCCTCCAAATGCATAATAGGCCATTATAATGTACATCACTGGTACATGTAACCGGTTTACATGTACTTTTATGACTGAATGGGAAAATCCCTTTATAAATCAAAGGGTTGAATTATTTCGGTGGTGGCCTCAGGATTTTGTTTGTTATTTTGCCAAAACAAATACATGTACATTTAACCATGATCAGTTCAATAAATAGAAACAGTATGATACTGTGTCATACCCTGTTCTTTGAAACTGGTAAATCTGATTGAATATGAGTGATTAAAGACTTATTATGGACTTGTTCGGGGGGGGGGGGGGGGGGGGAACTGATAAATTAGTACTCAGGCACTATGCCAACTGGGGGAATGTAGCATTCTACTAATATTGCCCAAAATTTCAAAGAATTTGACAATACAACTCCATAGAAAACACTGTGTGAACTACACTCAATTGTAAATATTCACATATCGATTTGGGAAGCAAGAGTTGTAAATGTGGATTAATATTCATAAATATAACTACTAGTACTTGAGCAAGATTATTCTCCATTTCTATTTAACCCTTTGAGTGCCAGGGGCCGATCTCATCGGCCCTAATTTACGGTGTGTAAAATCGGCTCTAAAAATAAAAAAAAAACAATTATTTTTTTTGGGGTTGAATTTTTTTGGGTGAGCTTAAAGGTACTCAACCCGATAAAACTCCTCTCAATTACTATTTCAATGGCTTCGGGGGTCAAAAATATTTGATTCGAGTCGAGGAAGTCACCCATCAAAGCTCAGATTTGTTAGATATCGATTTTAGAAATCTATTATTTTTCATTATCGGGAATACTATCTGGCCCAGAACTCAGTCAAAATTGCGTTAAAATTACCACTTGATTTTAGAGTTATTCATCCTTGTCTGTTTGAATAGATTTGAGGTACACATCCAGAGCAGATTACGGCAGTTATTGGTACTCATCTCGAGAACATCACAAATTTGAAAAATCAATATCTAATAACTCTGAGCTTTGTTTGATGGGTTCCTCGACTCGAATCAAATATTTTTTACCCCCAAAGCCAAAGAAATAGTAATATAGGACCCTCTGATCGGATTGTTGTTGTTGGAATCTGTTGAGATGGGGACCCTCTTTACGGGTTGAGTACCTTTAAGCATGCTATAGCGAATTTAAACCTTAGGGGCATGTTATAACTCAAAACTATCACCAAGTATTCATAGTAATAATTTTGATGCCCATGAAAAACATAAGATTCCCTGGCACTAAACCTACAAAAATAAGTCTGTTAAAGAATATAAAAAAAATTTATTAAAATTGAAAAAAATTGTAAAAAATGATGAAAAATTGTTAGGCCAATGCATTCTCTTATATATGCGAGTCGACCATATAAGAGAATGCATTGGCACAGGGTATATGGGTTGATACAAAAATCGGACCTGGCACTCAAAGGGTTAAATTAATCACCCAACTGGGGTGTTTCTCATCACTTTAATGAGTTGTTGCAATCTAACTGAACAAATAAGCCCAGAAATTTTTTTTTTATAAAAATAAAGTAATATGAGGAGGGCACCAAAATAAGGCTTGGAGCTGGTGAGAAGCTAGCAATTACATGTATTTTATATTGGCCTCAATTAGGGACTATCCCTGACCCAGGAAGCTAATTGCATGTATTTTATATTGGCCTCAGATAGGGACTATCCCTGACCCAGGAAGCTGATTTATGATGTATTAGAGTCAGATGTTAAACATCACTAAGAACTCAGCATGGGAGTGGGATGTTCTGATTCACAAAGCTTTTGAGTGCTGACTATTAATGGGGAAATCACACAAAGCTACCAACTGCTGACTAATGGGGAGATTACAGGTTAATTTTTATATGATTTCCTCTGGAGATTGATCTATGTGGATGAAACATGAAATGTAAATCCTGTATACTAGTACATGTACAGTAATGCCCTAAATAATCGACTCCTTAACCACAGCAGAATTATGTTTTTATAGCTTGAAGGACCAGTACCCTCATATATTAATGGACGACCTGCTTCACATACAGTAATGCCCTGAATAATGGACTCCTTAACCACAGCAGAATTATGGGTAACTTTTCAGGATTTACAGAAGCTTTTCACTGAGAGCTTTACGATTAATAGCAACAGGCCATATATATTTCCAACTAAATCCTGAAAAGTTACCCATAATTCTGCTGTGGTTAAGGAGTCGATTATTTAGGGCGTTACTGTGCATGAAGAACACCAATACTGGGGCTAAAATTAAACATATGTTGTGTACACATATCTAAGTCCCAGTGATTTTAGTGTACTGTACATCACACCAGGTATATAATTATCCACAAACAGTAGCATCTGAGTAAACATTAGGTATGTCCAGGTATGTCTTAAACTCAAAATTGAGTCTGACAAAACTGTGCTTACATAGCTAAGGAAATGTAAACATTTCTAACCATCTCATCAGCCTGATATACTAGTAGCTGATTCAGCAACAACGGGCTACCCTAGTCAAACTAACCTCTCAAGCATTGATTGTCCTAATGACTCACAAAGTCCATATTATACATGTATGGTAGTTGTACTATTAATGTGAGGGTGGTGATCTGGTGTACAAGAGAACTACCATACTAGTACCATACTACTAGTAGTAGGAGCTGAGACCAACCTAGAGAATTCAAATTGGCAGAAATCACTTCTCCTTATTAGATCATTAGGGAGAAACAGTACCCTGCTGGACAAAACAAGTGTCCACTTAACAGCGGTGCGGTTAGCGTTGCCACCGCGGTCAAAATATAACTACACCGCGGCTCCACCGGCTAACTGCGGTGCACTTGCCATTTGGCATGGTGTAGTTGCCGCGGTGCACTTTCATTAAACTGAAAAAAGACGATACAAACCAGAAATCGAACCACGGTGTACATGTCATTCGGCCGCGAGGGTAGTTGTCGTTCGGCCACAGTGAACTTGCCGTTCGGCCCGCAGTGTACTTGCCGTTCGGCCGCGGTGCTCAACTGCAGTTACAAACTCTGACACCGCGGGCCGAACGGCAAATACACCGCGGTGCCAATGGACACTTGAAGTCTTAAAGTCTGAAGTTTGATTTACTCTCTAACGTCACCATTCTGTGATCCAATAAATATTATGAAATACAAGAGTTCATTTATAATGCCATTATAATGAGTAAGTACACCATTATAATCAGCTGCATCACAGCTCCTGCCCATGGGGTCATTGTCACAAGGAACCGATCACATTTGTAGCCAGCTTTTGAAATCAGTCACAAATCTACATGTACATGTACGGTAGCTTTTTAAGATACCAGGATTATATGATGCCATCCACTCATCGTGTGAACTCGTGACAAAAATGCAGACAACAAGCTCCAAAACTTGGTTCATTTATTAAGTTATAGGAAAATAACTTGAGCCATTTCCCGACATTGATCAAAAACCTAAGGTATATAAATTATAAACTTTATTTTTCATTCATCATACTCAATAAGGTGATTAGCCAAAACAGTCTTTTTCATTAGGCCCAGATGAATATGAAATGCTGAATGCTGGCTACAAATGTGATCACCCTTGAAAAGCTAGCTGCACTTGAGACATATTTGAAAAGCTGGCTAAGAATGTGATCAATGCCATCTGGCAATGACCCCATCAGCCCCAGTATATACCAGATATACCATTAAACCAGCATTTGTGCTCTTTGAAGAGTGTGGACTTCACAGTGATGTGATGTATCAAAGATCTACAAGCTACATCTCAGAATACCCAAGGCTTACTTGTACATGTAGCAGTCTTTCTGGGAGGGAGGTGGTGTGTTTCCCAGATACTAGTATACGGGCTATAGTACAAGCTGCACCTCAGTTGAACAGGGTTTAGTAGGAGTGTTTTATTCATGGGGGAGGTGGTGTGGTGTTTCACATACTAGTATATACATGTATGGTATGGACTACGGTACAAGATGCACTACAGTACAGACATATATTGTACAAACTGCACAACAGTATATCCAGGGTGTAAAGTACTGCTGGGCATGAGAGATACCTGTGGTGTTGTACCACATATCTATGGACTAACTACTGTACAAGCTGCACCACAGTAGCTCTAGGCTTTAAAGTACTGCTGGGCATGAGAAGGCCATGTGGTATGGTGTTGGACTACTTTACATGCTGCACCACAGTAGCTCCAGGGTTTATAGTACTGCTGGGCATGAGAAGGCCATGTGGTGTGGTGTTGGACTACTTTACATGCTGCACCACAGTAACTCTAGGGTTTAAAGTACTGCTGGACATGAGAAGGCCATGTGGTATGGTGTTGGACTACTTTACATGCTGCACCACAGTAGCTCCAGGGTTTATAGTACTGCTGGGCATGAGAATGCCATGTGGTATGGTGTTGGACTACTTTACAAGCTGCACCACAGTAGCTCCAGGGTTATAGTACTGCTGGACATGAGAAGGCCACGTGGTGTTGTACCACAGATCTATGGACTACTGTACAAGCTGCCCACAGTAGCTCCAGGGTTTAAAGTACTGCTGGACATGAGAAGGCCATGTGGTGTGGTGTGGTTTTGGACTACTTTACAAGCTGCACCACAGTAGCTCCAGTGTTTAAAGTACTGCTGGACATGAGAGAGACATGTTGTGTTATAACGAATCATATCATAGATTTATGGACTAAGGAATGGTACAATATCCACCACAGTACCGGTATCTCTAGGGTTTAGTATTCCTGGACATGAGAGGGACGTGTTGTGTTGTGCCACAGATCTATGGACTAATGTACAAGCTACCCACAGTAGCTCCAGGGTGTAAAGTACTGCTGGACATGAGAGAGAGACCTGTGGTGTTGTACATGTATCACAGATCTATGGACTACTAGTAATGTACAAGCTGCACCACAGTAGCTCCAGGGTGTAAAGTACTGCTGGACATGAGAAAGAGACCTGTGGTGTTGTACATGTATCACAGATCTATGGACTAATGTACAAGCTGCCCACAGTAGCTCCAGGGTTTAAAGTACTGCTGGACATGAGAGAGAGACATGTGGTGTTGTACATGTATCACAGATCTATGGACTAATGTACAAGCTGCCCACAGTAGCTCCAGGGTTTAAAGTACTGCTGGACATGAGAGAGAGACATGTGGTGTTGTACATGTATCACAGATCTATGGACTAATGTACAAGCTGCCCACAGTAGCTCCAGGGTTTAAAGTACTGCTGGACATGAGAGAGAGACATGTGGTGTTGTACATGTATCACAGATCTATGGACTAATGTACAAGCTGCCCACAGTAGCTCCAGGATTTAAAGTACTGCTGGACATGAGAGAGATAATGTGGATATGAGAGAGTTGTACTGGTAGTGTTGTACATGTACATGTATCACAGATCTATGCACTACTGTACAAGCTGCCCACAGTAACTCCAGGGTTTAAAGTACTGCTGGACATGAGAGATATATGTGGTGTTGTACCACAGATCTATGGACTACTGTACAGTAATGCCCTAAATAATCGACTCCTTAACCACAGCAGAATTATGGGTAATTTTTCAGGATTTAGTCGGAAATATGGCTTGTTGCCATTCATCGGAAAGCTCTCACTGAGAGCTTTCCGATGAATGGCAACAAGCCACATTTCCGACTAAATCCTGAAAAATTACCCATAATTCTGCTGTGGTTAAGGAGATGATTATTTAGGGCATTACTATACAAGCTGCTCCACAGAAGCTCCAGGGTGTAGTAGTGTTCTTCATGGGAGGATGGATTGCCAGCTACAGATTTTCTGCATCACCGACCCTGATAATAATCAACAGATGCTTCCACTCATTCATTAGTAATATCTCAGCCCCAGCACAGGCCTGACAATAATGGCTGGCTGGAGTGATTCTTAACTAAGATTACATGTCAGGGTGATAGTGCAGGCTGAGAGGAGTAAATTACCAATTAGCACAGGATTGGGGGTTTATGCTTCATTAGACTGAAAATTGAATATGGAATTCACATGTTAATTACCACTACAGTGTTGTAACTTTCCCAGAAGAGTACTGCTAGTACATGCTAGTACAGTCCCAGACATGCACTGCAATTGCTGACATAATATAAAGGTTTAGATCTCCAGAAATAATTGCAATTAGTTTTCGTAGACATACATGTTAACAAAGATAAATGGGGGTTTTAATTTTTATGTGTTTCTAGACTGTAAAAAGTTGGATTAGCTCAGTGAATGTCCGAGATTCTGACCCAAAAAAACACACAGTCACATACGGAAATGAAGTCCCCTCGAATTAAAAATGTTATGAATTACATTATCTCTTTCTATACTATTAAACACTCAGTGGTGAGTACAGTACATGTAGTTATCCATAGCCTCATAGGACGTTTATTGAACTTTTTATCTGAACATTCTCTCAATAAAAATTAATCCTTCTGCACTTTTATTATCTGTTGACTGCTAATATTACTTGTACATCCCTCTAAATTAATAATAGACCATTCCTATGTACATGTACACTTTTATAATTTGCTGGCCAAACGCTTCCGGAAAAAAAGTGCCTTTTTATATTTGTGTGGCGGTGGGCATTATAATAAGCCATTCAGCATAATATGTATAGTAGATCAGACTCCCCTTGGCACTCCATAAATATTTAAAAGATGATATTGTGCTCTCCGGCATGGCCTATTACATGTATGATCCTATCAAATAAAATTGTGGTGATATATTAGATAATAATACACTGTATATACGGTACACGTCACATGTATGTATGATCCTATCAAATAAAATTGTGGTGATATATTAGATAATAATACACTGTATATACACGTCACATGTATTTGCATCAAAGCTGGTTCTTACTGTAGTTCAAATTTTTAGGAAACTGTCTATCGATATTGCTACTGCTATTTTACACTCATGTACAGTAATGCTCTAAATAATCGACTCCTTAAACACAGCAGAATTATGGGTAATTTTTCATGACTTAGTTGGAAATATGGCTTGTTGTCATTCATCAATATTGCTTGTTGTCATTCATCGGAAAGCTCTCAGTGAGAGCTTTCCAATGAATGGCAACAAGCCATATTTCTGTACACTGAACATACATGAACATACATGTAGTGTGCTATAACCTTCTCGACAGCATCAATGTCATGTTGACCTACATGTATGGCATGCCTTGAAATTCAACAAGTGAGGGGGTCAAGCCTTGAAATAGGGTGTCTGTCATTTGCAGAATGAGGTCCCCAGAGGGTGAATTTAGTGATGCTATCCCGCATAGTGGGCTAGCATCACCAAATTCACCCTCTGGGAACCTCATTCTGCTGAGGTGTAAGCAGAATGAGGTCCCTAGAGGGTGAATTTGCTGATGCTAGCCTGCTATGCAGGGTAGCATCACTAAATTCACCCTCTGGGACCTCATTCTGCAAATGACAGACACCCTATTACAAGGCTTGGAGGGGGTTGGTTGCTCATGAGTCATATGTGTGCAGCGATAAATACATGTAGAAAAAATATCTTCCAAAACTGTAAAATAGAAAAATCAGAAGTTCTGACAGACTGACATACCATACCGGTACAATACATTGAACATGAAATTATAAGTTATGCAGTACCTACGATATTCAATGGATAGTCAACCACATGAGAACTGGAGCTTACCTGCAAGTGAATCGGAACCTTCTTTACTGGCGTTCTTTGACTGTTCATTGTAGCGATTCAATTGACATAAATATTAAACCAAAGAACAGTTATTCTTCCTTCCAACAATGCCGACACCAATGACGCTATCCGAGTTATTAGAGAATAGCAGAATAATCAATCCACAAGTTGCGATGAGACAATCCAAAAAAAATCAATGCGACCCGACTTAGTCCAGTCTCCAAAGTCAAGAAAATAACCACGAGAAAATCAAATAAATAACCGTAATTGAACCAAACTACCGATATCAGATCACGCTTTTGTGTCTATACTTCTTCACTGCACAGTAATATAGTCATGACATCAAAGGCCGGTTTGCAAAATCCCCGCGAAGTTAATATATCACGCATTCGCTGGAAGCCAGTTTTCGCGTTAGATTATTTCCCAGCATCTATCGCTAGTTTTTGACATGGAACAGCCCACTCAAGCGGGAACGTGCATTGTGAAAACAGCGTCGGGATTCCGGAAGTAAGAGTTATTTTTAGAAGGTTATTTTCATAATAAATACACGTGGTCCGACATGCCGGTTTGTTTATGTCTGGGAGTAATTGCTGTTTCGGAAAATAATTAAATCGCTCAGCACATGCACTAGTGCCCCACAACGAGGATGTTGCCAGATGTTCCAAATTCACTCTCAATAATGCGGTATATTCATTGCCAAGTTGTAGGCCTGACTAATGCATAAATATAAAATAATTATACCGACATGCACTACGACAGGTCTATACATGTGCACAAGGAGCCTCGCGATCATAACGGACAAGGGCTCTTCGAGTTCTATCATATGGGCAATGGACAGACAAATAGTCGATAACTCCCGCATTGATGCGTCATTTGGAGATTTCTTTTTGTCAATATATTGCAGAAAGGTCCATGAGTCGACGCCTGAGCGCCATGCATGGTTCTATAAATATGTGTGTCATAGAGAATTACACGAGGCGCATGTTAGTCGGCCCATGCATGCACCATTTAGTGCATTGGAAATTTGACTTATCTTCGCGGGCACGTGTAGGAGGCATAACTCTATCGTTCAATGAACATTGTATTAAGCTGATAATTTAAAACTATGGCATGTGAGAAGTAACTGAGAACCGAATGGTATTATAACTGAGCACTGCCATATACCGAGCAACTTGAAGAGCGCAGTCGACTTATATCAGGATTTTCGAAAAATTTGGGATGCACACACCGTTATTTAAGGGACCGAGACACTCGTAGTGGGCAACTGTGCAAAAATATATGAGTGTGTAAAATAACATGGAGAAATAGTTGTTCTTATATGATAGCTCTCCAATAGAGATTTCACATGTGTTGAAACCATTGTTAGATAAGACCGGATAAGATTTACTGCATTTTAAATACCACATTTGGCAGTATAATGTGGGGGCAAATGTATATCTTGTATACTTTTTAGTAGAAGCAAGCCACTATGATTTTATTAACCTATTCAGTTTGGAGGGATTTTTAAGACTTTATTCCAATTTGTTATCCAGTCGGAAGTAGAAAAAATGAGAGGGTACCGATATGGTGGAAAACGGCATGTAAATCAGCCCAAGCCTTCAAAACGAAAATCGCTAAACAACCCATAATGTGAACTCTGACCTTCCTGGGCACAACTCCTGCGTCGCCCGAACCAGTAAACCATAAAGGCAAGCGGTCGGATAATTTTTGGACATACCACGGCTTTTTGGGGTAGATTTGGTCAAAGCATGCTCAAAAATCCTCGAAAATATGATGATTTATTTTAACTTATGACGACAGCCATCTGCTTTTGGAGGTCACGTGACATTAAAACATTGTAATAGAGTCAAACTATTTAGCACAACCCATCCCGATGTTGAAAATATCCATGCCTTGCCTCCACTAAACAGTTTGCAAGGAACCAGTTTTTGAACAGTTACATGTACGGCCCACACTAGTATACTAACAAGTTCATTTCAGCGATAAAATATAGATATACATATTATATAATGTGTATAGTACCAAATAAGAATTAAAATAATGACCCGTTGATTTCTATCAGTGTCCTTAAATTGTGGAATGAATCTGTAAATTATCTATACTAATAAAACTAATTTTGTTTGTGTGTTTGTCCGGCTAGGCGACGTAACAGCTGGACCATCGGAGCTAATAATGTGTACATATGAGTAATTTGACCCGGTGAATCTTATCAGATACTGACAGATAGGTCATGTTGACACCAGATGTCTCAAAAGGAGCAACGCAGACTCCACACTGAATGCTGTTATCAAGTTCTCGCACATAAGCTAGGATAACGCTCTTTATCCATACCATATCAGAAATATATTAACAGTAAACGCTCTTTATTGTTAGCCCAAACAGAGCCCACACTCAATGCCACACCGCGCACCGATTAGCATTATAAGCGATCAGAACGCTCTTTATCCATACCATACCAGGAATTCTGACCAAGCTTAAAAATTTCCCCCCCCAGTGATTAGCTCATCTCGACCTTAGCTAGTAGCTAGTACCCAAATCTTCCTGGCGAATGTAGCATAAATTATGCTGCGATATTGGTATCCACGATCGCCCTATAACCACATCTGATATGTGGGGACATCCTTGGGATGGGGTCTCGGCCTTTCAGTGCTGAGCTGCGTCAGACTGAGCATGCATCAATTACTATATATATACACATGAGGGACGGATCTGTCGCAAAACAGCACAATGCACACCCTGCATAATATAGCGTTCCAGTGTAAACTAAACTTTATGTGACCTCATTGCATTAACTGTATGATAACTAGATATGTTTCTGACAGTTTAATTGATGTTGTATATAAAGGATCTCCAACGAGTCGCAATTATATGCGAAATGTATTAACCGCGTGCACTAAATTCGATTCGAGGAATTATAAGAAATTTATTAACCGCGTGCATGCACTAAATTCGATTCGAACTAAGCTTTAGCTACATGTAGGCTCGAATCGAATTTAGTAGACGAGGTTAATTAATTTCATATATAATTGCGATGTATTTGAGATCCATTTTATCACATAATCACATTTAGCAAGGAAAAATTATCTCGAAACGGCTGGAGTTAAAAAAAAATTAATATTCATTTCCTTATCACAAACAAAGAGGAAGTAAAGACACCTTCAAGAAAAAAAAATAGTTCCATTTTAAATGTGTCTTTTCGTGTAGACAAATTATACAACCTTAATTCCTCATCACCCATGTTTACATCACAGTCAACACTAAATAGTAATAATAATAAAGTTTCAGTATTGACATCAACACCATTGCGCTAAGCTCTTACGTGACTGTGCGTGCCGATAATACACGCGTGTCTTACTAAACAAAATATGAGGCCGGGTGTAGGGGATAATTGTGTGATATAAATATGTATAAGCTATACTCATTCCAACCAAATTATATGCGTTTGAAAGATATGGCGCCAATGTTTATAGTTTCGACAATAAAAGGACCCACATTTATTGCAAGGCACCATATAATAAATATAATGTTGATACCGGTATATCAACAGGTATATATAGGTACACTTGAATAGACCATTGTGGAGTTTGCCAACCGATAAGAACCTATAATCAATCTAAGATCTGAACAACTGAATTGCGCGTGATGCACAGGGATTCATGCTAATTATGGTCTCGGATCTATGGACTGTCGGGTATATCGATATTATGGTATCGTCCGGAATGATCGGATGTATGGGCTGTCGGCTATATCGATAATTATCTCCAGATATACATGTATAGTTTGTAAAGACTGCATATTTAGTATAAATCTGCTAGTCCAAGTCTGCTCGTACGTAAACCAGCTATAGGCCCTATATAAGATATTGAGAGAGCAAGATGCTGTTTTTTATTTTAGACATTTGTCGGTTTACTCGGTTACAATTCGTATTGCATTATTCTGAGAAACCGAACTGTCCATATTTATAGATACATAGATACAACCAGAATGAATTGTTTTCCTAGAAATAAAATGGCGAATTCGACCCCCCCCCCCCCCCCCCCCCCCCCACAAATTCAAATGTCCTATATTATGTGTTTTCAGAAGAAATCTCTGACTAAAATCTTGACAGAAACGGAAGCCAATTAAAACTTGTGTGTTTGATTTGACTGATGTTTGCCATGCGTGTTGATCCATTGCATGGTTTTGACAGCTGTGTTGATAAAATAACCGGGGGACCAAATACAAAGCAATATACTACTGCTTTGTGCGAATTAGTTATTTTCCAGTGGGACTTTCCAAACTGAATAAACTAAATTACACAAACGTATATGCCCATAGAATAATAAAACAAAATGCCCATATATATTAATAAGTCAACAAAATCTGGGTAAAATGTCGCTGGTGGCAGCGGTCTGATCGAGTCATCAAAGGAGATAAGCCCTGCGTTGAGTTTGGCATGCATTACATGTGTTCATAGCAATGGTGCATTTAAATGTTTGCATATGTTTTTTTTTTTTTTTTTTTTTTTTTTAATTGGAGTTGATCGTCGTATCAGACGATGGACCATACACATAAAACGTTGTCATTTTACGGGTGGAGGAAAGGCCGTGCATAGGTTTAATTTCACCGATAAATCACTCCACTGCACACAGAATACAACCGGCTACATACAAGCAACCTATAAGCCTGCCGAGACACATGAGTCAGGTTATGTATACCCCCCCCCCCCCTTGCGTCCATTGATCACAAATACGCGCCTATCGGGGTTAGAACCAGCTTCGCCGGCATATGGATGTATAATGATCCTTGTATCTTATCGACTGAGCCACCGGGGCACTAATTTTGATGGATATATAGCTCGTCTTCGATAATATATATATAAGAGTAGGATCTGTCTGTCTGTCCGGATTTTCTCCCAGACTGCTGGTCCGAATTCAACCAAATTTGGTGTGGTGACTCGGGGTACTCTGGCGGAGGTTACACGGCGTTAGTTTTTCAAAATTTTGATTTAAAAAAAAAAATATATATATATATATATATATATAAATAATAAGCTCACCATGGGCCTATTTTTAGAATCAAATTAAGGATATGTTGCAGCAGAATTGTACGCTCTTTATATATGTTTTCACTGTGGCCCGCGCCATCCAACGGAATAACGGGTATAA
This sequence comes from Siphonodentalium dalli, assembly GCA_032622095.1. Lineage (NCBI taxonomy): Eukaryota > Metazoa > Mollusca > Scaphopoda > Gadilida > Siphonodentaliidae > Siphonodentalium > Siphonodentalium dalli. The sequence continues at coordinate 189,597,278 of CP136067.1, read as the reverse complement.
GTCCATGCAATATGGGCTTATTTCGGAATTTAAAAAGTCCAATATGAACCAATGCAAATATTTAGGTCCAATATGAACTTATTTGCACGATGATATATTGAAGTAGCATAATAAATATATATATATATAAGAGTAAGATCCGTCTGCCTATATATATAATACACTAGCTGAAAAAGGCTCCCTTTGTGAGCTTTATTTAACATCGGAGGGGGTCTAATTTTTCACATATATAGGTTCATATTCGACGTATTTGATTCTGAAAGAAGCCAAACCCATAGTGGACTTATACCCGTTATTATGTTGGATGACGCGGGCCACAGTGAAAACACATATATAAAGAACATACATCTGGTCAGCAAATAGGTTCACATTGAACCTAAATATTCACATTTATTTTGATTCTGAAAAACTGACGCTGTTATAACCTCTGCCATGGTACCGCGAGTCACCACACTAAATTTGGTTGAAATTGGTCTGGGGGTCTGGGAGAAAAATCCAGAGAGACAGGCGGACAGACAAACAGATCCTACTCTTTTATGTGTACGTTATAACCCGCTTGGGTATCTGTACAAGAAATTCATATCAATTAAGGCGCTTTAACGCCGCGATCTGTATTTCTTGTTCAGATACCCAAGCGGGTTATGACATATTTATACACCGATTCATACCCAGAGGAATTGATCCACATTCGTTACGATGACTACCTATCAATGACCATTCAATCAAAGGTTAATTGAGTGGTTTGTGGTGTCACATATTCCTGTTGAATAATTAGTCAAATGCTCGTTGACAATCGGATCACTTGCGTCTGCATTATATATCAGCATTGATAAACCTTTTTGTCTCCGAATTTGAGAACGTTTTTATACTGATAACGTGTTTCTTGATCAAACACTTTCGGCTGTTAAGATTATATTTCGCCTTGTTGTCATAATGGAATTATCGTTCAGAACACAGGAGACAATGTTCCGACAGTGTTCGGACTCCGAAATGAAACTATTCCACAATGCATGAAGTTTGTGTGATGAAATATCACCGGCTTTCATAACAAAAGACTTAAAGGTACTCAAGCCGAATTAACGCTCGTAAATGACTATTTCTTTGGCTTCGGGGGTAAAAAATAATTGATTCGAGTCGAAGAACCCACCCACCAAATCCAGGAGTGATCAGATTTCGATGTTTGAAATCTATTATTTTAATTTTAAGTGGCCCAGTAAACTGTCGACGAGAAGAACTTATCTGACCATGAAGGGGATGAAGATCGATAACTCTAAAATCCAGTGGCTTTTTTGTGTCAGATATTTGACAACCGGCAACATTTCGTTGAACAAAACGTTGATAAATAACAGGTTTTGTGCAATTTATTACTATAGTTGACGGTGGTTAGCATTATTTTTGGGCAATGGGTCGATTCTGATAACTGAAGCGGCATTTCAAAAAATGTTGTTGTTGTTGTTGGATTCTGATGATATGGGGACCTTCGAATCGGATTGGGTACCTTTAAGCAAACCTGTGTACAGTGCCTGTATTTTCCGCGCACATGCATGTATATGTGAACAGTTTGTGGAATGTTCTCATTCTAAAGTTCATTACGTGATTATTGTGGATTATTAATTCGAAATAGGTTTGGATCTCGTTCAGTTTACTTTCAATCACCCGCCGCTCCAGACAAATCAAACCATATTCAATCGAAAGTGTTGGGCCCCCACCCATGCAGCCCACCCCTATATGTCCGCTAATAATCCGTGTTTTAACTTCCCCGGGTGACTGGTGCGATCATTATCATGGTGCATTGTCAGAATTTCACACTTATCACTCCGATCTCCTTTGAGCTTACAATCCAATCAATTAATGTCAATTTATGTGTGATGTTTAGCTCAAGTCTATATATTTGGCCCTGTCGAAATACAGATACAGATCTTTATTTAAATTCCATATCATGAAGAGTTGACATCACCAGCGATATCGCAGACATATATGCACAGCATGTTCGTGAACTTTTATACATATAAAACACAATTCTATTTGCCACTAATGTGCCAGAGATAATTTGTGTGATGATGTTATCTGGTCGAGAGTCGACAGATGGAATGGTTGGGGCCAGCGTTAAGTAGGTGTTGATTAGTGTTGATTAGTGTTGATTAGTGTTGATTAGTGTTGATTAGTGTTATGACTGATTTGATTGTACACAGATTACAGATCTGGCACGAAGCACACGCGCCCCGGTCCGTTATTATGGTCATACAGCGGGCGTTTATGCTAGGCTTAAGGGTCAGGCGCACGTTTTTTGCCAACAAATCCTGATATTTCAAAATGGATTTTCTAAAAATCTGTCAGGAATTTCTTTGTGAAAGTTGGTACAAGCTGTTATTGTGACACAATGTTTAAGGACCATGGACGATGGAAATTATAACCTTATTTAGTTTACTTTTAACCCTTTCAGTTCCAGGTCCGATTTTTGTATCAACGGATATACCCTGTGCCAATGCATTCTCTTATATATGCGAGTCGACCATAGGTCGCCTCGCATATATAAGAGAATGCATTGGCCTAACAATTTTTCATCATTTCATATTCTTTAACAGACTTATTTTGTAGGTTTAGTGCCAGGGAATCTTACGTTTTTCATGGGCATCAAAATTGTTACTATGAATACTTGGTGATAGTTTTGAGTTATAACATGGCCCTAAGGTTTTATCCAGTTTGTTTTTAAATTCGCTATAGCATGCTCTCTTTTTTGCACTCCACAGACATAAATTAAGGCCGATGAGATCGGCCACTGGCACTGAAAGGGTTAAGGCATGAAAAATACTTTTAATTTCCCAGTTCTCTGGTTCCAAGAACTTCTTTAAAATATTTTGTTATTTCAAGAGTGCAGTTCATATACCCATGATAATAATCACATGTAAAGATCATCAGAGGAGTATTAATTATTCTTGATGCGTGAAATTTAATGATTATTTTCATCTATAAATGCAACTACCCATAAATAATTTCTATGTTTGAGAATGTTCATGTCATGCCTGTTAATCAATGAAACATGGCCTGAGATCAGTTCAGGGTCATGGTTCATAACCAAGTTAAAGTTGAGCACCAAATATCTTAATGTGGCCTAATTCCAGTTGATTGTTTCATGATTGAGTGGACCACATTGCATAACCAACATTTGTTTTTCATTGTGTTGAAATATTTGTAACTGCTTTTATCTTCATTGTGATATATGGGGGTATGAGGTTATATTATGCAATTAAAATTTTAACTCAACTGAGTTATAACATTATAATACAATTGAAGACTCCTCTCATAAAGTCAAGACAATAAGCTATTTGGTGATTGGATTGTTGTGTGAAATTGTTAATTATTCTAGCAGTTCTTGGTACAGCGAAAGGGACAAAAAGAAAATAATATTTTCAACCTCTCAAATGTATTAAAATACATTGTTTTTTGTCGTCTCTTCATAATTGCTCAGATTCCATATACAATGGAGATTATGGTGTGTGAAATTTAAATGTTTTCGCCTGATAGATCCAGAAAAAGTTTTTGTTGAAAACCTCTTGCCAATTTTGGCTGGATTTAGCACGTGCATCTGCCCCATAAAACGTGTATACAGAATACGTATCTGACGTCCCCCTCCAAACTGCCTGTGTTATACAATTCAGGAAATATATACTGCAGACAAATAAATTGTGCAGTGCATGGTGCAGGGCAGAATGCACTAATGTCATTAAACAATATGACAAACCAACATTTTAGAACTGGACAAAAACATATGGAGCCAATTTACTGCATTCCAATGGGCTGCGGTAATTTTATGTAAACTATGTATGTCTTTGATGTGCACTTTGGTTAACGTTTAAAATTTTACAATTATGTCGGGCAGTATTCATTGGCATTAATTAGCAACACAATTTTCATATATGACCAAAGTTACAATGTATATTTGCCCGACAACTGCCCGACGGAAGCACTCTTTGATTTGGGGTGGGTGTGTCCCCTCCCCCCCCCATAATTTACGGCGCTGCATGGGCATGAATGCAGTGTTTCGTGCATGTGTCCCTTCTTGACATGGTGATATATTATGAACGAGTGGCATTATGGGCGGACGCGGAAGAATGCCGATGGTTCAGACAATTTCTGGTTTATGTTGAATCTTAATTTATTTCCTGGCTTTTCTAGCTAATTCGCTTTTATAACGAAGCATAGTCTAATAGCATAGTGCAGGAAGACATAACAACAGCTATTAGCATTATGCAACCAGACAAGAAAGTGTGGAAATCATTAAGACAGATAGGTATCTGCTATTTATTAGGACCAGATTGCGCTTACTGCAAGAAACAAAGTGGGGAATGTCTGTGAGTCAAAAGAAGATCATCTACAAGTTTCATCACGTTAGTTGGCGTGAAAACCTTTGGATTTAAAATGAAGTATCGCGTAAAAAAGCTCGTTGCCATTATGCTGGAGTCAGTCAATAATTTCGTGGGCTAGCGCCTAGCGATCTATATCATGAGTGTTTTGGCATAATTTCATCAATGAAATCATCGTCTGCCGTGGTATTTCACCAAGCATGCGTATACATGTGCCTATCCTATATATATTTACTGGTGGTATGAGACAGACCCCCCCCCCCCCCCCCCCCCCGAACTCCAATCCACGAAGAATTTCAGATCGAAAATAGGATCTGGTTATAACCATTATACTCTGATATTTAAATTTTAAACCAATAGTTTTGTAAATTATATTATGTTTTTAGGCAACGAACAGTCCCCATTTTATAATTAGAGATTTAGGCGCAACAGGCCCCCCCCAATTGGAAAAATGTCCTCCACGCGACGTAAAAAATGGTAGAACATTAATTTTTCCTACAGTGTATATTAGAAACCTCAAGGAATCAAGAGGTGAAAATTTCTATCATAAAAAAAATGTTTACTTGTGTCCGGGTGGCAGTTAGAAATAACATGCAAGTCGAAATTGGACACATCCTGGTGAAGAGTCAAGACCCATGATATACCCACGTACCTGCTGACACACAGAGCGGTTGTTTACACGCATTTCGTTATGGAAAGCATATAGGTGTACATACGCTCTATCGAAACTATAACAAACTTATATCTGATATTCGAACACTCGCATGCAAAAACTTTTTGGCATTCTCGGTAGTCGCGGTACGAATATAACGGATTTGCCTTGTGGAATTTCTCATCAAACCTGAATAGGATTCCATTTGTGAGATATAGAATGCCGTTTTGTTGTATACAGTGTATAATAACTTCATAAGAATAGCATGCTCTCAGCCGATAATTCAATCAATGTGTATCTATGTCTATACCATGGGTCCTGCTTACTCTGTGGATATAATTTACTTCAAGTATATAAGATTTGAAAGAAGGATTGTTCATGTTGCAACACGTTAAAGGTACTCAATCCAACCAGACGCTCCTAATTTACTATTTATTTGGCTTCGGGGGTAAAACATATTTGATTTGAGTCGAGGAACCAACACATCAAAGAGCACGGTGATCAGATATCGATTTTTGAAGTTTGTTATTTCTCGAGATGTGTATAATATGTGGCTCAGAAACACGTGATCAACCGGAGGGTCTCGGACAAAATTGCGGATGAAGATGGATCACTCTAAAATCAAGTGATAATACGGTCAAATTTCATGATACTTTCGTGATTATATGGCCATATTTTGTTGAACAAAATGTTGTTGTATGTTGATGGTATGGGGATCGTCTGATCTGATTGAGTACCTGTAACCCTCTCTATACTGAATAGATATTCCCATACAGTTATAACAATATACATGGGAATGACCTGGGGAGGGACATCAACATTGATGAAAAAATATAGTGAGAATGCGTTAGTCGCCGATTCCCACCAAAGTTATATACATCTCCATGATACGAGGAATCTAATGTTGAGGTTTAACAAAACCAAGATGGCCCTATTCGACTCAGTGCTGGGGCGGAGAGGGGCACCAAAACCAGAGTTTGCGGACAGGAGGTACCAGAATGACAAGATAAAACATTATATATATGTAGGCATCCGAATATACAACGAAACAGGACAAGTTTATCCCCATCCAATGTAATTGTACCCATCAACAATTTTTTTTAAATGCACGAAAAGCACTTTTTTCGACTCTACATGATTTTTGTGACATATCCTATTTTTCGGTGATCAAATCTGTGGATATATACGTTTCATGTGGTTACCCGTAACAACATCAGAACACAACATGGAAAACAACGATTTGGTTGACTCGATTACGCGACTCCTGGAAGCGCGGTGACGTATTTCGCGTGCGCTGTCAATGACACCGTGCTCCATTTAAAATGTGTGCACGCTTCAGAGACCGATGCTGTTGAATCAAAAACTAAAGTTAGCAGCTCTCGGCCAATCAGAATGACAGTTTGAGCGAAAAATATTCGACATGAATTACAACTGTATACACACTTACCCCATCTTGTTGGTCCCATGGTTTCGCTTCGACAGCCACGTATTCCTCAGCAACCATGATCTCCTCTTCCTGCACGGGCACAGGCTCCTCGGGTTGACAATTTTGAGTCTTAGTGGGCGATGACTTGGCTGACGTCTTCATTTTTGGGTCACCTTTAAAATCGATCGATTTCCCATCGAAAGCATCCGGGACAACGTCAAACATGGATATTTTCTGTCTTGGTACGGGCTTGGCAGAATTTGGTGGCCAGGTTAAGGGTTCTGGGTCTTCGCGTGGAGTCGCCATGCTGATTTGCTTTCTTCGACAACGTAGGAAAAACTATTTCTTTCTGAACTGAAAAACAAACACAAGCGCTGCATGAATATGACATTTTGTGAACTAAGTCATGTCCAACCAAACACAACGCATATTTCATTCTCGGTTTCATGCAGCTAACTTGTTGTCGTATAGTGATTGTCTTTTTCATTTAGAAATTGTCCATTCAATCGAATGGGTTTTATGCATGTATGGTTGAGGTATAACAATATTTTCTCACTAAGTCTTACATATTTGTCACTATCTTCGAAAAAGGTTGTCGTCGGTGCCAAGATAGATCAAAATGACAAAAACCGCCAACGTGTCGGGAACTTTTTTCCACCCCCCCCCCCCCCCCCCTGAGTGTAGAATGATTTCTGCATGGTGGGAAATGTTCAGACCTTTTTTATTTGTTGAACTTATTAGGTGAACATTTCATAAGGGAACTAAATGAGGAGTTAGTAAAGAAAGGGTTAGTTAGATCCTCTAACAACTCACACGTATAAAATGATGCCACCTACTGTGCAAGAAAAGAATTAATTTCAGCAAGTTAGCAGGACCAGATGACATATATAAAGCATTTTAATTATAATCAACACGCTATATATTATTCTATGTGGTTATGTGTACGGGCGAGTGAATTTTGCACTTATTATCTAATCAAATGTATTGATTTATTGCATATTTCTTTAGAGTGGAGTAGAAAATTGATTATGAAATGCATGGCTAAATTTAGATGTCCAGGGCTATGATGCGTGTTTACGAAACATTGTTTATATGATTTCAACAAATTCTTGTGATCTTGGAAATATTGTTGGACAATCGATATAATTATATGCATCACACGATCATCATTGGTCCAAGACGCCGAAACGTGCATAAGACACATGCAACATAATGACAATGTGCTCCTATTATTAGGCTTACAGTCATGGGGGGGGGGGGGGGTTCGGAAAAAAAATTCAGGCACGTATGCAGATTTTTTACTTTCGACCCTTCTTGTGACCCACCACCCCCGCGTCCAAAACTTTTTCCGTTTTCGGCAGTTTTTTTCGACCATTTTTGGACAACCACCCCCTTTATAACACTAAAACAGATTTGCGGGGGGAATCCACTGTCAACAGCTGTATATGAATTGCTGTGCATACTATTAGTCATGGATGTTAACATTGACATGTAAATAGGAACGAGTCATTTTGGGGTCATTCGGCCAAAAAAAAAACATGGCTGCCAGCGGCCATCTTGGATTTCAAAATTCAATCCATTAGCATGGGCTACAGGCTATACTGTTTGTCTGATCATCATGAAATTTGTCATTTATGTTAATATCGACATATAGATGTGTTTTAAGCCAAACTCATTGCATAAATAGTCAAAAAGACTTGCAGGTAAAATATTTTTGAGTTGCGGAAAAAATTGTTTGTTGGTCTCATCGACCACCCACCACCCCGGCATACGTGCCCGGAACCCCCCTGTTACAGCTGGACAATTTCGAAGTGTTCTGTTTAATTTTTTCAACAATTAGAACATCTGATGTACCGGACAACTCCACCCTTATTGTGAGGAGGGAGGCAAGTTAGTGGCGCGGATATATATGTAGTTAAAGGTACTCAATCCGATCAGACGCTCCTAAATTACTATTTCTTTGGCTTCGGGGATAAAAAATATTTGATTCGAGTCGAGGAATCCACCCATCAAAGCTCAAAGTGATCAGATATCGATTTTTGAAGTTTGTTATTTCTCGAGATGTGTAATAATATGTGGCCCAGTAACACGTGGTCAAACTGAGGGTCTCGGACAAAATTGCGGATCAAGATGGATTACTCAAAAATAAAGTGGTAATATGGTCAAATTTCGTGATAATTTAGTCATAATACCAGGGGGGGCCGTAAAAAAGTTGCGAGACGTGGGGGTGTTTTTTTTATATTGCCATTTTTTTACACCCACCCACCCTTTCTTGCATTTTTTTCCCATAAAATTTTAGACACCCACCCCAAAACCCCAAAGCTTTATGTTGGTCCCCTCTGTAAAAACGACCAACCGCTCTATATTGGTCCCTTCTTTGAAAGACCAAATTAAATGTTACTTCCTGTTTACAAACATGTGCAAGACAAATATTTTCTTGGCTGATAATTATGCGATAATCAGCAGTAATCAGCGATAATCTCAACTAAATTGAACTCTAAGCAATCAACAAAGGTAGAATATGATGTGATTATATTGGTAAATTTATAACCCAGCCTATTCATCTGTGTGAGTAGATGAAAAATATGTGGAATCCCCTGGAATGACAATAAAAAATAACTAGGGCCAGTGTTAGGGCCTATAATAGAATGAAAAATTACACAAAATTAAATTTATCTTTTTTTCCAGACATCTACCAGCACCAACTAGTAGGCCTAGAGCCTATATATAGTAATACCAAAAAGGAAAATGTGCATATGAACCAGTGTACGAATTAGCTTTTATGTATGCCTGCATGACCACCGACCCGACCTCGCATTACGACTTAGGACTAGGCCTAAAATAATGTTTAACCCTTTGAGTTTGAACGCGGATGGTCAATTTAGTGCCAAATCCATATACACGGATGTGCACTTTAGTGACATGTGACCGTGGAGACAAGGTCACAGTAAGCGTAACGTCATTGTGTTGGTGTAGGGAAGATAACTCCAATTTGGTCGCTGTACTCTTGGTTTACTATTATATGTCTACCTGTGTCTACTATATATTATTAACTATACATTATTCTGATACATTATGAGAATAATCAATTTTAGTATACAAACACTGATACAAATACTTATTTCATACATTACACTCATGCATCAACTAACTGTATGAGTAAAGAGACTGTCATGAAGTATAAGAATTATTGTAATATTCTGTCATGAGTTGTTAGCTGATATTGTCAGACTGCATTAAGTTCACCCTACCCTAGAGCTATCTGAAGTATTTTTTTTATTGAACTACACCGTGAACTAGACAATTTTCAATATAAAATCTGCCAAGCAAGCTGAAACAGACACAATAAAAAAAAATTGCGCGCAAAAATAATTTATGAAAATTTTGGGACCCACCCCCCACAATATTCACTATTTTTCCATTTTATATCAACTTATGGGGGTAATTATAACAATATTGAATGTATTAGTGCTTCTCATATTGCAACAAGCCACAACATATAAACAAATATGTTTAAAACAGTTGAAAATATGTCAATGAAAAAAAAGTGGTCAAAAACTGTTTCCGTCCTCGGGTACCCACCCCCCCCCCACCTCATGTCTCGTACAAAAAATTCGCCCCCCCCCTGATAATACGGCCATATTTTGTTGAACAAAATGTTGATAAATAACAAGTTTGCGAAATTTGATACCATAGTTGACAGTGGTTAGCATTATTTTGTTGCAATAAATCGATTCTGATAACTAAAGCGTATTTTGAAGAAATGTTGTTGTTGTTGTTGTTGTATCTTTATGGTATGGGGACCGTCTGATCAGATTGAGTACCTTTAAACGAACATGGCTCCTTCGAACCACAAATATTGTATATACCTAATTATGTATAAATTTAATATCGTTTCGTTTGTGCCGGTTAGAATTTGTTAAAGGCCCACTTAATTTTCGAGTCGCCGATAATTTTTTATATAGTGACTTGATCTACGGTTTTAATATGCCATAAAATATGATTAATATACTATAATTCATCACTATTTGAAACATCTGTGTCTCAGAAGATGTCCACAGAGAAATAGAAAACTGCCGAAGACTTCCCCCCTCTGGCACCCAGAATGCAACAGAATTCAAACTTTTTCAATGAAAGGGGAAGAACTCTATCTTTTAATATATAGAGTTATTCCCCTGCATTGAAAATAATACTGATTTTTACTTCATTCTTGATAACAAAACGCGTTGGCAACTCAACAAAAACAACATTTCCACAGTTTATTACACCGATAAGTTGATAATACAATGTTTTGGAGCTTCCTCTTTCAAATGGTGTATAATATGGCATATATTTTATATAAAGTAATCTGGGGGTTCGAAAATTAAGTGGGCCTTTAATTGGCGGTCACGTAAAACATACACAATCGTGTGGACAATGGGAGGAAAATCTGCAGCTGCCTTCGCTCCGAAACGTTTATGGCATTACATACGTTTTACGATGAAAACAAAGGGAAATTACCACAGGTCCCCAGAACAAAAATTGACCCCACCCCCAATAATACTTAATCCTATAGGATTAAGTATTATTGGGGGTGGGGTCAATTTTTGTTCTGGGGACCTGTGGAAATTACCTTTCTACAGCGCCTGAAGGTTTGAAATAGTTTCATGTTAAGATAACGCAATATACCTGTTCCGGAAGTCGCACGCTATCCGTTTCCGTTTCCAGAATTGCAATATCACAAAATTTGTTCTGAACCCGACAATCGCATTCAAATATTTTGATATCCTTCAACTGACGTCTTTCTGTGACATATAGTGCTCACAGAAAGATATATTTCTTGTGTGTATCGACCTGTTTCGATACCGTGACAAATTGAGAAGCGAATATAATAAGGTATACTATTTAAAAATAATATTTTGGACCCGGAGCGCAAACCGCTATATGGCTTTAAATTTCCCAGAGTGAGGAATGCGGTCTAGTGCAAGAGGTGCCTTTGAAAACTCGAACTTGGACCCCTTACCATGCCAACAGCCAACCACGCTCCCAATCGTGCGACAAAATTATGTGGAACACCAGTCATGAATTCGGATTTATAAAATATAGAAATGATATGCGGATCACGGTCGCAATCCGGGTTCATAATGCTGATATTTATCAACTGTATGACTCACAACGAGTCCGTATACATGTGTAATCTGGTACCTTGCCCTGAACATTCGGCAACAATGCCATGTATTTATTTTCTGTACTGAGAGGGATGTTTGGAATAGTTTCCCCAGAGAATGTAAATCACAAAGTGGACCAATTGAGAACTAGATTGCCGCCCCACAAATTGACTAACACATGTTATCGCTTGTTTTCTCAGTAGGCCTTGTGTAGAGATGCCAGCGAACTCGACATGCGAAGTCTAATCAACTGTCAAATCAATACAGACTAGGAACGAGACAACTGTTTAGTGATACCATGCACGATTTAAACACAGTCTAGGAACTAGACAACTGTTTTGTGATATCATGCACAATTTAAACGGATAGTTACCGCACTATCACGATAATGACAATACAGTCTAGGAACTAGACAACTGTTTTGTGATATCATGCACGATTTAGACAACTGTTTTGTGATATCATGCACGATTTAAACGGATAGTTACCTCACTATCACGATGATGACAATGCAGTCTAGGAACTAGACAACTGTTGTGTGATATCATGGAACTAGACAACTGTTTTGTGATATCATGGAACTAGACAACTGTTTTGTGATATCATGGAACTAGACAACTGTTTTGTGATATCACGGAACTAGACAACTGTTTTGTGATATCATGGAACTAGACAACTGTTTTGTGATATCATGGAACTAGACAACTGTTTTGTGATATCATGGAACTAGACAACTGTTTTGTGATATCATGGAACTAGACAACTGTTTTGTGATATCATGCACTATTTAAACGGATAGTTACCTCACTATCACTATGATGACAATGATGAAGATGGTGATGCTGCTGCTGATGATAATGATGATGATGATGATTATGATATTGATGGTGATGGTGATGGTGGCGACGAGAGGGGAATATGGGCGATGATTGTGATGGTCGTGGTGGTAATGACGACGACGATGATGATGCTGATGATGATGATGATGGTGATGATGATAATGCCATAATTAAAAGATGTTTGTATCCCTTCTCCCGACCGACCCATTCTTTTGCTGCCTACTAAAAATATTATATTCGTCTCGTTTTTCATGATATTTTTTTTCCAGCAGCGATGTTTTATTAAAATTTATTTTTTATTTAACAAACAGTCATTCATAGGAACTGCGTTCGATGTAATCATTGCAAATGCCGAGCACTAGATCTTGGTTGGAACCGACTGCTGAATCAAAGTAATGTCGAACTTTGGAAGAATACAAAATACACGTAGTCCTCCGTTTTTGTGCCTATTAAATTAAAAACAGAAAGGACGTTCCAAAAATATAAAACCCAATTGAATAATACATGGTTTTATACATATAAAACAGTGAAGTCATTGAATTATTAAGTTATTAAATTCTGACCGGATCGTTGGCAATTAACACCCTATTGCTGAAACAATGCACCTCCACATTTGGTTTATAATATATTATCAAACTACCTGCCCATGCAGCCCCAAAAATATGTGTCAGGTGAGCTAGGGGGGGTAAAATCTTTTAAGGGTGGCCTGATGATGACGATGATGATGATGAGGAGGACGATAATGATGATGTCATGATGACGATGATGGTGCTGATGATGACGACGCTGATGTTGTTGTTAATGATGATGGTTATGATGGTGGTGGTGATAATGATGATGATCGTGTGATGATGATGATGGTGCCAATAACGACGATGATGGTGATGATGATTATGATGGTGATGATAATGATGATGATAATGATGATGGTGGTGATGATCGTATGGCGATGATGTTGATAATAATGACGATGATGGTGATGGTCACATTGACTAAGCCACACCTTTCAGCGAGTGACTACGACTAACTCTGGTGTTAATCATAGTTACACCAAGAATAACTCAAATTGCCTCAAATTATGTTTAATATTCATTGCTAAATATTATATTCAATTTTCGTTGCATCGCAGTTCTATTGTATCTATAATTGAACGAATGTGATGGGAGTATATAATGGCATATACATCATACAATCATTTTGACTGACAAAATTGTTGTCTAATGGCCTAAGTAGTCGCCTTGACTAACAATTTCTTAGTCGTTATGACTAACATCACTATAGTAATTTTGACTAATTGTCTGCCTTAGTCATTTTGACTGAGCTAAGTTAGTCATCCTGTGGACAAACGGTTGACTAACCTATATTATTCATATTGACTAATATTGGTGATGGCGATGATGGTGATGGTCATGTTGATGATTAATGATGCTGATGATGACAATGCTGATGACGAAGACCATGATTATAACGTTATGTTCTCACATATATCGTTATATTTTGTCACATGTGTCTAATCATCATCAAAATCATCATAGTCACTGGGGAACTGGCGAATTGTTTTTATCCTTCACTTCCTCCTCCTCATCATCATCATCATCACCCTCATCAGCAGCAGGATCACCATCGTCATCATCATCATGATCACCATCTCAATCAGCAGCATCACCATCGTCATCATCATCATTATCACCAACAACATCATCATCATTATTATTATCACCACCGTCTTCATCATTATCATCATCATATCATCATCATCATCATCGCCATTATCCTCAACAGCATCATGATCATCATTATCACCATCATCATCATCATCATCAGTATCATCATCATGATCATCATTATCATCATCACCAGCATCATCACCACTATCATCATTATCAGCAGCATCGCCATCGTCATCGTGATCTGATATCAGCAGCATCATCATCGTCATCCTCGGCATCGTGGTGATAATGATATTGATGATCATCGCCGTCGTTGTCACCATGACACCCTCGTCGTCAGATTATATAATTGTTACGTCATCATATCCTGATGAGTCAGTTATGACGATCCTCGTCATGATATCATCACATTAACCCTTTGAGTGCCAGGTCCGATTTTTGTATCAACCCATATACCCTGTGCCAATGCATTCTCTTATATATGCGAGTCGACCATGGGTCGCCTCGCATATATAAGAGAATGCATTGGCCTAACATTTTTTTTTTTTTTTTACAATTTTAATAATTTATTCTTATATTCTTTAACAGACTTATTGTGTAGGTTTAGGGCCGATGAGATCGGCCCCTGGCACTCAAAGGGTTAAACCATCAGATGTGGCGGTACAGGTGTGGGCATTCAGGGGCTCTAGTCCGGGCATTTAGACATACATTGGTGATTATTAGTTAGTCGTAAGGCCCATTACTAACGTCTGTACAAATGCATCTTCCAACACAATGTTATTATGTATGTGTTCATTTTGTATTGATTAATCAGACACCATTATGCATGGTTAGCTTTAATAAAGAATCTTGAATCTTGAAGACATATGTATTGGGATTACTTCTGAATGGTATGTCCCTTAATGCCCTTCAGTTGTCTTTAGCAAGCACCCCTGCAAGCCATGATTGTTATTGAATTTTGTTGGTAAGGTAAATTGAATTCATTGTGCTTGTCATAATTTATAAGATTATACAGTATTGTAAATCTCAAATGAACCTAATTCATAATATTACTATATTAATACTCACCTCTATTGCGTGCGATCCACGTGGTTTCGAAAAAACTTCCACTGCTAGCTATGGAACAAAATTTAGTCTGTGACTAATAACTGCACAATACTCGGCTTCCAATCAATTATATCAGGGTTACAATCAGCTGGGACGGTATAATATAGGAAGAATTCAGCGACAACGTAGAATTGATTAGTAGAAACCAAAATCCAATATCAAAAGAAAACAGAAATTAAAGGCGCACAGTTGTTTCTGGCAAATTCCCACAACAAAACAATAGATCGTTAGCTATTGCAATCCTGGAAACACGCCGCTGTTTGTACCATAATATTTAGTGGGATAGCCCTGTGCGTAAGCCATTAGTTCCAAGTGCATGCTCGAGCAGCGAAAACATCAATAATTTTTATAATGCTGGTTCGGGGAATTTGTATCAGACGGCACTTCTCTCAGAGTCTGTGAGTCATTCCTCTTCAGCGTTGAGTGAGGTCACATCTCTCTGTTTCGCGCACCGTGCAGGGCTCAGAACCACGACACGTTTGAATTCGTCGTCAATGCAACGACGGGTACTTTAGGGGTCGTATAATGCACGAATCGTTTGAAAGGCTTGGTGGAATGTAAAGCGTTGTTGTTCTTTGTTCGATCGGGTTTGTTTTGAAGTTTGAAAACCGTCAGAATTTGCCATGCACATGTTGGCCCATGCATTCACACATTTATTGATTTTCCTTTCCAAAGGTAATTAAATGTCGGTATTACTCAGAAGAATGAGTCAAGAATTGTTATACATTGCATACAGTAATAGGCAGCTATACCTATACTGATATGTTTGAAATGCGACTAAAAGTTGCACTCAGTCATTTCATTAGACGTCTCCGATCATGAACAGTAATCGAAGACGGATGTGGCGTCTATCGATCATTTGACAACCGAAAATTCAGAAATTACTACCATGTTTTATGCGAGACTAGCTGAAACAGGCTCCATTCGGAGGAGCCTTTATTCAGCCTGGGAGCAAAGGAGACTGTGGCCACTGCGTGCGCTTCACGCACATACCAGACGGGTCCTACTCTTTTATATCTATAGATATTTATTATGCTACTACAATATATCTCCGTGCAAATAAGTTCATATTGGACCTAAATAATTATTGGCATTGGTTCATATTGAACTAATTTGATTCTGGAATAAGCCCAAAATGGACTTATACCCGTTATTCGGTTGGGTGGCGCGGGCCACAGTGCAAACACAGATATAAAGAGGGTATATATCTGCTGCAACACATCCTCGTGCAAATAGGTTCTCGTGTCAATCGAGCATCTTGATTCATGCGCGAAACATATACTGGGATTTCATAACGAACAGATTCGGAATTCCAATATACATGTCCATGGCTTCGCTTACCGTTGACGACTTGTGTGCCATGCTTTTAGGGTCAAGATGTAACATATTAAATATATCGGATTTTCCTCTGGATTTCATCGTCGACTCGATCGCAACATTCCTTCTGCATGCGAGCAAGGCTGTCAACGTTATACGCTCTACACCCGATGGTCTCGGCTGATGGACAATTCGAAACTATCCATAGATAATTTGTTTTTGCCATAATGATTCACACAAGAAACCTCTATATATATATATACACACGTACATTGTGGTCGATAGTTCAAAGATAATTAATACATGATCACCACCAATCGGCAACACGCCTATTGTCACATCAAAACTGTTTTCATTCAGCTGGGCCATTTGCGTGTTACATAGTATCCATATACATGCACGCACATTCACATATACCTGACATATGTCTTAAATAGGCCATTTTCATGCTAATTTCTTAATTCGATGTCTGAAATCTTTGTCTAATTTCACTCGATACGGTGATATGACGAAACACATTCTCAATTTCTTATACTCAACTTTGATGTCCAGTAAATATTTTATTTGGAAATTTTATTTCGCTCGATCACACGCATGTGATTTTGCTAATTTATTTCCAGAAACGCTCGTCAACTCTCACTCGACAAGTTAATATGACGACTCACATTCGAAAGTTCCAATACTCAACTTTGATCTGCAAAAAATATTTTATTTGGAAATTTTATTTCGCTAAATCACACGCATGTGATATTGCCAATCAGGTTTTTTTTTTTTTCTTTTTTTTTTACAACAGTTACTGGCACTTCTATATTAGATTATCACCGACCTCCTTAACACATGGAATTTGAAAATATCAGACCTGGTCGCATGCGTGTGACATGGCATAAACACTGTTATATTAATATTGCGACTAGTATAACATTTGCATGCATATTTATGTAACTTGTATATAATTGTCATTTGTATATATGCTTTCCTAAATTGAGGAGGTTAACAATAAACTATATATCCGTGCAAATAAGTTCATATTGGACCTAAATAATTATTGGCATTGGTTCATATTGAACTAATTTGATTCTGGAATAAGCCCAAAATGCATTTATACCCGTTATTCGGTTGGGTGGCGCGGGCCACTGTGCAAACACAGATATAAAGAGGGTATATATCTGCTGCAACACATCCTCGTGCAAATAGGTTCAAATTTGACTTATTTGATTCTGATTCCTGATGGTTACGTCGTCGTATGGACATATGTGACCCGCCATATCAAATCCAGTCGTAAGTCGGGATTTTTTTACCCTGTGCCAATGCATTCTCTTATATATGCGAGTCGACCATAGGTCGCCTCGCATATATAAGAGAATGCATTGGCCTAACAATTGTTTACAATTTTAATAATTTGTTCTTGTATTCTTTAACAAATTTATAATTTCACCCATACAGAGCCCCAGACAAACATGAGCAGACGACACTCTTCTATATGCTTCTATATATGTGTGGGGCTCCCTGCAGGGTAATGGATGTTTTTTATTTTATGTCCTAAAAATTGTAAGAAACATTTATTTAAAAAACATGATAAACAATTGTTAGGCCAATGCATTCTCTTATATATGCGAGGCGACCTATGGTCTCTTATATATAAGAGAATGCATTGGCACAGGGTAAAAATAATCCGATATTGTGAGCTTATTGTATTTATTTTTTTTAAATAAACATTTTGAAAAAAAATAATGACCTACGCCATGTTACCCCGAGTCACCACACCAAATTTGGTTGAAATCGGACCATCAGTCTGTTAGAAAATCCGGACAAGCAGACAGACGGACAGACATATCCTACTCTTAAATATATATAGATGAATATAATAAAGTGCTGGACAATGAAGTGAGAAAACGATAAATATTTCGATCATATATCAATCGGCTATATAGGTCTACATCTTTTCAGACATACACTATATACATACAATCTGGCGTCCAATTATAATTCCACATTTATAAATGATCATTTTTGCGGCTATGTTTCGTCTCACATTTCGTCGCCGTACATGTGAGAAATTTTATAGTCTTTTCGAGTGTCAGATGGATCGAGGATATCGAATGTATATTTAATTTACTAAATCATGTATAGGCTTGTGAGCTTATTTGTTGTTTTTTCCGACCTCATATACATGTATATCTGGCTAAAATAAAAAGTTTCACACAAATCCACATATATGTGGCGGTTGTTCTCAATAAGTGCCATACTGCATGGTATCTATCCGACCTATAATAAAATATACAGTCTTCTGGCGCGATACGAAATCTTCACAGGTTCCAACTATAAAATTCAGATTAAATAAAATACATTTCTACCCGCTTGGAATATATATTTCTAGAGCAACAATATACTGCATGCATGTGTACACTCTATATATGGGCCTATATATATGCGTGATGTATACGAAGATATAATGTTGATAAAAACGGTGTTGAACATCTTGTGGTTTTAAAAGTTTTTGTCAGTGGCCGTTTCCAGTCACACTGAAGATTTCATTGTATACGGGCCCTATATATTTATTTCGTATCAAAATATGTTGATAAATAAATAAATAAAACCAAATTAACACCACCCTGCATATGCCACACCTGACTGATAGACATAAATTTTGTCTACCACATACATGCATTTGAGTTTCTAGGTCAGTGTGTGTTGAGAGAATGCTACATTGGTGGTCATATTCTAAATGGAAATTATAATGCATGCATCGATGTATATATATAGTGGATAAATACAGTAACCCATCAGAAGGTGTTAGTTGCACATATATAAAACACTGGTATAAGGTATATGCATCCAATTTTACAAAAACAAATTATACATATGAATTCTATCTTTTGTAAATATGTCTCTTTCTTATACGGTGGCTGATTTAGGACATATAAAACAATATTTTAATATCGAAATTTCGAGATGACTTCTCGAATTTCGACATAATATCTCGATATTTCGACATACAAGGCGATCGAGTTGGGGGAGAACTGCATGGCTGAACTACTCAACAAAAAAGTGATAATCGCATTAAGAAGAAACAGAACCTTAAAGATAAGCTAGCCAGAGATAAACTTGGTTAATTCAGTATCTAATGGACCATAATGCTGTCCACCTGTTTTTTTTATCTCCCACATTTCCTACGATGGTTACGTCGTCGTGTGGACATATGTGACCCGCCATATCAAATCCAGTCGTAAGTCGGGATTTTTTTTACCCTGTGCCAATGCATTCTCTTATATATGCGAGACGACCATAGGTCGCCTCGCATATATAAGAGAATGCATTGGCCTAACAATTTTAATAATTTTTTCTTGTATTCTTTAACAATTTTATAATTTCACCCATACAGAGCCCCAGACAAACACGAGCAGACGACACTCTTCTATATGCTTCTATATATGTGTGGGGCTCCCTGCAGGGTAATGGATGTTTTTTTATTTTATGTCCTAAAAATTGTAAGAAACATTTATTTAAAACAAATGATAAAAAATTGTTAGGCTAATGCATTCTCTTATATATGCGAGGCGACCTATGGTCGACTCGCATATATAAGAGAATGCATTGGCACAGGGTAAAAACAATCCCGACTTACGACTGGATTTGATATGGCGGGTCACATATAAGTTTTCAGGGTGAATGACCCATTAATTACATTTTGGGCGCACATAATAGTTTCTCTTTAAAGCAGTTTTTATTTTGAACCTTTCGGACGTCGAATCGGTTTAAGAGAGATGTCTGATAACTAATTATCCCCATAGTATAACGTATAACATTTTACAAGGTGTTTGTGTTGGATAGTGTTTTTGGCTCGGATTGTCAGTGGCTTCAAAGCATTGTGCATGGAGTTATACCCCGACGGATGTCATAACGGCGTTAGTTCTTCAAAATTCAGCCATTTGCAGAAATTTTTTTTTTTTTAAGCAAAAATTACCACAAAACAACATAATGTCTGAAAAGATGAATCAGTATTGAGTGTTTATATCTGCCAGATTATTGAAAACATGGTTGAATAATATTTACGTTGTTTTATAATGTTTTGGTCCGTCGCGCGATACAAAACTGTTCTGCAAATGGCTACATGTTGTGGGGTGGGGGTCCAAATCATTTTACACATTAAAGGCCCACTCAATTTTCGAACCCCTGGCACATTATATAAAATTTATGCTATATATACCATTTGAAAGAGGAAGCTCCAAAATATTGTATTATCAATATGTGACCCGCCATATCAAATCCAGTCGGAAGTCGGGATTTTTTACCCTGTGCCAATGCATTCTCTTATATATGCGAGTCGACCATAGGTCGCCTCGCATATATAAGAGAATGCATTGGCCTAACAATTTTTTACAATTTTAATAATTTGTTCTTGTATTCTTTAACACTTTTATAATTTCACCCATACAGAGCCCCAGACAAACATGAGCAGACGACACTCTTCTAGGTGCTTCTATATATGTGTGGGGCTCCCTGCAGGGTAATGGATGGTTTTTTTAATTTTATGTCCTAAAAATTGTAAGAAACATTTATTTAAAAAACATGATAAAAAATTGTTAGGCCAATGCATTCTCTTATATATGCGAGGCGACCTATTTTCTATTACCCTATGGTCACCTTCTGAGACACAGACGCTCCAAATGGTGATGAAGTATTTTAATCATACAGTTTACTATATGTCATAGATTGCTATTAAAACCGTATAATCACTATAAACAAAATAATCGGTGACTCGAAAATTAGGTGGGCCTTTTTTTCTTCTATTTATGTCCCAAAACCTTTAAGAATGGACAAAACGCCTCAAAATGCTTCAAACTGTTTTGTTAATTTCTTTACAGCTTGTTCAATCTAGTATACTTAAAGGTACTCAACCCGATAAAACTCCTCTCAATTACTATTTCAATGGATTCGGGGGTCAAAAATATTTGATTCGAGTCGAGGAAGTCACCCATCAAAGCTCAGATTTGTTAGATATCGATTTTAGAAATCTATTATTTTTCATTATCGGGAATACTATCTGGCCCAGAACTCAGTCAAAATTGCGTTAAAATTACCACTTGATTTTAGAGTTATTCATCCTTGTCTGTTTGAATAGATTTGGAGTACACATCCAGAGCAGATTACGGCAGTTATTAGTACTGATCTCGAGAACATAACAAATTTGAAAAATCAATATCTAATAACTCTGAGCTTTGTTTGATGGGTACCTCGACTCGAATGAAATATTTTTTACCCCCAAAGCCAAAGAAATAGTAATATAGGACCCTCTGATCGGATTGTTGTTGTTGGAATCTGTTGAGATGGGGACCCTCTTTACGGGTTGAGTACCTTTAAAAGGTTATAAAAAGCAGGGCATGTGGATATCAATTTATTGAGTTACATGACCCCAAGTATTGCATTTCGAGTCATCACACGAGTTATGTCAGAGGCAAATTTGGCTAAGTCTATACGATAGAACACATGCACATTTTGTTTTGTTTGGTAGCCTAAATATTGTTTTCTTCTTTATCATATCTGCACAAATTAAACATTTGTTGTGTATAATCTAGGGCGGAAATTATTAAAACACAGAGCTCCCTTCATTTTGCTCTAGTTATTTAAATAATTGACCATAAAATCGCAATTGGGCTCATTGTGAAAACGTGAGGCTCCGAAATCAGATAAACTCTTCGTTTTTGAAGGCACACAGCTCGAAAAAATACTTAACCAATTTGGGGAAGGTTTTATGATCTGGAATCGAAAAGTGAGGTCGACAATAAAGACATGTATGACATTTGAGGGACTTGTGAATTTGAATTGTTATATACATCCCGGACAATCCATAAATTGATGATTTGACAAAATTTTCCAAATTTATTTCACGAAATTCACCGATTTGACATTTTCCGATTTTTTGCTGATTTTTAGAATGTTGTGTGTGCAGGGTTTATCAATATCAATATCATTTATTCCAGAACAAGTCGTTTTGACTTTTAGTTCCCTCACTTTTACATGCTATAAATTTTCACATGTCACAATGGATTTTTATTTAGTTCAAGTTGAAGAATCAAAGTCGTAATGTTTTGAATTGTTGCAATTAGTTTCGGGTTTGGCATTTTTGTTCTCATAAATGCACTGGACTAAATTATATACATAGCTTTAAGATTGTAAAGTGTTTCTTTAAAAAAAATTACTTTCGGTTTAGATATACCAAGTTCCGGTTTGACTTCTCGCGTCAAACGAGATTTCCTCTTTTCCGCTTTCCGTTTTAGGTGCGTGTATAATTTTTATCATAGAGAACATAATCGGCGTTTTAAAGGGAAATCCTCTCAATAGAATAGTTAAATCGTTATTACCTCTTTAAAAGACATATCCGGTACTTGTTATTCGTGCAAAATTATAACTGGATATCGTGTTAATTCTCGATATTCAATAAAGTAATGACCGTGACAAATTTACTGGTTGGTACACAACCGTGTAGCTTAATGTTTACTCAACTTTGGAACGAACTGTTACTGGCACTAAGTTACTAATGCATAACGCCTATCACAGTTGTGGCAAATTCTTATAAAAATCCGTTGATAAATGCACAATTCATAACTTCTAATAATATGACCAGTATGAAAAGCTGGTCATTCAGACTGAATCAGTCAACCACTGAACCAGACTCGTAGTCGTACACGTAGATCATGCCATGAATCTCTAAGTGCCAACGTACACACTGCTATTAAATTCGTAAGTGGTGAAAATCGCAGGTGGAGCATCCAATGCACATGACAATATCATAGCCAAATCGTAGCGATCAAGCACTGTTCGATTTTTATTTGGAAAATCGTGGCGTGACCTTGGCAACGCGTGCGATCGTAGCTGTCACATGACCATTGTCGCACTGGTCATCTTGTAAATACCACGAACAAATTCAAAAATGGCGCAAAGTTCACAAACTTCTTTGAATTACATGTACAAAAACGAGGCCACATTGGTGGAGATGTGGCACGACAGGGAGTGCAGGCCTGTACGACATATCAGCCATCTGCTATGCAGACAAGGAGAAGAGGGCTGCCACAATTGTTGAAATTGGGGCAGCTGTGGAGTTGACCGGTACAAAAATGTCAAAATAAAAAAATATTCAATTTCACTAAATTTCAAGTTCAACTTGTTAGTTTAGAAAATTCAGATACACGCCATGTATATGTATATAATTGCATAATGCAGAGAATGTGATATAACATTTTGCTATCATGTGATCGATCACGTGGATAAAATCGTAGCTGCATACCGTAGCGTCTGCGGCCAAGTCACTTTTCTCCACCTGCGATTTTCCCCATTTACGATTTTAATCGCAGTGTGTGCGGTGGCACTAACTGGCAAACATCCGCATTGCCGTAGCTTAGTCATGGAGATCATATTCCACTAGAACAAAACCTGGGAGCGATTCCAGTAGCTGCCCAAATCTTCCTGGTTCACTACCAATATAAAATTAAAAAAATAAAAACACACAAAATTTAATTCCCGGGCTAACTGTCATGACAGCTGGGCGAGCGAGCCCCAAATACTGCCTGGACTAGGGGTGCGAGATATCACTGGTGTATCGCGAATCAGAGTTCTACGATACACGCACCGGTTCCAGTTGTTGGCCATTATATATAAGTAGTAGCCCTAGAGTAAGAATAATAGGAAAGTTGGGAAACAAAAAATCGCACATCGCAATACACAATTTTGTTTATCTATTATCGTTCTTTAAAATTTCTATATTCACGCCAGAGAATAAGAATTAAATACAACTGCACGCAAAGAAGCATGATCAAGTCGTTCTACTTCAAAGCGCCGATTAAATAGGTCAGCCACCTGTTCGTCGGTCATGTGCGTGGGTGTTGTTTTTGTGTAAAGATTGATATACCATTGTCACCGTTGGCACACAAAGTTCGTTCATAGAAATGATGTCGCCAAAAGGCTCAAAATGTACGTCGTGCTAATCAATTGTCGTTCATCGGACTTGAACTGCATATTAGAGAATTAAATCATTCCCGTTAACAGTCACCGATACCCAATTGACATAAACGTGTCTCATCGCAAGACTCGTAGTAAACCGCGTCAACTTCCGACGTGGTATTTTTGGGATTACTCCCCCTGGACTGTATTTAAATGAATTAAACAAACGTGGTATGTTTTTGTACTTGAAAGTCGTGTAATCCCCTACGACCTTGGCCTTAAATAAAACATTACAATGAACTGAAGTAGCTGGTAGTGAAGGATTAATCAAATTAATGAACTATTAAATAATGACTATGATTGAATATATGTTTTTCTCAACCAATTCATGAATTCCATATGAAGGGCTGCATCCAGAAATACTGGGGTATCGTATCTAGATACGTATTGTATCGCGATACGTATCGTATCGCGACACTGGGCGTACCTCCCACACCTAGCCTGGACCGAGTTGGCCCTGGGACGAGCTGGCCCGGATCCGTACTGGGCAAATTTTGTTGCTCTGATAATGTCGTTGCCAGGGATGACATTGACAATACGCTGGGCACACGGTATGAACCACAGTTGTTGCACAGTTGGCCATTATAGATAAATATTAGCCCTAGACTAAATACTAATTAATATGAAAAGTACAGAAACATGTTCAAAGTACCCTCCCACCTCCCTTTTTGCACTCGAAATCTCATAAACACAAATCCGCTTTTGACAGAAACACCTTCGTATGCAAATCTATCGAATAAAAAGCACACTTACCATACACTCCTTGACACTTTTATCAGCTGAATATAATCAAAATCACGATAAAATTTGGCTCGACACAACATCATTAGCAGGGAAATGTTAGGATCGTTAACTCTTTCGAAAAGCCGGTTCGTCAAAAAGGCGTAATACTTTAAGCGGGCCAACCGTTGACTTGTCCCCGGACTATAAATTTTAACCTTGCCATTGCTCTGCTGTGGACGTCGTTATAATATGGGCGGGCACGCCACAGATCGACAGCGTCGTAGTGTTTGACACATGAGCCAGGGACGAGTCTGGGCAAACTAAATAATAATATATATATATATTTGAAAAGCCAGCGAAATTCAAATTTGCAAGTTTTTAATCTAGAAATTCAGGATAACATTTGCAATATATATAAGGGAGGGTAGACAATGACACTTCAATAACCATCATAAACATGGTCAATATACACTGCTTGTCAAACTGTATTGCGGTTTGGTATGAGTACCTTTGACCGCAATAGTGTAGCAAGGGGGAAATTCTATCTTGCAGTGTTACTTGCTGTGCTAAGGTCAAATATCCAACGTCCTGCTGATGTGTTTCCAAGCCTTGACACCGCATGTGATGTCACATGGCACGCGCTCGACAGCAAACAATTGAGGAGGTCAAGTGACCATTTTTGAATGGGCATTTCCATGCAAATCTCCGCAGCAAAAGTAACTGAGTTGGAAATATTTATGGGGGAGACTCAAAAATAAATTTATAGCAAAAATTGCCTATTTACCAAGCCGAGCCGCCAAGTAAATGGTATGTCTGTTTAATGATATGGCTGCTTTAGTTTCCAGACAACTGCTTCATATATAACTTTTGCTGGGGAGATTAGCATGGAATCCCCATTCAAAATTGGTCACTTGACCTCCGCCTTAAATAAGGTCAGCTGTTTGAAACTTTCTTTGAGTCTCTTCCATGTCCACGCGGATTGTCCTCAAAATTTGCCATGGCTATAAGCATTGCCAGGGCAACATGTGGAATCTAACATGCCACAACATTAAATTTGTTGTGGGACAATTTTTCCGAAAATTGACGTCTGCTCGATTGAACCAATAACTTCATATTTCAAGGCGTATGTCGGTTAGATGCATTCATGCTCATCTATAACCATTTTGGAATAATTGACGATGCCAATGGCTTCTTTTTTAGACCTGACAACTATTTTTGCATTCAATAAAATACGTCTGTTTATGGTGTACGTTTATTAAAGCATGCTTATTTTGCGCTTTAAACAGATATTTAAATGGATTATATTTTGGGAATTGTCACAAGCTGATGTTCATTTATGAGGTTATTATCATATGGACTATTATTGGCCGAGTCCGGTTATCGGAACATTAAAACAATTAGATATAAATCTCTCTTGAACTTAACACTGAAAATTAATTAGCCAGTTATCGCGACATTAATCACTTTGTGAACTCACAGTAACACCGAATTCGAAAATCTGACAAATCGCCATTCGAGTCACAGGATATATAAATTTATATAATATTAAATTAGAAGCACAGGTTTTTTATGACATTACAATCTCTGATGGTGACTCGTCAATCTCATGCTGGAGCTTTCCATACTTTTCTTAGTTTCTGTCAAAGCTGAAAGACTTATTCCTCAATTCCATGCATTAATATACAGGTAGCTGCAATAATTATTTTTTTTATATCAACAGCGAATAAAAATAAGAACAAGCTGAAGCGAACTGAATGGGTTGTTTTATTATGCATTAAATTTATCAATTTGAAATAATTTTTATTTCAGTGAACTGCAACCATGGGTGCATACAAGTATATGCAAGAGATATATCGTAAGAAGCAAAGTGATGTAATTCGCTTCTTACTCCGGGTCAGATGCTGGCAGTATCGTCAGTTATCATCAATTCACAGATGTTTGCACTCAACAAGACCAGACAAGGCCCGTCGACTCGGCTACAGAGCCAAGCAAGGTAGCTTAGTTGTTCCACGAAAGTTTCATGTGGACTATTAACCCTTTGAGTGCCAGGTCCGATTTTTGTATCGACCCATATACCCTGTGCCAATGCATTCTCTTATATGTGCGAGTCGACCACAGGTCGCCTCGCATATATAAGAGAATGCATTGGCATAACCTTTTTTTTTTCTTTTCTTTTTTTTATACAATTTTTTACAATTTTAATATTTTATTCTTATATTCTTTAACAGACTTATTTTGTAGGTTTAGGACCGATGAGATCGGCCCCTGGCACTCAAAGGGTTAATAACATAATGACCATGGAAACCTACGATTTTGAAATTGTCATTCATATTGACAGCTTTACTGGCCTTTTCAACTGAGTTTTTACTCTGATACATAAATAAATATTCCAGCAAGTGGAGGTCAAGGGTGAAAAATTGAATGATAGTCACATAGCCAATCCTCATAATTAGCTACGGCAATCTGCAATGTCAAAGCAATTTGCTGAAGCAAACTGGGCCACGGCAAAGGGTTGCCATAGCGGATTGCCGAAGCCAAACAATCTGATTTAAGAGGGCTGCATAGAAAATTGCAGCAGCCCTGGGATTGGCATTGTCGAAGTCAAGACACAAAACAGCTTTTCATCGGATTATTTTTAGCTGTGGCAAATAAATGAAAACATTTGCGACAACCAAGTGAAATCACTGGCAACATTGTCCAGAAGGAAGTACTATCCACTATAGAATGCATGCATATACATTGTAATTACAGAAACACCGAATTGAACAATCGGATAGAACTGCAGGGTGGCGTCACTAATTCACCCTCTGGGGACCTCATTATATTTAGTATAGAACACAATACAATCAAACGATCATCATATTGTGTAATTACCTTGTAATTAGGGATAAGAAAAGTCTAAAGTAGTGTTGAAACGATTAGTGGTTTTGAGGAATCGACTAGTCGCCAGAGGGAATCGACTACTAATCGACTAGTCGGACCCCTTCCGAAACTTAACGTTTTGTGCTCATATACGTATATAATTTGCCGTTTGTTTTGAGTACCAGTAACAAACTTTGCATTTTCGAATGCAAAGCAAGACGTGATTTAACACTATTTGCCCTGATTATTTGGCTTAATATCACTGAAGGTTAATAGGTTATTAATTTGTCCCAGGTATATGATGTTTTATGACAATCAAATTACCATCCAGTTGATGTATGTATCTAAACGGTGGTGACAAACACCTGATCGATCGCGGAAACGCTACGGATTAAGGAGTGGAAGCGCATGCAACAATCAGAAACCGGTGCATTATTCTATATGTTTTGTGTAAAAATGTTCCTTTAAAATTTATATGGTATGGTCTACCGGGCCGTACCGGTTCTTACATACAATCGAACATCGTTGTTTTCGAACTTGCCCATTGTGATTGTCACCGATTGACTTCACAAACGGGCGTACATGAAGAAATGCAAGATATTTTGAGAAACGAACTTTTTCGCTGACAGAGTCAAACAACAGTTACAAAATACATGTTATAACAGCTGTAGTGCATACACTCCTTTTATGCTCGCAGATGTCATGAACATATATCGGACACAGAATGTGGTAAAGTTCCCTGTATATATAGAGTCCGCATATATTAAAAATGGGCCATGCATTGCGTACATAATGTTGTTCCTTGCATTCATTGCAAGGTCACGATATGACATAGCTTAATCACGGATAGTCATTTTCCCACCAAAACGCACTTGTTTTCACTGTTTGATTTGATCGCGTACATAATTGTCTCGTGCATGGTACATTGTGAATATATATACAATATATACAATTTTACTCGCGAGTCCCAAAATACACAATCGATCGTGTCAGTTTCAAAAATAAAACTGCGCAGACCGGCGATGTTAATAGTACATTTCAATGCGATGTCATAAGTTCTATATTTAGCCCGATTCCAGGAATTTGCGTCATCCAGATTACGTTATAGCTTTGTCACCGCCCTATTCCGTGAAGGATTTAAGTTTGAGGTGCTAAAATACATTGTAATTTTTCACAAACACAGCCCATAAACGACGTGGGATTTCCGAAGTGACTCGCCAGTTTAGTTCGAAATACGCGACGCTATTCGATGCATAGCATGGCCGACATGGGTTGGCTATATATTTATATCTATAATACAATATATCTAGAATGTGCGATCGTATACGCTCACCCATGCGTCAGTTGATGCATGTGGTGGTTGTAAAAAATATCACACAATTTTACAAATAAACTTTAAAGGTATACTGACATAGTGCTTCAATAAACTAAAATTATATTGGACTTGTTATTAAACTTAAAACTTAATAATGTCACCTCGCCACTAACTTGATTGAAGATGAGTCCTGCACACCTGCAAACACGTTGACCAGTTATCACTCCGATCAATTCCGTCACGCCGAAATAGACACGGTTGCAATAGGCGCTGATTCTTTGAAGTTGATTATTAAAACCGGCCATCTCAACTTCAAAGAATAAGCCGCCGCGGCGCCGACAAATACATTGAGTCATTGGGTTTCGGCAGCAACGGCACTGCTTTCGCGATGGCATAATGGTGGTGGGTGTGTTCCGACTAGTCGACTGGCCGATTTCGGAATCGACTAATTTAATAATCGCGTCGATTTCGATTAGTCGATTAATCGTTTCAACACTAGTCTAAAGGAAGAAAAATGCGAACACCTTTCTGTGATAGGTGCACCAACTGATGAAATATGTAGTAAAATTAAATATACACAATGTTTAGTCGTAAACCATATAATGTAGAATGTCTGTCCCAAAATAGCAAAACACCTACATAACACACCTCTTCACACCATTTGATATTGGAATAGTTAGAAAATAGACATCATGGAAAAATAACACAAAAAATAGCATCTTCACCATCGGTTTCGGTCTCTATAATAGAATTACATTTATTTTAAAGTGTTTTTCCTCAAAATGTGTCTACATTGTTTACACGCCGTTCCCTTAGCAACGACACCACTTTCAAATCTCACAGCAGTGTGGAACATGAAGCTGGCATCTTCTACTTTGATATGGTTTTTAATTTTTCCATGTGTAAAAAAATAAATCAAAATAATTTCTGGTCTGACCCCTTCTCTAAGTACTCTGCGTTCATGGCAGTGCCCCGTATATAGAGATCATTCTACACCAGTTCAACTTCAAATAATGTGAACTGACATTGAAGTTTAGAACATAAAGAACAGTGCAGCTAATACTCATTAGTTAATATCGATCCTCTGTAAATGTGTTCCGCAGTGTAGATGAATATCCCAGCTCGAGGTTGCATGAAATATGCCTCTTTATTGAGTCGAGTTTGATTGGCATCCTTTACAATCATGGGATTTCTCATGGGTACTCAATTCAATGTTGATTTTGACTCACAAATGTCACCAACAAATCATGCAATACGGTGTTGTGACCACCCCTATTGTGAAATATATTATTAAGGATAGTGTTCAAACGACTCTTGGATTCTGGAGTCGACTAGTCGAACCCCAAAAGTCAAGTCGACGTCGACTAGTCGGCCAAATACATCACCAACCTTGTGAAAGAAAATTACAAATGCCGTGCCATCATCACAATATTTACACTCTAATGTGATCGGAGAATTGAATCACGTGACACGTCACGTGGTTTTGTTGCAAATGAACCGGTGCTATAGAAACCCACCGATCGCAAATAAGTTCCCGACGAATCTACGATGATAATGAGAATAAATAATTGAGGAAATAATTGAGGGATTTTCTGTTTAATCATAAAATCAAATAAATACTTCCCTGCCAGGGTATAGAAAATAAACGATACTCAGTCTTGGAGTCGGCTCAAAAGAAAACACACGCACTGTGTGACGCACATTATAATGATTATATTTATACGATGAATCGATGATGCGTACATAGGCCTACTTTGTAAGTTGCCATAACTTCCATAAGGCATACGTAGCAAGCGGAGAGTTAGACTCAGTTAGTATCGACGAACACTTTTGTGGAAGCCCCTCCCTCTTTACCTGTGTTGGTTAGAAATGCTCACTACGAATTTTTGCGTCCGCGGTGTAGGGAGTATATAGAAGTCAAATATAGAGTTACTGCTCTTGTATTGAAAATGAGTAGTGGTTAACTTGAATTATCACATTGGCGAATTTCGGAGTAGTTCTACGTCAAGCTCGACATTATTACATATGTTCGGACTTTGGAAAGTTTCTTGAACATAGACTAGCTATCTTTGCTGCTTTTCTGACCCACATTTAGTGAAACCATGCATTGTCAAGGCCAGCTGATGAGATTATATACTGTATTCCGACTAGTCGACTGTGGAAGTTAGTCGATTTTCCGACAAACCAACGTCTAACGATTATTTGTCGACTAATCGTTTGAACACTAATTAAGGAACAAGTATTAATAAAGAATTACACATGTATAGTCACTGCATTGTTTGTTCACTGCTATAATTTTCCCTGTCAGTATATTAAAAAGTTCCATATTTTGAGCGGGATGAATATGATCTCTATGATAGCCAGAGCAGAAATTTGTGACATGATCGAATACTTGACGACCCATTCTGTTTTCTATAAGAAAAAGAAATATATTCAGCACATTGGGCAAACCATGCAATCAATATACTACTATATGTTGGGTTGAAATTTAAATACAAAGGCATCTTAACATAATTACTTTATATTATGTCAGCTCTTGCAATTAGCCAATCAGCATCAATATATAGTGAAGGTATATGAACCCATATTAGGTCAGTGACCTAATATGAATCAATATTAGGTGCTTATCCGCCATCTTGTTTTTTTTCAGAAACTCATTTGCCTCGGGAATTTTGTTGGTGTATTTTTGCGCCAAGAAGGATATGCTGGATTTTGTCCACTGACATAATAAAAAAGTTACGGGATGCTTAATGGTAGTATATGGTGTCATGTGAGGCTCAGCGAGATCAATATTAGGCGAGGCCTATGCCTCGCCTAATATTGATCTCACTTCGCCTCACATGACACCATATACAACCACTAAGCGTCCCGTAACTTATATTAGTACAATGCAGGAGGACTGTTCTATCATGGTCGCATAGACCATTGTTATCTCATGGACAAATGAGATCAAATTGAAACGCCTTATCGCGTACTGAAAATGATAAGAGGTGCTGGGGTAGCTTATTTACAAAGACACCTGGATATCCTCCGCTGAACATTGTGGTTTCTTCATCTAAAATGGATTGTTTGGGTCCCAAACACTCCGATTTTGTTGTAATTTTCATGACTTGAATGCGTCTTTTTGGGACATATATTGGTCGTAGAAAGGTAGTTCAGGCATTATAACCTATTTTTATACCCGGAAAAATTCAAAAGTGAATATTATTTTGTGCACCAAAAAATGAAAGCAAAATGAGTGTATATATATATATATATATATATATGTACAGCAAAAAATTTAATTTTTACCGATTGAATCATAATTTACTAGTAGTGTTATAAAAAATTTGTTAAACCAAAATAGTCATTTCAATCTTAATAGAATTTATTTTACAGGATACAGCATATACAGAATTCGTGTTAAGCGTGGAGGCAGAAAGCGACCAGTTCCAAAGGGATGCACATATGGCAAACCAAAGACACATGGTATCAATCAGCTGAAATTTGCCAGGAAATTAAGAAGTGTTGCAGAGGTATAGTTTTATACAACATTAGTCTCAGCAAAAAAGTGGTGGTGGGCAATGAAATGAAAGTAATATTTATAATACCATCACTCGCCTGAAGTTGCAACACATTGGTGGCTGATTCAATTCCAACAATCATTCTGTGTGGTCAGTGCCGTCTAAAGACACTTTATTGCCATTTATTTATAGAATGAAACTGAATTCAATTGTTGGGCTTGGTATGGCCTAAAGATAATTGTATTTTTTTTAACCCAACTGCTCATTCAAAAATGGGCCTACTCGCCACATGATGAACTTGCGATACACAGCCGCTCTACTAGTATATACGATCTTTGATTCGCTCCACTTAGCTTATCCATAGAAGATCATTGGTATTTACTCTTTAGGGCGGGAATTTAATTTATGGTATATAAGAAGCAGTAATACCACAGTAGTACCACCTTGAAACAGAACCTGTTTTCAAAAGCATATTAGGACTAGTATCAGGTTTTCTGCTAGGGGTTGGGGGAATGTGGCCGTATTTGGGAAGCAAGGATGTTTATCACTGAAAAGTAGCCATTTCCTTGCACTTGAGACAACAAGCAGGAAACATTGAAGCTTAATATAGAAACCAAATTAAAACATTTCGTCTTTGATCTCAAGTTGATGAACTAAAAACATGTAAGCACCGCAATATACAGTGGATACATTACAATGACATTTATAACAGTAGCAATTTTAGCCGACATCAAAGGAACTATCGTGGTTGACAAAAGCAGAGCTCATGTCATGTGCTATATGCACGTTCTACATGCTTTCTTTGTATTTTGTTCACAGTACCAATCAATACAATGGAGATGACCTCATGCTGGATTCGTATAATGGATAATTTTGTATTAAAATTGGATAAGGAATAAATACACTGATAATAACTATTTTAATTTTGTTATTTTTAATTATTTTTTTATACAGACCCTTGTTTTGAGATAAAATGTCTGCACTGCTCGTCGAGGGACTGCCAGACCTCACCTGTGTCCATGGTTGTAGCTCAGAATTCAGCCCCTTATGACTCACCGATGTATATTGCGCATTTTGAGCGGAAATAGTGGGTCAGAAAGTTGAGACTTAATATAGACAGAAATCTACTGGGATGGGAATGCGGCCACGGGACGGCCGGCCTGCCATTGTAGTGGAAATCATGCTAGTATGTACTAGTATCCATCCCCATTCTATTTGGTCAGGTACCCATTCAATGCAACTGGTCAAGTGCAAGACTGTGTTTCGATGAAAATATCCACCCTGCACTTATATTCCAGACTGCACTTTTATTCCAGACATGAGAGTACCCTACTTCCACAAGGAAGATAATATGCAAAATATCCGACATAGTTAGCATCTCATGGTACAATTCAACGATGTTGTTCATAATCCTAGCCATCTAAAGACCCATGTTCGATACATAACGCACTAAATAGATTTTATAACGATAACTGCAACATATTTCGGCAAAGTTGTTGCATTTTCAGAGCTCTCTCGATAACGCGGCAAACTTCAAAATGCTGTTATCGTTGCGTATTCATGCGTTGTCTCTGGGGTACCACGTGATCGGTCATGTGTTCACGTCGATCATGTGACTTCATCTGCAACACAAAATCTTAGGCTAACTTGTATATACTT
The DNA here is from genome assembly GCA_032622095.1 of Siphonodentalium dalli. Lineage (NCBI taxonomy): Eukaryota > Metazoa > Mollusca > Scaphopoda > Gadilida > Siphonodentaliidae > Siphonodentalium > Siphonodentalium dalli. The sequence goes on along the minus strand of CP136067.1, from coordinate 189,562,696 downwards.
TATTAGATTATATGAGCAGAATGGACATTTAAATATATATTATCGGTATATGGAAAGAAAATATTAATATTTTTTCAGGATCATATTCGTTTATTTAAAAAATTAGAAAAATCGCCAAGATCCGTCTGTCCATCCATCAACATTTTCTCCTGAACCGCATTCATAATTGTCCCCCGAAAATTTTCGGGGGACTATTGTGATCAGCCGCGTCAAGAACCATCAGGCCTATTCAACTTTAATATTTGGCATGGAGGCCATTGGAGGGTCCTTGGCAGACTGGGATTCAAATTTGTTCAAATGGGATAACCTGGTCAAATATGGGTGGAGCCAGGGACATAACTTGCATGTTTATATAGTATAGAGGGGCCTTGGTTGACTGGGAAACAAGATTTGTTTAATGGGTTCGGCAATTCGAAGAAGGGGGCATTTCAGGTTTGAACTTTCCAACACTTGGGGGTGGGGGGGGGGGGAGCTTGAGGTATCAGTTGTAAAATTCCAACCTATTAAGGCTGCAATATATAAAACAAATTGAAGGTCACTTACTAACGATCATAAAACATGCAGTTTGCCATACCTGACATTGCTCTAAAGGTAGTATTGAAGCAATGGAACGGGGACAATTATTTTTACTTCGGCAAGCTGAAAATCCAGGGTTCTCGGGCATCTATATCTGTATATTCAAGGATGAAAGAGTTAACCAGTCCCACCTAGTTATACCCGCGCAACGATTTGTGGGGGTATACTGGTATCAGGTTGTCTGTCCGTCTGTCTAGCCGTCCGTCTGTTGTTGCGTCCGTCGGGCCATCCATCCGTCGGTGGGCGCAATTTTGTCCAAGCTTTTATTCCTACATTTATTGAAACTTTGCACAGATATTTTGTACCATGGGAACCTGTGCACCTGTGATTATGAGGTCTAACCGACTTTTTTTGTGTGGAGTTATCCCCCTTTTTCGACTTATTAAATTTTCAATATAGGGGTATACCTTTGTCCGAGCTTTTACTCCTACATTTTTTGGTGAATTTTTTTTTAAACTTGGCGCAGATATTTAGTACCATGAGAACCTATGCACCTGCGATTATGAGGTCTGTCTGACTTTTTTATGTGGAGTTATCCCCCTTTTTCGTCTTAAAATTTTGTAATAAAGGGGTGTGTATACCTTAGTCCCACCTGGGACAGGCCCATCTCTAGTATTTTCTGTTCCATTTTTGTTCCAAAATTATCATGAACCTGTTAATTCAATAATTTTCATTGCTTTCATTTCTTCCAGGAACGTATTGGCCGTCGATGTGGAGGTTTGAGGGTTCTTAACTCATACTGGGTTGCTGAAGACTCAACCTACAAGTTTTACGAGGTGATCATGGTTGATCCCTTCCACAAGGCTATCCGTCGTGATGCAAAGATCAACTGGCTCTGCAGCAACAAACACAAGCACCGAGAAATGCGCGGGCTTACGTCAGCTGGCCGCGGGTCTCGTGGTCTTGGCAAGGGTCATCGCTATGCGAAAACCATAGGTGGCTCACGCCATGCCAACTGGAAGAAAAGGAATTCTCTCAGCTTGCGTCGAAAGCGTTAATCGCTTGTTGGTGTTTTTTTCTTTTTTTTCTTTTGTCACCTTCTGGTGTCAAATAAAGCTATGCCAACAGGTAGCATTGTGTTTTTATATATTTATCCCCTACATGAAATCAGTCAGATTAATTTGTGTGCCTGTACCTAGTAAGGTTCATACAGGGTTCATATGCGGCATTGGAATCTTGGAAAATTTATGAAATTCAAAAAAAAAAGTTCCATACACTTGGTCTATTTCTATCCTAGTATAGAAAATTGGATGGTATGAAAAGAAAAAGCTGCCCTGTGATTCGAGGTCTTGGAAAGTTAGGCAATATAGCCGACATCGTCATCGGTTTTCATAGTTAATAAGTGCATGCTAGACAGACCAAGTCTTCTCGGTCCAAAACAGCTTGGGATTTTGGTTTGGTTGATGCTGTTTTGGACCAAGTCACGCTCCCTTACTCTTCTGACTGACTATGCCCAGAACCATGGGCGGGAGTTATCATGCATGTTTGTCTTTGGATTAGGTTAAATGGATGCTTTGCATATATGCACAATCATGACGTCAAACATGCATATATCAGAGGTCCATTTAACCCTTTACCCAACAAACCGGCCAAATAAAGCTTCTACAGCCTAAAATATCTTCGGTCTGTCTCAATAAAACCATACAAATATGGATATCATTGGAACCGGCTCATTGACCACATTGTGATGGTTACAGTTATGCCCTGTGCCAATGCATTCTCTTATATATGCGAGTCGACCATAGGTCGCCTCGCATATATAAGAGAATGCATAGGCCTAAAAAAAATATTTTTTTACCATTTTTTCTTACATTATTTTAACAATTTTATATTTTTTAATGTGTTAAGCCAATGCATTCTCTTATATATGCGAGGCGACCTATGGTCGACTCGCATATATAAGAGAATGCATTGGCACAGGGCCCTTCTGTTGGGTAAAGGGTTAATGTCCAAGCAACAAGATTTGTAAGTAAGAGAATTTTTATTTGTTGCCCTATCGGAAAATGTATGCAACCAATATATTAAACGATTGTATCATCACTTTACCTTTTTATATCGCGTAAGAAATATATCATTATGAAGACAGATTAATCACGGACATGTCATGTGATTAATCGCATTCAGGGGTTCACGTGAATGTCTGGGCTCCAGATGTAAAAGTAGTAAGTCTTTTCAATGAAAGTCTGTCATAAAAAAGAGTAACGGGACGGGATTCAGTCCAAAAACAGCATCAACCCGAACGGATATCCCAAGCTGTTGTGGACCGAGAAGACTTAGTCTAACACCAGAAGGTGGTCATTGCCAATTTGTGTCCTTTTTAGCCAAGGTCCTGTGAATATTTGAGATTCGATTCGAAATTTCGAATATACACTGACAAAAAAGTAAGCTGTTTACGGACAAGTGCACACGCTGTTTCTGTGCCATATAATTGCCGAAAATTATGAATAAATCTTATTATGAATATATGCACCTTATAATTCTTATTGTACATCGCGAATGTTCGCATGCTATTAACTATAAGTATAGCCAGTAATTAGCCACTATAGGACGACTAAATACATCTGAATTCTAGCTTTGAACATGGTAGTCAAAAGCTCAGATCGCCGATGGACCGACGACACGCGTAAATTATAATAGCGATGAGATGCTTAAAAGCATTGTCCAGATTGGTCATTACTCGAGTTACCATGGATATCTCGATCCAGTTTTGTGGTGTAATTCTACTCTAGTTTCGGAGCGTTCCTTGAAACTTGACAATTTGTCGTCCGTTATTCATGTTTATTTTAAACATGATAAAAGCTGCATGTAGTGCAGGAACTTACCCGTGTGATGAATGCAATGTGGTATATAAATCGCAAGTGTCTGGGACAACAATACATCTAAGCATCCAGCACTACATAAACAGGCTACCCTGCAACTGTTGTTGCATCTTCAAGTTTATAAAAACGGGTGTTTCCGAGTGCCAATTTGCAATTGTGCATGTACATGCAAACTCTACAAATTGCGCGTGATTTTAATTCCGATAATCCGTTTAGTGGTTATATATATAATCGTCGTTACGACCACATGGACGTTTTAATCTGTTTTTTTTTCTCTGGACAATTCTCAATTGAAGTTAATGGTATTGGGAAAGACGGTTGATCACCGCACAAGTTATGATGGAAGTTCATAGAACGTTTCTCAAATCGTCTAATCATTGACAATAAATGCCTAATTGATAATGCAACACACAGGTATGATTCGATTCGATATTCGATTCGATTAAGTAGACTCGATTCGATTCGATCAAAATCTCCAATTCGCAGGACCCTATTTTTAGCTCACCTGAGATGAAGTCTCCTGTGGAGCTTTTGTCACCACTCCTCGTCGGTCTGTCAAGAAATCTGTTCAATCATCAGCAATTCTTTAAACATCTCCAGAACCATAAGACCGAATGGGTCCATATTTGGTGTGGATGTTCCCTAAGTGAATGGTATTCAGATTGTTCAAATGAGGCTACTAGGTCAAATAGTTGCGAAGCCAGGCCCGTAACTCTTTCCCTCCATAGTTTCTTAAAACGACTTCTCGGGTGCCATCGGGCCAAATATTTCAGTCACAATACAATATACCCTGTACATGTGCTAGAATGTTATCTCTTACAGTGAAAAGAATACAGGTTGTTTATGACAATTATCCACAAGTCCTCTTGATCCTATCTGACAGTGTTGTATCAACAAGCAGTTTTGGTAATTAATTTCAAATTGAATGTCAAATGTATACCCAGGAGCCTGCAGTCTCTACTGGTATAAGCTATTACTGATATATGGATTTGTTCAAAATATGTCATTTATACAGTTTTAACACTACCTTTCAGTGAATTAATTTCTACCCTATGAATGTTTCTGTAGTTTGTGTGAACCATCTTTTGTTGATTAGGACTGTTTCTAATAGACAGGGTTATAAATTTAAGAATAAGCCGCTCCAAAAACTTTAACCCTGGGCCCTTCAATAAGACAAGCTATTTAAGTTGAGTTGAAGTTTGGCACTGATATATAGGTTCCCATGATTAATGTTTTTAGCTCACCTGAGACTAAGTCTGGTGGAGCTGTAGTCATCATTCTCGTCCGTCCCTCAAAAAGAGTCTTCTCCAGCACCATAAGACCAACTGGGTTCTTATTTGGTGCGGATGTTCCCCAGGTGACTCGAATTGAGAATTATTAAAAACAGATCACCAAGTCAAATAGTTGGGAAGCCAGGGCCATAATCCTTTCCCTCCATGATGATTATTAAAATGAAGAAATTTCAAGAATGAGCTGCGGATATGGATTTAACACTTGCTTCCAATGAGTTGATTTCAACTCTTTAACACATCCTCCGAAATCACTAAATCAGTGGATCTCATAGTTAGAGGACCTTGGATGATGTGAATAGGGGCAGAGCTATGAGATTTAAAACTACACACTCGCCGCTGCCGAGTTATCTCATACTTTTTGCGTGAAATTGAATGGGGTTGGCAGTTTACATCTCAAGACAAATTATTTGACCATTTGAAGTCAGGTTGGGTACTGATATATCAATTCCTGTGATCTTATTTTTGATAAATTATCAGTTATAGGTGAAACTGGTGTTACAATATTATGGATATATAGGCTGTTAACTCTGTCTATGCTAATGAGGTGTAGATCTATTATGCTGGTAATTTCAAGGAAAAAGAATCAGTGGTGTCAGCATGGGGAATATCCCTTCCCTAAAATATTCATTACTTTTGAGGAAAATGAATTCACTTCAACTCTTAAAATATTCTATTTGATATTACGAGATGAATGGATCTCATAGATGGGGATTCACATGTGTTCAAATAGGGCTGAGATCAGATATTTACCCCCCCCCCCCCCTACCTATATCTATGCTTTTGAATTAAGGTTTGATACTGGTATAATAATATATTTACACACTAAGTGTTGTCATCACTAAATCCAGCATTCTGATTGGTCGGCGCCCACGTGGCTAGTTGCAGTTATTTCTCGGTGAATGCGTAACGCCTCATAACACCAAGCTAATAACACAATCGATACGTCATTATGTTTGGAAAGACGAACGCGTAATGTTTTGGGCGCATTTGGACTCGCGCAGGATTGACTTAATACATCATCGGGTTTCAACATGAAGAGAAATTGTTCCTATTAACTTTTGCCAAGGGTGCTATTGGGTATTTTGGGCTGATCTTGTCACGATACACTTTTCGATTTAAATATATTTACAAAAGTGGCTTTTTCGCTAAATGTATATAAATATAAGGATTAACTGTCATGTGGACTATTTTTATGGAGATGTAACGGTGAGGTAAGTGGACATAACTTGTATGTAAAACCCTTCGGGTTTTACACAAGTTATGTCCACTTACCTCACCGTTACATCTCCATAAAAACAGTCCACATGACAGTTAATCCTTATATATTTACACACTAAGTGTTGTCATCACTAAATCCAGCATTCTGATTGGTCGGCGCCCACGTGGCTAGTTGCAGTTATTTCTCGGTGAATGCGCAAGCCTCATAACACCAAGCTAATAACACCATCGATACGTCATTAGGTTTGGAAAGACGAACGCGTAATGCTTTGGGCGCATTTTGACTCTCGCAGGATTGACTTAATACATCATCGGGTTTCAACATGAAGAGAAATTGTTCCCATTAACTTTTGCCAAGGGTGCTATTGGGTATTTTGGGCTGATCTTGTCACGATACACTTTTCGATTTAAATATATTTACAAAAGTGGCTTTTTCGCTAAATGTATATAAATATAAGGATTAACTGTCATGTGGACTATTTTTATGGAGATGTAACGGTGAGGTAAGTGGACATAACTTGTATGTAAAACCCTTCGGGTTTTACACAAGTTATGTCCACTTACCTCACCGTTACATCTCCATAAAAACAGTCCACATGACAGTTAATCCTTATATATTTACACACTAAGTGTTGTCATCACTAAATCCAGCATTCTGACTGGTCGGCGCCCACGTGGCTAGTTGCAGTTATTTCTCGGTGAATGCGTAACGCCTCATAACACCAAGCTAATAACACAATCGATACGTCATTTGGTTTGGAAAGACGAACGCGTAATGTTTTGGGCGCAGGATTGACTTAATACATCATCGGGTTTCAACATGAAGAGAAATTGTTCCTATTAACTTTTGCCAAGAGTGCTATTGGGTATTTTGGGCTGATCTTGTCACGATACACTTTTCGATTTAAATATATTTACAAAAGTGGCTTTTTCGCTAAATGTATATAAATATAAGGATTAACTGTCATGTGGACTATTTTTATGGAGATGTAACGGTGAGGTAAGTGGACATAACTTGTATGTAAAACCCTTCGGGTTTTACACAAGTTATGTCCACTTACCTCACCGTTACATCTCCATAAAAACAGTCCACATGACAGTTAATCCTTATATATTTACACACTAAGTGTTGTCATCACTAAATCCAGCATTCTGATTGGTCGGCGCCCACGTGGCTAGTTGCAGTTATTTCTCGGTGAATGCGTAACGCCTCATAACACCAAGCTAATAACACAATCGATACGTCATTAGGTTTTGAAAGACGAACGCGTAATGTTTTGGGCGCATTTGGACTCGCGCAGGATTGACTTAATACATCATCGGGTTTCAACATGAAGAGAAATTGTTCCTATTAACTTTTGCCAAGGGTGCTATTGGGTATTTTGGGCTGATCTTGTCACGATACACTTTTCGATTTAAATATATTTACAAAAGTGGCTTTTTCGCTAAATGTATATAAATATAAGGATTAAAGGGGTACTGTACCCAAGATGTTGTTGTTGGTTTCTATAATCCCCGAGTCGGAGAATAAAGTAACAACTTTTCCATTTTTTGAAAGTCTGTTGAGTACGAAGTATTGTTACGGATGGCAAATTTACCGGAATGCAAAAATACAAATTGTCGTTGTCGAGTAATTTTTGTACAGTTTAAAACCAAATGAATCAAATAAACATTATATTATATGCTTAGCAGTCCCATATACTCATTTAAGTTAGTGTATGGTCACTAGTCAATGAGTGGCTTGGGTTTTCTCCCCGTATAAGCATAATGTTTCAAACGATCGTGTGTGCAATTGTTTTATTAATCCAGTATCCCTCAATTATAATTTGATTACGTTTTGTACACGGAAATTCCAATTTTAAGAGACGCCATTTTATGGCTGGAGCCATAAAATCAATTTATATTAAATTATTAACTTTTAAATTATTAACTTTTAAGATAGCCTATTAACCTGAGCGTTTACAGAATACATCTTCGACTCAAATTACTTATATTTCTATATAGTATCGATAATAGATCGTTATTATCACCGGGAATTTATTGAAAATGGCGTACAGTACCCCTTTAACTGTCATGTGGACTATTTTTATGGAGATGTAACGGTGAGGTAAGTGGACATAACTTGTATGTAAAACCCTTCGGGTTTTACACAAGCTATGTCCACTTACCTCACCGTTACATCTCCATAAAAACAGTCCACATGACAGTTAATCCTTATATATTTACACACTAAGTGTTGTCATCACTAAATCCAGCATTCTGATTGGTCGGCGCCCACGTGGCTAGTTGCAGTTATTTCTCGGTGAATGCGCAAGCCTCATAACACCAAGCTAATAACACCATCGATACGTCATTAGGTTTGGAAAGACGAACGCGTAATGCTTTGGCCGCATTTTGACTCTCGCAGGATTGACTTAATACATCATCGGGTTTCAACATGAAGAGAAATTGTTCCCATTAACTTTTGCCAAGGGTGCTATTGGGTATTTTGGGCTGATCTTGTCACGATACACTTTTCGATTTAAATATATTTACAAAAGTGGCTTTTTCGCTAAATGTATATAAATATAAGGATTAACTGTCATGTGGACTATTTTTATGGAGATGTAACGGTGAGGTAAGTGGACATAACTTGTATGTAAAACCCTTCGGGTTTTACACAAGTTATGTCCACTTACCTCACCGTTACATCTCCATAAAAACAGTCCACATGACAGTTAATCCTTATATATTTACACACTAAGTGTTGTCATCACTAAATCCAGCATTCTGATTGGTCGGCGCCCACGTGGCTAGTTGCAGTTATTTCTCGGTGAATGCGCAAGCCTCATAACACCAAGCTAATAACACCATCGATACGTCATTAGGTTTGGAAAGACGAACGCGTAATGCTTTGGGCGCATTTTGACTCTCGCAGAATTGACTTAATACATCATCGGGTTTCAACATGAAGAGAAATTGTTCCCATTAACTTTTGCCAAGGGTGCTATTGGGTATTTTGGGCTGATCTTGTCACGATACACTTTTCGATTTAAATATATTTACAAAAGTGGCTTTTTCGCTAAATGTATATAAATATAAGGATTAACTGTCATGTGGACTATTTTTATGGAGATGTAACGGTGAGGTAAGTGGACATAACTTGTATGTAAAACCCTTCGGGTTTTACACAAGTTATGTCCACTTACCTCACCGTTACATCTCCATAAAAACAGTCCACATGGCAGTTAATCCTTATATAGATTCCTAATGATTTCTATGCTGACTGGGTGTGGTGGGCGAATGCAGAGGGGGCTGCAGGTTTGAACCCCTACTTTGATCAAATTTTTCAACGGTTTGAAATTTCATGCCTGATACATCATTAGTTTTTTCACACCTAAAATAGGTTAGAATTGTTCTCCAACCAATGTGTTTTTAGACCAACAGTCCACATTTTCCTACAGCTTATATTTTGTATTGGGGTCCTTGCATTCAGATTCGTTCAAATGGGGTCCTTGGATGGGCAAAAATCATGATACCTGGTATGAAGCACATCTCGATTGCACCACTATAAACCACCCGAAAATGACCCCGACAGCATTAATGCGCTAGCTACCTCCTTAAACAGAGTCCCTCGAAATAACCACATGGATTTTAGGGGACTTCAACCTCCCAAAATATGACTGGGATAAACATGACATCCTAGCAGGCTGTAGTTGTCCCCCCCCTATATATACCGAATTCATCGACATCATGGAGGAAAAAGGCTTAGAACAAGTCGTCAAAATACCCACACGACTCCACAACACCCTAGATCTGTTCTTCCTCAACCAACCCAGCCTTATTCATAACATCAAAACTCTACCTAGCCTCGGTAACTCAGATCATGACATTGTCTACCATGAGCTCAGTATTAAATCCACACCGCCACATAAAAGATAGATCATACTGTACAACAAAGCCAATTGGAACCTCAAAAAAGCCAAACTTATTTATAATTCCAAGCAGAATACTACCACTTTATATATACACAAAAACTGGACGTGAAAGGAAATTGGCAACAACTAAAAAAAAAGATCCATGAACTCACCAACAAATATATTCCCATCAAGACTACACATAAGAACCAGTCCAAGGCATGGATCACCCTTGAAATAAAATGCCTCCTTCGGAAGGAAGTGCGCCTCCACCGACAAATCAGTCTTCAAATCCGTTTGGATTTTATTTATTGTATTTCATCATATTGAACTAAGTTTGGCCCCAATTGACCCAGATAGAGGTCTTTCTCAGAAATTGTTGACCAAAAATGCATATTTTGAGGTAGGGCAGGTGTGTGGTAAGGCAGGAAAAACTTGGCCCACTCATTTTTATTGTCCCCCGAATTTTTTTTTCGGGGGACTATTAGAATAACCGGTGTCCGTCCGTCCGTCCGTCCGTGTGTGCGTCAGGAAATGGTTTCCGGATGATAACTTTAGTTTCGGTTATGAGATCAAAATACAGGTCAAGTTCGAATATGGGTTTGCTCCGCCCATTTTTGCGAGAGTTGTGGCCCTTTTTCGACTTAGAATCATGTCAATTTCTGGCTTCCGGATGATAACTTCAGTTTGTGTGATCATATCTGAACCAAATTTGGAATGTGCGTTTATCAGCTCGAAATACAGATCAAGTTCGAATATGGGTACGATCCACCAATGTTTGTCTGGTTGCTTCGGATTTAGGGTCCTTGTTATTTTTTTCAGAAAAGCTGATGCCCCCAATGAAGCCACTTTTTCGGGGGACACTGGCCGGACGGCCTTTTATTAGTTTTAATTTCGATGTTTAATTTCTTTGCAAATGTTCAATCTTGTTGATTTGTCTGGTTAGTTTGCACTGAATATTAGCAGCTTGTACATAGTCTTATCCGAAGGAATTTTGATGCAGCACCGAAATTTCATGTTAAATCGTATCGAACAATTTCCGTGTAATTTTTAAGGCACGCGGTATATTATAGGCGTGGTCACTCGACGCTGCTGTCATTTCTGTAGCGGGTAAGTAATCATAACAGCCATATCATACTCTTTTATATATTTTGATCATATTATTGTGCTACTTCAATATATCCTCGGGCACGGAATAACTTTTTTTTGTCCCCCGAAAAATTTATTTTTGGGGGACTATTGTAATCAGCCGCGTCCGTCCGTCCGTCCGGAGTTATAACTCCAGTAATGATCATACTATTTGATTGAAACTTGGTATGTAGATGTCTCAACCAAGAACACAAGTGCTCTGCAATTCTGGGTTTGATCCGATGTTTTTTTTTATGGAGTTATTTCCCTTTTCAACTTTTTTTTTACTTAGAAAATTTCTCACTTTTTCGGTTTCCGGATGATATCTCAAGTTTGGATCCTTTAATTGCAAATACCGTTTTTGTGTGGATCAGTCATATCAAGATACAGGTTGAGTTCGAATTTCAGTTTGATCCGATGATTTTTCCTAGAGTTATGGACTTTTTTCGACTTAGACAATTCAATTTTACTTGTTTTTTACTTTGGTTTCCGGATAATAACTCAAGTTTCGACTGTTCAATTGAAAATTCAGTTTTTTTGTGAGTCATTGATATCAAAATACAGGTCAAGTTCGAATTTGAGTTTGATCCGATGATTTTTCTCCGAGTTATGGGCTTTTCGACTTAGAAATTTCAATTTTCTTGTTTTTTCTTTGGTTTCCGGATGATAACTCAAGTTTGGATTGTTTAATTGGAATTGGAAATTCTGTTCTTTTGTGGGTCGTTCATGTCAAAATACAGGTCAAGTTCGAATTTGAGTTTGATCCAATGATTTTTCCCCAGAGTTATGGGCCTTTCGACTTTGAAAAACATTTTTTATAATTTTCTGTATGAGGGTACCTTCATGGTGTAATCAACTCCTCCTACAGTTTTGATCGTAGATATTTGAAACTTCAGAGTATTGTTACCCACATATTGGAGATGTGCAACATGTATATAGATGACGGAAAATTATTTCTTTACGGAATTATTAACCCTTTCGACTTAGAACATTTCAACATTTTTGTTAAAGAAAGAACATTTCAACATTTTTGTTTAGTTTCTTTAACAAAGCGGCGTCGACTTACCACGTTTCGGGGGGGGGGGGCACTGTGCACTTGGGTACCGTAACCTTGAAATCGACTAGTCCTGCAGTTAGTATCGTGTTACAGATGTGCAACAGGTATTGCGTCGACGGAAACTGTTTTGTATTTTAGAGTTATTGACCCTTTCTCGACAAAGACATTTTGAGTAAATATGCACTTGGCCCCTTGACTTTGAAATAAACTCATCCTACAGTTCGTATCCTATTTACCTAAAACATTCGAACATTGTTACTGACACATTGAAGATGTGCAACATATTTAATGAATATGCACTTTGTTTATATCAACTCATCCATTCCACCTCGTCGGGGGACATATTTTGGTCAGCAATGCATTATACCTATTTTGGTCAGTACATTTTACTGAGGTTTAAATAGCTGAAGAACCAACTACGCTAATAAATGATTTACATTCAAGCGTAATTTGCTAATAAATATGAATAATATATACACCCTATATAGACACACGAAATCTAAAAATTTCGAAGAATTTTATAATTTTAACCACTTACGTTTTCCTATCAACCGGGGGGGGGGGTCGGAAAAAAATTTCAGGCACGTATGGCATTTTTTCCCTTTCGATCATTTTTTGTACCCACCCACCCCAACCGCCAAATTTTTTTCCGTTTTCGGCAGTTTTTTCCGACCATTTTTTGACACCCACCCCCCCCTTTTAACACTAAAACAGAGATTTGCGGGGGGAAATTCACTGTAAACAGCTGTATATGAATTTCTGTGCATACTATTTATCATGGATGTTAACATGGACATGTAAATAGGAATGAGTAATTTTGAGGTCATTCGGCCAAAAAAACATGGCTGCCAGCGGCCATCTTGGATTTCAAAATTTGTAACAAAATACAACACGATAACTGCCTGCAGTCAGTTTACCAGTTAGAATTACATTATTTCTCTCATTCAAACTGATTCAAAGTGGTTTTGAAGCCCAACTCATTGCCAAAACACTAAAAACAAGCAGGAATTTTTTTTTTAGTTGCGGAAAAAATTGCTTGTTGGTGGCTTTGACCACCCACCCACCCCGGCATACGTGCCGGAAGAAATTTGTTCACCCCCCCCC
>CP136067.1:189480105-189549506 GCA_032622095.1 Siphonodentalium dalli | reverse complement strand
CTTTAGCTCAAAACAGAGATGCATGTAGCAGCAACCTTGTGAAAAATTGTCACATTCTGATTTTGTAGAGCCAAATTTTTATTTTGGTTGGAATTTTTTTAATGCTCTATTTTTGGAATGGATTCTCCCATTAATAATACAATTCCTAATCATTTGTGGAAAATGGTCCGATAATAAGTTAAACAAAAGGTCATTTCTTAGAACTTATTATTCGAACATTTCCAAGGGATACTAGTATTTAGTAAAGAAAGGGTTAACCCTTTCATGACGGGAGCATCGCTGGTGTAGCAATAAAGATCCTGTGCCAGTGCATTCTCTTATATATGCGAGTCTCCCATAGGGAGCCTCGCATATATAAGAGAATGCACTGGCTTATAAGTTCAAGGTAAATATTGTAAGGCCTTCCATGACTGGAGCTTCCTGAAATTTTGCAAAAACCCTGTGCCAATGTATTTTCTTATATATGCGAGTCTCCTATATTTACATGTACCTTGACCTTGTAGGCCAGGGCATTCTCTTATATATGTGGCTCTCTGTGGGATACTCACATATATAAGAGAATGCATTTGCACAGTGTTTTCACAAAATTTCAGGTCACTCCAGTAATGGAAGGTTTAAGGATGCCCCCATCTGCCTCCCCCTTTGTCGCAAATAGACCTTTAATGAACTTTAGAGTATTATGCACATGCATATTTTAGCAAACCCTAAAACACACAGTGCAACTGTTTCTATTAGCCAACTCTTATCACCACAAATCATTGAAAATCAAGCCAATTTGAATTACCTCTATCCATGCTATCACAAAGCTAGAAGCTCAGGTAATTCCTAAAGAAACCAGACACCATAAATCACAACAGGTGATGAGCAGATAACCCACAGGAGTATGGTGGTCTGCAAGCCTTGAAATAGGGTGTCTGTCATTTGCAGAATGAGGTCCCCAGAGGGTGAATTTAGTGATGCTACCCCGCATAGCGGGCTAGCATCACCAAATTCACCCTCTGGGGACCTCATTCTGCTTACACATCAGCAGAATGAGGTTCCTAGAGGGTGAATTTGGTGATACTTGCCCGCTATGCGGGGTAGCATCACTAAATTCACCCTCTTGGGACCTCATTCTGCAAATGACAGACACCCTATTTCAAGGCTTGAGCAGATAACCCACAGGAGTATGGTGGTCTGAGATGCCATGATCTGAGATAATACAGGGAGATGAATGCTTGATGATTAAATGTTAAACTCAAACCATTTTATATGTTGGCAGAAGAAAAACAGGAAGCTTTTTATTTAATACAGAGCCTCCTCGGTGGTAAACCATGTTTTATTAAAGGCCATTAGGCGACACCAATTTTTAAGTCTGGTTTACAAACACCTCCTAGCAACTTTTTTTCCATTTCATGAAAAAAAAAAAAAACTTTTTTTCTCCCAAATTTTTTTACAGGCGTACTGATTTTCATGTGCTGTCGCATCTGGTTCTGCTTATGATCATTTACAGATCCATATTTTCATGTATTTCATGACAAGAAATGTCTTGTTTGGTTCCAAATTTCATTTAAAAACATTTTTTTTTTATTTTTGTAAAATTTATGTAAAATTCCACAATTTACTTGATATAAATTGGGGGGACAATTTTGTTTATTTTTATGTTTTTCCCTCCTGCATCTACTTTTTTTCTCCCCACATGTTCGTAAACCAGACTTAATAATTGGTGTCGCCGTACAAAACATATACAGGTACAGTAATGCCCTAAATAATCGACTCCTTAACCACGGCAGAATTATGGGTAACTTTTCAGGATTAAGTTGGAAATATGGCTTGTTGCCATTCATCGGAAAGCTCTCACTGAGCCATATCTCTGACTTAATCCTGAAAAGTTACCCATAATTTTGCTGAGGTTAAGGAGTCGATTATTTAGGGCATTACTGTACCTTGTTTTCTGTTAGATTTAAGTTTTCTTTTCAAAATTTTCAGATAATTTCTACATGTGTAGATGAATAACTCAAGCTTTGAAACTCAAATAATTGCAGATGACTAAAGACATACTGATGACTACTACTACCGATAGTCGCTCACTTTGCCATATGCTCTTTGTTGCGATCTTTCTACTAGCATGTCTTCTGTAGACCCCACTTGGTTTGAACAGGAAGGACTTTTAATCACATACTAGTACTTTTTATTTAGAATGTACATTTGTATTCTGTATTTGTTTTAATACCAGTATCAAAGCAGTCCTCCAAATGCATAATAGGCCATTATAATGTACATCACTGGTACATGTAACCGGTTTACATGTACTTTTATGACTGAATGGGGAAATCCCTTTATAAATCAAAGGGTTGAATTATTTCGGTGGTGGCCTCAGGATTTTGTTTGTTATTTTGCCAAAACAAATACATGTACATTTAACCATGATCAGTTCAATAAATAGAAACAGTATGATACTGTGTCATACCCTGTTCTTTGAAACTGGTAAATCTGATTGAATATGAGTGATTAAAGACTTATTATGGACTTGTTGGGGGGGGGGGGGGGGGGGAACTGATAAATTAGTACTCAGGCACTATGCCAACTGGGGGAATGTAGCATTCTACTAATATTGCCCAAAATTTCAAAGAATTCGACAATACAACTCCATAGAAAACACTGTGTGAACTACACTCAATTGTAAATATTCACGGAAGCAAGAGTTGTAAATGTGGATTAATATTCATAAATATAACTACTAGTACTTTGAGCAAGATTATTCTCCATTTCTATTTAACCCTTTGAGTGCCAGGGGCCGATCTCATCGGCCCTAATTTACGGTGTGTAAAATCGGCCCTAAAAAAAATAAAAAAAACAATTTTTTTTTTTTTTTTTTTTAGGTTGAATTTTTTTGGGTATGCTTAAGCATGCTATAGCGAATTTAAAAAACAAACTGGATAAAACCTTAGGGGCATGTTATAACTCAAAACTATCACCATGTATTCATAGTAATAATTTTGATGCCCATGAAAAACATAAGATTCCCTGGCACTAAACCTACAAAAATAAGAATATAAGAAAAAATTATTAAAATTGTAAAAAATTGTAAAAAATTATGAAAAATTGTTAGGCCAATGCATTCTCTTATATATGCGAGTCGACCATATAAGAGAATGCATTGGCACAGGGTATATGGGTTGATACAAAAATCGGACCTGGCACTCAAAGGGTTAAATTAATCACCCAACTGGGGTGTTTCTCATCTTGGAGCTGGTGAGAAGCTAGCAATTACATGTATTTTATATTGGCCTCAATTAGGGACTATCCCTGACCCAGGAAGCTGATTTATAATGTATTAGAGTCAGATGTTAAACATCACTAAAGAACTCAGCATGGGAGTGGGATATTCTGATGCACAAAGCTTTTGAGTGCTGACTATTAATGGGGAAATCACACAAAGCTATCAACTGCTGACTAATGGGGAGATTACAGGTTAATTTTTATATGATTTCCTCTGGAGATTGATCTATGTGGATGAAACATGAAATGTAAATCCTGTATACATGTACATGTACAGTAATGCCCTAAATAATCGACTCCTTAACCACAGCAGAATTATGTTTTTATAGCTTGAAGGACCAGTACCCTCATATATTAATGGACGACCTGATTCACATACAGTAATGCCCTAAATAATGGACTCCTTAACCACAGCAGAATTATGGGTAACTTTTCAGGATTTACAGAAGCTTTTCACTGAGAGCTTTACGATTAATAGCAACAGGCCATATATATTTCCAACTAAATCCTGAAAAGTTACCCATAATTCTGCTGTGGTTAAGGAGTCGATTATTTAGGGCGTTACTGTGCATGAAGAACACCAATACTGGGGCTAAAATTAAACATATGTTGTGTACACATATCTAAGTCCCAGTGATTTTAGTGTACTGTACGTCACACCAGGTATATAATTATCCACAAACAGTAGCATCTGAGTAAACATTAGGTATGTCCAGGTATGTCTTAAACTCAAAATTGAGTCTGACAAACCTGTGCTTACATAGCTAAGGAAATGTAAACATTTCTAACCATCTCATCAGGCCCGATATACTAGTAGCTGATTCAGCAACAACCAGCTACCCTAGTCAAACTAACCTCTCAAGCATTGATTGTCGTAATGACTCACAAAGTCCATATTATACATGTATGGTAGTTGTACTATTCATGTGAGGGTGGTGATCTGGTGTACTAGAGAACTACCATACTAGTACCATACTACTAGTAGAAGGAGCTGAGACCAACCTAGAGAATTCAAATTGGCAGAAATCACTTCTCCTTATTAGATCATTAGGGAGAAACAGTACCCTGCTGGACAAAACAAGTGTCCACTTAACAGCGGTGCGGTTAGCGTTGCCACCGCGGCCGAAATACAACTACACCGAGGCTCCACCGGCTAACTACAGTTGGGCCGCGGTGTACTTGCCATTTGGCATGGTGTAGTTGCCGCGGTGCACTTTTATTAAACTGAATAAAGACGATACAAACCAGAAATCTAACCACGGTGTACATGTCACTCGGCCGCGAGGGTAGTTGTCGTTCGGCCGCAGTGAACTTGCCGTTCGGCCGCAGTGTACTTGCTGTTCGGCCGCGGTGCTCAACTGCAGTTACAAACTCTGACACCGCGGCCGAACGTCAAATACACCACGGTGCCAAATGGACACTTGTTTTGTCCAGCGGGGTATGTTATCAGGGAGAAGTCTTAAAGTCTGAAGTTTGATTTACTCTCTAACGTCACCATTCTGTGATCCAACAAATATTATGAAATACAAGAGTTCATTTATAATGCCATTATAATGAGTAAGTACCGTACACCATTATAATCAGCTGCATCACAGCTCCTGCCCATGGGGTCATTGTCACAAGGAACCGATCACATTTGTAGCCAGCTTTTGAAATCAGTCACAAATCTACATGTAGCTTTTTAAGATACCAGTATTATAATAATTTATATGACGCCATCCACTCATCGCCATCCACTCATCGCATGAACTCGTGACAAAAATGCAGACAACAAGCTCGGAAACTTGGTTCATTTATTAAGTTTTAGGAAAATAACTTGAGCCATTTCCCCGACATTGATCAAAAACCTAAGGTATATAAATTATAAACTTTAATATTTTATTCCTTTTATATGTAATTTATTTTTCATTCATCATACTCAATAAGGTGATTAGCCAAAACAGTCTTTTTCATTAGGCCCAGATGAATATGAATTGCTGAATGCTGGCTACAAATGTGATCACCCTTGAAAAGCTAGCTGCACTTGAGACATATTTGAAAAGCTGGCTAAGAATGTGATCAATGCCATCTGGCAATGACCCCATCAGCCCCAGTATATACCAGATATACCAAACCAGCATTTGTGCTCTTTGAAGAGTGTGGACTTCACAGTGATGTATTGTATCAAAGATCTACAAGCTACATCTCAGAAGACCCACGACTTACTAGTACATGTAGCAGTGTCTTCGTGTGAGGGAGGTGGTGTGTTTCCCAGATACATCTACTAGTATATGGGCTATACATGTAGTACAAGCTGCACCTCAGTTGAATAGGGTTTAGTAGGAGTGTTTTTTTTTCATGGGGGAGGTGGTGTGGTGTTTCACATATATACATGTATGGTATGGACTATGGTACAAGGTGCACTACAGTACAGACATATATTGTACAAACTGCACAACAGTCTATCCAGGGTGTAAAGTACTGCTGGGCATGAGAGATACCTGTGGTGTTGTACCACAGATCTATGGACTACTGTACAAGCTGCACCACAGTAGCTCTAGGGTTTAAAGTACTGCTGGACAGGAGAAGGCCATGTGGTGTGGTGTGGTGTTGGACTACTTTACAAGCTGCACCACAGTAGCTCAAGTGTTTAAAGTACTGCTGGACATGAGAAGGCCATGTGGTATGGTGTTGGGACTACTTTACAAGCTGCACCACAGTAGCTCCAGGGTTTAAAATACTGCTGGACAGGAGAAGGCCATGTGGTGTGGTGTTGGACTACTTTACAAGCTGCCCACAGTAGCTCCAGTGTTTAAAGTACTGCTGGACATGAGAAGGCCATGTGGTATGGTGTTGGACTACTTTACAAGCTGCACCACAGTAGCTCCAGGGTTTAATGTACTGCTGGACATGAGAGAGATAATGTGGTGTGGTGTTGGACTACTTTACAAGCTGCACCACAGTAGCTCCAGGGTTTAAAGTATTGCTGGACATGAGAGAGATAATGTGGTGTGGTGTTGGACTACTTTACAAGCTGCACCACAGTAGCTCCAGTGTTTAAAGTACTGCTGGACATGAGAAGGCCATGTGGTATGGCGTTGGACTACTTTACAAGCTACACCACAGTAGCTCCAGGGTTTAAAGTACTGCTGGACAGGAGAAGGCCATGTGGTGTGGTGTGGTTTTGGAATACTTTACAAGCTGCCCACAGTAGCTCCAGTGTTTAAAGTACTGCTGGACATGAGAAGGCCATGTGGTATGGTGTTGGACTACTTTACAAGCTGCACCACAGTAGCTCCAGGGTTTAAAGTACTGCTGGACAGGAGAAGGCCATGTGGTATGGTGTTGGACTACTTTACAAGCTGCACCACAGTAGCTCAAGTGTTTAAAGTACTGCTGGACATGAGAAGGCCATGTGGTATGGTGTTGGGACTACTTTACAAGCTGCACCACAGTAGCTCCAGGGTTTAAAATACTGCTGGACAGGAGAAGGCCATGTGGTGTGGTGTTGGACTACTTTACAAGCTGCCCACAGTAGCTCCAGTGTTTAAAGTACTGCTGGACATGAGAAGGCCATGTGGTATGGTGTTGGACTACTTTACAAGCTGCACCACAGTAGCTCCAGGGTTTAATGTACTGCTGGACATGAGAGAGATAATGTGGTGTGGTGTTGGACTACTTTACAAGCTGCACCACAGTAGCTCCAGGGTTTAAAGTATTGCTGGACATGAGAGAGATAATGTGGTGTGGTGTTGGACTACTTTACAAGCTGCACCACAGTAGCTCCAGTGTTTAAAGTACTGCTGGACATGAGAAGGCCATGTGGTATGGCGTTGGACTACTTTACAAGCTACACCACAGTAGCTCCAGGGTTTAAAGTACTGCTGGACAGGAGAAGGCCATGTGGTGTGGTGTGGTTTTGGAATACTTTACAAGCTGCCCACAGTAGCTCCAGTGTTTAAAGTACTGCTGGACATGAGAAGGCCATGTGGTATGGTGTTGGACTACTTTACAAGCTGCACCACAGTAGCTCCAGGGTTTAAAGTACTGCTGGACAGGAGAAGGCCATGTGGTATGGTGTTGGACTACTTTACAAGCTGCACCACAGTAGCTCAAGTGTTTAAAGTACTGCTGGACATGAGAAGGCCATGTGGTATGGTGTTGGGACTACTTTACAAGCTGCACCACAGTAGCTCCAGGGTTTAAAATACTGCTGGACAGGAGAAGGCCATGTGGTGTGGTGTTGGACTACTTTACAAGCTGCCCACAGTAGCTCCAGTGTTTAAAGTACTGCTGGACATGAGAAGGCCATGTGGTATGGTGTTGGACTACTTTACAAGCTGCACCACAGTAGCTCCAGGGTTTAATGTACTGCTGGACATGAGAGAGATAATGTGGTGTGGTGTTGGACTACTTTACAAGCTGCACCACAGTAGCTCCAGGGTTTAAAGTACTGCTGGACATGAGAGAGATAATGTGGTGTGGTGTTGGACTACTTTACAAGCTGCACCACAGTAGCTCCAGTGTTTAAAGTACTGCTGGACATGAGAAGGCCATGTGGTATGGCGTTGGACTACTTTACAAGCTACACCACAGTAGCTCCAGGGTTTAAAGTACTGCTGGACAGGAGAAGGCCATGTGGTGTGGTGTGGTTTTGGAATACTTTACAAGCTGCCCACAGTAGCTCCAGTGTTTAAAGTACTGCTGGACATGAGAAGGCCATGTGGTATGGTGTTGGACTACTTTACAAGCTGCACCACAGTAGCTCCAGGGTTTAAAGTACTGCTGGACAGGAGAAGGCCATGTGGTATGGTGTTGGACTACTTTACAAGCTGCACCACAGTAGCTCCAGGGTTTAAAGTACTGCTGGACATGAGAAGGCCATGTGGTATGGTGTTGGGACTACTTTACAAGCTGCACCACAGTAGCTCCAGGGTTTAAAATACTGCTGGACAGGAGAAGGCCATGTGGTGTGGTGTTGTTTTGGACTACTTTACAAGCTGCCCACAGTAGCTCCAGTGTTTAAAGTACTGCTGGACATGAGAAGGCCATGTGGTGTGGTATGGTGTTGGACTACTTTACAAGCTGCACCACAGTAGCTCCAGGGTTTAATGTACTGCTGGACATGAGAAGGCCATGTGGTGTTGTACCACAGATCTACGGACTACTGTACAAGCTGCCCACAGTAGCTCCAGGGTGTAAAGTACTGCTAGACATGAGAGAGAGACCTGTGGTGTTGTACATGTATCACAGATCTATGGACTAATGTACAAGCTACCCACAGTAGCTCCAGGGTTTAAAGCACTGCTGGACATGAGAGAGAGACCTGTGGTGTTGTACATGTATCACAGATCTATGGACTAATGTACAAGCTGCACCACAGTAGCTCCAGGGTTTAAAGTACTGCTGGACATGAGAGAGATAATGTGGATATGAGAGAGTTGTACTGGTAGTGTTGTACATGTACATGTATCACAGATCTATGCACTACTGTACAAGATGCACAACAGTAACTCCAGGGCTTAAAGTACTGCTGGACATGAGAGATATATGTGGTGTTGTACCACATATCTATGGACTACTGTACAGTAATGCCCTAAATAATCGACTCCTTAACCACAGCAGAATTATGGGTAATATTTCAGGATTTAGTCGGAAATATGGCTTTATGCCATTCAATGGAAAGCTCTCACTGAGAGCTTTCCGATTGAGAGCTTTCCGATGAATGGCAACAAGCATATTTCCAACTAAATCCTGAAAAATTACCCATAATTCTGCTGTGGTTAAGAAGATGATTATTTAGGGCATTACTATACAAGCTGCACCACAGAAGCTCCAGGGTGTAGTAGTAGTAGTAGTAGTAGTAGTAGTAGTAGTATTTATTTGTACAATATATAGATATTTGTAACAATACAATATACAAAAGTGAACATAGGTATATTGTACAGGAGCGGCATGGATAAAATGGGCCGTCTTCCTGCCGCCCCTATATATAGCTGTAATTTAAGTCATAAAACGACAACGAGAAATGAAATGGTATTTTGAAATAACGGAATGGTGTATCCAATCTTATTGCACACATGACGGTTTACCATGGACTGGGCTTAGTATTACTTTATCATAGGTACAGAGTCTGGCTGAAGTATTATTCCTTTGGAATGGAACAGAGCAAGTGTCTTTCAATGTTTCTTTTCATTTTGATCGTACTCATCTAGTTGTAAAGACTGATTTTGCATTCTTCCAGCCAAAATGTAAGGTGAACATACCTGGCTTTTTCAATAGCAAGTTTAATGGTGGGGCTCATGTCGTGCAGTTTATGTATCTGTGCAATCTCGACAAAATGAATTCTTACATTTAATTTGTGACGAGTATCGCGATATGTAACTTTTTGTCAGTACATTTTTAAATCTATTTCGAAAGATTATGTTCTTGTTATTTTTATCCAATGAGTTCCATATGTTAGGGAATGTGTGCTTTGGTAACACAGAACTAAAAGCAGTTCTAGGAGTTGATGCTTTTGGACTGCCTGCTTGTTGGGTAGTAGTGTTCTTCATGGGAGGATGGATTGCCAGCTACAGATTTTCTGCATCACCGACCCTGATAATAATCAACAGATGCTTCCACTCATTCATTAGTAATATCTCAGCCCCAGCACAGGCCTGACAATAATGGCTGGCTGGAGTGATTCTTAACTAAGATTACATGTCAGGGTGATAGTGCAGGCTGAGAGGAGTAAATTACCAATTAGCACAGGATTGGGGGTTTATGCTTCATTAGACTGAAAATTGAATAGGGAATTCACATGTTAATTACCACTACAGTGTTGTAACTTTCCCAGAAGAGTACTGTTAGTTAAGTACATGCTAGTACAGTCCCAGACATGCACTGCAATTGCTGACATAATATAAAGGTTTAGATCTCCAGAAATAATTGCAATTAGTTTTCGTAGACATACATGTTAACAATGATAAATGGGGGTTTTAATTTTTAAGTGTTTCTAGACTGTAAAAAGTTGGATTAGCTCAGTGAATGTCCGAGATTCTGACCCAAAAATACGGAAATGAAGTCCCCTCGTATTAAAAATGTTATGAATTACAGTATCCCTTTCTATACTATTAAACACTCATTGGTGAGTACAGTACATGTAGTTATCCATAGGACGTCTATTGAACTTTTTATCTGAACATTCTCTCAATAAAAATTAATAAATTCTGCACTTTTATTATCTGTTGGCTGCTTATATTACTTGTACATCCCTCTAAATTAATAATACACCATTCCTATGTACATACCGGTACATGTACACTTTTATAATTTGCTGGCATAACGCTTCGGGAAAAAAAGTGCCTTTTTATATTTGTTTGGGGGTGGGCATTATAATAAGCCATTCAGCATAATATATATAGTAGATCAGACTCCCCTTGGCACTCCAAAAATATTTAAAAGATGATATTGTGCTCTCCGACATGGCCTATTACACGTATGATCCTATCAAATAAAATTGTGGTGATATATTAGATAATAATACACTGTATATACACGTCACATGTATTTGCATCAAAGCTGGTTCTTACTGTAGTTCAAATTTTTAGGAAACTGTCTATCGATATTGCTACTGCTATTTTACACTCATGTACAGTAATGCTCTAAATAATCGACTCCTTAAACACAGCAGAATTATGGGTAATTTTTCATGACTTAGTCGGAAATATGGCTTGTTGTCATTCATCAACATTGCTGTTGTCATTCATCGGAAAGCTCTCAGTGAGAGCTTTCCAATGAATGGCAACAAGCCATATTTCTGTACACTGAACATACCGGTACATGTACATGAACATACATGTACATGTAGTGTGCTATAACCTTCTCCACAACATCAATGTCATGTTGACCTATGGCATGCCTTGAAACTCGACAAGTGAGGGGGTGGGCTGCTCATGAGTCATACATATGCATGCAGCGATCAATACTAGTACATGTAGTTCATTTTAGACCATTAGAAACCCTTCATTTTCCAGAAAAAAATATCTTCCAAAACTGTAAAATAGAAAAATCAGAAGTTCTGACAGACTGACATACCGGTACAATACATTGAACATGAAATTATAAGTCATGCAGTACGATATTCGATGGATAGTCAACCACATGAGAACTGGAGCTTACCTGCAAGTGAATCGGAACCTTCTTTACTGGCGTTCTTTGACTGTTCATTGTAGCGATTCAATTGACATAAATATTAAACCAAAGAACAGTTATTCTTCCTTCCAACAATGCCGACACCAATGACGCTATCCGAGTTATCAGAGAATAGCAGAATAATCAATCCACAAGTTGCGATGAGACAATCCAAAAAAATCAATGCGACCCGACTTAGTCCAGTCTCCAAAGTCAAGAAAATAACCACGAGAAAATCAAATAAATAACCGTAATTGAACCAAACTACCGATATCAGATCACGCTTTTGTGTCTATACTTCTTCACTGCACAGTAATATAGTCATGACATCAAAGGCCGGTTTGCAAAATCCCCGCGAAGTTAATATATCACGCATTCGCTGGAAGCCAGTTTTCGCGTTAGATTATTTCCCAGCATCTATCGCTAGTTTTGACATGGAACAGCCCACTCAAGCGGGAACGTGCATTGTGAAAACAGCGTCGGGATTCCGGAAGTAAGAGTTATTTTTAGAAGGTTATTTTCATAATAAATACACGTGGTCCGACATGCCGGTTTGTTTATGTCTGGGAGTAATTGCTGTTTCGGAAAATAATTAAATCGCTCAGCACATGCACTAGTGCCCCACAACGAGGATGTTGCCAGATGTTCCAAATTCACTCTCAATAATGCGGTATATTCATTGCCAAGTTGTAGGCCTGACTAATGCATAAATATAAAATAATTATACCGACATGCACTACGACAGGTCTATGCATGTGCGCAAGGAGCCTCGCGATCATAACGGACAAGGGCTCTTCGAGTTCTATCATATGGGCAATGGAAAGACAAATAGTCGATAACTCCCGCATTGATGCGTCATTTGGAGATTTCTTTTTGTCAATATATTGCAGAAAGGTCCATGAGTCGACGCCTGAGCGCCATGCATGGTTCTATAAATATGTGTGTCATGGAGAATTACACGAGGCGCATGTTAGTCGGCCCATGCATGCACCATTTAGTGCATTGGAAATTTGACTTATCTTCGCGGGCACGTGTAGGAGGCATAACTCTATCGTTCAATGAACATTGTATTAAAAAACGAAGTTACTGAGAACCGAATGGTATTATAACTGAGCACTGCCATATACCGAGCAACTTGAAGGTTACACTGGTGTAAATGTTTTCCATAGGCCTCAGTGCTAACGTTTTAGCGTATAGTGTTGGCAATATAAATGTTGGGTCCAAAATTTTCTTTAAATCTGAAAAATTGACATTTTGGGAAACTTTTTACACAAAAAAATCATGTCTGTCTAGCAGGGAATTCGCCTTTAAATCTTATGTTTTCGTAACTAGTGTCAGAACCGCATAAAAAAATACAGTCATATTTTAGACCACACCAAAAAATTCAAACTTCACTACAAAGGGTTAATTCCTGTGCCAATGGTTATTTTACCTGTGGGAAATCATAGGGAAGAGGTGTGACGATTTTTTTATGTGAAAAGCACACAAGGCTATTGACCAATCAGGGCCCAGTGTCTATTTTATTCTCTCCTATATATTCCTCCCGCATCCGCCAGATGTCACTCGGAACCTTATTTACACCAGTGTAACCTAAAGCGATAGCCCGCTTTTTCGCGGAATAATTGTAACTCCCTACAATTCTTCAGAATTGCCCATCAATCGAAAAAATGTGTTCAAAAACAATATCACTTCTGTGGTTCTTTATTTATCACACACAATTTAACCCCACCCCCTTTAACAAATTATTCATCAAAAAAGCACAATTTTCCACCACCAGTCATGTTCAGGCCCCATTTTCACTCAGTTTTAGGGGTCTGGTGTTGCAAACTTGGATCAGCTATGGAAGACTGTTCAATATTCTTTCCATGAGAGAACTTCTGGTGATGTGAGGTCATTGAGTCCAGATCTGATCAGCTGAGCATCAAGCGCATGACTTTATCAGCACATTGAAGAATAAAATATGACATTTTCAGGTCTGCAAGGGTGATCCAAGATAACTGGATGTGGGTGTATATTGAATTAGTTGAATAAAGATATGCTCTCTTTGAATTGCTGGAGCATTTTCTTAAATGTGTACAAGTTTTAGTGCTATTAACCTTCAAATGACCATACCCACCAGTGGAAATGACACACTTTTATGATATATATCTGTATATCACTGGCTATAAAATCCAAAATACTTGTTAAATTAGGTTCTTATAACAATTGATATATGTGTCGTTGACATGCCCATGTTATGGGTCATTTGCATTATCATGTGACTATTACCACCTTGAAATGTTTTGAAAATACCTTGAAAAATTGGCATTTTTTATGAAAAATCTTACTATTTTTTTGGCTGATGTAAGTGAAAGAAGGCATCAGCAGCAAGAATAGCCACATCAAGCATGAGATATTCATTGGACTGAAAGACCAGGCTCTGTAAAATGCATTAAAATGCTTTAAAGTGACTCCCAGGAATCAAAAATGATAAAAAGCTATTTTTTCCCTTTAGGTTACACTGGTGTAAATGTTTTCCATAGGCCTCAGTGCTAACGTTTTAGCGTATAGTGTTGGCAATATAAATGTTGGGTCCAAAATTTTCTTTAAATCTGAAAAATTGACATTTTGGGAAACTTTTTACACAAAAAAATCATGTCTGTCTAGCAGGGAATTCGCCTTTAAATCTTATGTTTTCGTAACTAGTGTCAGAACCGCATAAAAAAATACAGTCATATTTTAGACCACACCAAAAAATTCAAACTTCACTACAAAGGGTTAATTCCTGTGCCAATGGTTATTTTACCTATGGGAAATCATAGGGAAGAGGTGTGACGATTTTTTTTATGTGAAAAGCACACAAGGCTATTGACCAATCAGGGCCCAGTGTCTATTTTATTCTCTCCTATATATTCCTCCCGCATCCGCCAGATGTCACTCGGAACCTTATTTACACCAGTGTAACCTGAAGAGCGCAGTCGACTTATATCAGGATTTTCGAAATTTTTGGGATGCACACACCGTTATTTAACGGACCGAGACACTCGTGGTGGGCAACTGTGCAAAAATATATGAGTGTGAAAAATAACATGGAGAAAAAGATCAACTGTGTTCTTATATTCAAAAGTGATAGCTTGGGGCGCCGTTCTTCTATTTATTACCTATTTAGTGATATCACTAATTCATTTTATGATATCACTAATTCGATTATGTGATATCACTAATTCATTTTGTGATATCACAAATTATTTTGTGATATCACTAAATATTTTAAGATATCACAAATTCGAATTCTTGATATCACAAATTGATTTTATGATATCATAAAATCGAATATGTGATATCACAAAATAGTAGCATTTAGTGATATCACTAATTCTATTTTGTGATATGACATATTCATTTTGTGATATCATAAAATTGAATATGTGATATCACTAATTCATTTTGTGATATCAATAAATAGGAAATGGCATAGCTTGCCGCGCCATTCTACTATTTATGTAACATTTTGTGATATCATAAAATCGAATTATTGATATCACTAAATGCTTACTATTTTGTGATATCACATATTCGAATTTGTGATATCACAAAATCATTTTGTGATATCACAAATTCGAATATGTGATATCACATATTCATTTTGTGATATCACAAATTAACAACATTTTGTGATATCAATAATTCGAATTAGTGATATCACAAAATGAGTCAATTTTAGAACAACTTAATGATTTCTCCTATTCCACTCAAATATGGCGGATGATACCAGAAAACAAGATATTTTAGCACGCGCGAGGCAGACAATTTTAAATGGACAGAGGCTTACATGTATAACAAAGATGAATTTTAAAACATAATCACAGGCTCAGCGTGTAGTTAGGTTTAGTTTCAAAGAAAAACTAAGCAGGTCACGTGAAAGAACAACAAACTCAGTGCGCATGTGCACGGGGATCGTTCATTAGGGTCGTATTTTCAGAAAGCCGTGGAATTTGTGATATCATAAAATCGAATATGTGATATCATAAAATAGTTACTATTTTGTGATATCATAAAATCATTTTGTGATATCATTAATTCGAATTTGTGATATCACTAAATGATTTTATGATATCACAAAATCGAATATGTGATATCACAAAATAGTAGCATTTAGTGATATCACAAAATCAAATTTGTGATATCATAAATTCATTTACACGATTTAGTGATATCAAAAAATATTTCATGATATCACAAAATAATATTAGTGATGTAACTAAATAGTCATGTTGTCAGAATTAGTAATATCACAAAATGAATATGTGATATCACAAAATCGAATTTGTGATATCACTAATTCATTTTATGATATCACAAAATCGATTTTGTGATATCACAAAATAATAAGCATTTAGTGATATCACAAAATCGATTTTGTGATATCATAAAATGAATTAGTGATATCACTAAATAGGTAATAACTAGAAGAACGGCGCCCCATAATAGCTCTCCAATGGAGATTTCGCATATGTTGAAACCATTGTTAGATAAGACCAGTCTTAGTAAACTTAGCGTACATTTGTTCCCAGAGTCGCGCACGGTACGAACGCGTCTAGCAATTGTACTTCTAAATTCATTTACGACTGAGATAGTAAGACCGGATAAGATTTACTGCATTTTAAAGGTACTCAATCCGATAAAACTCCTCTCAATTACTATTTCAATGGCTTCGGGGTTCAAAAATATTTGATTCGAGTCGAGGAAGTCACCCATCAAAGCTCAGATTTGTTAGATATCGATTTTAGAAATCTATTATTTTTCATTATCGGGAATTCTTTCTGGCCCAGAAGACAGTAAAAATTTCGTTATTATTACCACTTGATTATAGAGTTATCCATCCTTGTCTGTTTGAATAGAGTTTTGGCGTAAAATCTCGAGCAGGTTACCAAATTGACGGCAGTTATTAGTACTCATCTCGAGAAATTAAAAAATTTCAAAAATCAATATCTAATAACTCTGAGCTTTGTTTGATGGGTTCCTCGACTCGAATCAAATATTGTGTACCCCCAAAGCCAAAGAAATAGTAATATAGGACCCTCTGATCGGATTGTTGATGTTGGAATCTGTTGAGATGGGGACCCTCTTTACGGATTGAGTACCTTTAAATACCACATTTGGCAGTATAGTGTGGGGGCAAATGTATATCTTGTATACTTTTTAGTAGAAGCAAGCCACTATGATTTTCTTAACCTATTCAGTTTGGTGGGATTTTTAAGACATTATTCCAATTTTTTATCGAGCCGGAAGTAGAACAAGATGAGAGGGTACCGATATGGTGGGACACGGCATGTAAATCAGCCCAAGCCTTCAAAACGAAAATCGCTAAACAACCCATAATGTTAACTCTGACCTTCCTGGGCACAACTCCTGCGTCGCCTGAACCAGTAAACCATAAACTTGCATAAAGGCAAGCGGTCGGATGATTTTTGGACATACCACGGCTTTTTGGGGTAGATTTGGTCAAAGCATGCTCAAAAATCCTCGAAAATATGCTGATTTTGTTTACTTATGGCAGCCATCTGCTTTTGGAGGTCACGTGACATTAAAACATTGTAATAGTGTCAAACTATTTAGCACAACCCATCCCGATGTTGAAAATATCCACGCCTTGCCTCCACTAAACGGCTACGGCCCACACTGGTATACTAACAAGTTACATAACAGTTCATTTCAGCGATAAAATATAGATATACATATTATATAATGTGTTATGATAGTATCAAATAAGAATGAAAATAATGACCCGTTGATTTCTATCCTTAAATTGTGGAATGAATCTGTAAATTAACTATACAAATAACACTAATTTTGTTTGTGTGTTTGTCCGGCTAGGCGACGTAACAGCTGGACCATCGGAGCTAATAATGTGTACATATGAGTAATTTGACCCGGTGAATCTTATCAGATACTGACATATAGGTCATGTTGACACCAGATGTCTCAAAAGGAGCAACGCAGACTCCACACGGAATGTTGTTATCAAGTTCTCGCACATAAGCGAGGAGAACGCTCTTTATCCATACCATATCAGGAATATATTAACAGTTAACGCTCTTTATTGTTAGCCCAAACAGAGCCCACACTCAATGCCACACCGCGCACCGATTAGCATTATAAGCGATCAGAACGCTCTTTATCCATACCATACCAGGAGTAGATCACCAGTGAACGTTCTGACCAAGCTTAAAAGTTTTTCCCCCAGTGATTAGCTCATCTCGACCTTAGTACCCAAATCTTCCTGGCGAATGTAGCATAAATTATGCTGCGATGTTGGTATCCACGATCGCCCTATAACCACATCTGATATGTGGGGACATCCTTGGGATGGGGTCTCGGCCTTTCAGTGCTGAGCTGCATCAGACTGAGCATGCATCAATTACTATACAATGTATACACATGAGGGACGAATCTGTCGCAAAAACAGCACAATGCACACCCTGCAGAATATATCTAGCGTTCCAGTGTAAACTAAACTTTATGTGACCTCATTGCATTAACTGTATGATAACTAGATATGTTTCTGACAGTTTAATTGATATTGTATATAGAGGATCTCCAACGAGTCGCAATTATATGCGAAATTTATTAACCGAGTGCACTATACTAAATTCGATTCGAGGAATTATAAGAAATTTATCAACCGGTTGAATTAATTCGATTCGAGGAATTATAAGAAATTTATTAACCGCGTGCACTAAATTCGATTCGAGCCGAGTTTTAGCTAGACTCGAATCGAATTTAGTAGACGAGGTTAATTAATTTCGTATAGAATTGCGATCCATTTTATCACATAATCACATTTAGCAAGGAAAAATTATCTCGAAACGGCTGGAGTTAAAAAAAATTAATATTCATTTCCTTATCACAAACAAAGAGGAAGTAAAGACACCTTCAAGAAGAAAAAAATAGTTCCATTTTAAATATGTCTTTTCATGTAGACAAATTGTACAACCTCATGTTTACATCAAAGTCAACACTAAATAGTAATAATAATAAAGTTTCGGTATTGACATCAACACCATTGCGCTAAGCTATTACGTCACTGTGCGTGCCGATATTATTATTATTATATATTCATTTAAGAAACGCATTCTACAGCAATTAGTTTCAATGCACATTTACATACACAAATATACACAAACAAGATAACATCGCGCATATTTACACATAAAAAGCAATACAAGCTTCACCGATATATGGCAGATAACTCGGAAAGATGACTAAAATTGGCACTACAATTAACAATAAAATATCCAGTAGATTAAAATATTAAGTTAATATCAATTTCCAACTATAACGGATAAGCCTAAAAAATATAAAAAGTAAAAAAAAAAGATGGTGTACTTATAATGAATAACACATTTTGAAAGTGAGTTTTAAGACCTGTTTTAAAAGATGATACTGAGTCAATCTTCCTCATATCAACGGGTATGCTGTTCCAAATAGAGACTGAGACATTTTGGAATGAGCACTTTCCATAGTACACATTTAGTTTATCGGATATATGAGACAGTTGGACTCCACTTGGGTCATTTCGAGTAACTGAGCTGTGTTTGGTAAACATTTAAGAAATGTAAGATGGTGTATCTCCGTGCAGAGACTTGAAAACAATTAAGGCACATCTGTATCTGACACGGTACTCAAACTTCAACATGTGTATCTTTCATGACATGTGTTATTCTGCTGTATCTAGGTACATTAGAAATGAGACGAGCGCAGCTTTTCAATAAAAGGTCAATCATCCGGACACTTCCCTTTATAAGATGTGTTAATAATGGATTAAAAGTGTCAACTCTAGAAACAACCAGAGATAGAACGGCATGTTTCGTCGCACTTTGACTTAAATGACATTTCACTCGCCTCAAGGCTCTCAACTTCATGTAGCTCGAGCGTAAGACATTCGAGACCATAGCATCAATTTCCATAGTACTGTCGAAGTACGCTCCCAGGTTACGTAAAGAGGAACAAGATGTTACATGACTATTCGCAAGCTGAATTTTGAAAGATCCATCCGAATCACTGCATCCATTGTCGCGAAGTAGACTGATAGTCTGGTCGAATAAAGGTTTGACCTAGAGTAAATTTGGACTAAATTGGTTTGTATACCATTTTGAAGAGAATATATCCTCTATAGCATATCTAAAATCCGCTTTGAGCAATTTTTGTAATTCAAGATGGCGTCCAATATGGCTGCCATTTCCCTTAAATCAGTTATACGCAATTATAGTGAGAAAATCTGGTCATATGTATTCACTGGTATACATCTCTGTGAAGCTAGGACATAATCCCACCGTTGTATTCTAAAATTGGAACTCCCCGTCATAAATGGCCGCCAAAATGGCGGCCGGAAGTGGATTTTTTACGTTTTTTACTAATATCTTTAAGATAAGTTTCTACTGTTTGGAACTGGTTGAGAATTTTGACTTTATTTTGTATTTAACATCTTAACTGACCATTAGAGAAAAGAAATATTCCATTCATGGGTTCCCAACCCCTTCCGATCGCTCAAAAAATTCGATTTTACAGAACGCGGTATAACATATCACAAAATATCACCATTGGGATTCTAGTCATATTTCATCAAGAAATTGGAAGAACTGTGGAATGTAAGTAATGCTTTCTACTTTTTGTGGATATTCCAACTCAATGTTACAAAGATCGTCACTTTGGATCAAAATGGCCTCCAAAATGGCGGCCAAAATATGGAAAATTTTCAATATTGTCCCAGTGTGCCATGCAACTGCTTATAAGTTGTTGTTGATGCACACAATTGACTTTTCTGTCTTATATACATTGAAAACCAATATTTCTGATGCACCTTGGTTAATTGTTACCATTGAAACCACTAAAATCACCAGCATTATTCAAATTTTTCTGTCACAAACTTTGCATCAAAATCGGCAAAATATCACTGTTCAGGTTTGAAACATTTTTAAAAGTAATATGGAAATTTCTTTGGTATTAGCGGTGTTTATTGTTTTGATATGTGCTAACTGTGTCACACTGGGGTGTTTTAGACAATATTGCTCAAGATGGCTTGCAAAATGGCAACCAAATTTGGTAAAATGTTGATTTGTCACATATGTTCCGAACATTATTCACTGCTGTTCCGAAAAGGCAGCAGATTGTGACTCACTTGGTTATTAAACATGCTACTTAGTCAACTAAATTATATTCTTGTCCCAGAACCTTAAGAGGCATGAAAGTTCATTTAAGGGGTGCAGTATGGATTTTGCCGAAATTTTCTTTTGGGATTCTGTCCATGTTTGTTAACTGAAATGGGCAGATCGTTGAACGGAACTGAGAGGGATCATAGTATGTGGCTACTCTGGCCCATTGTAACCAACATTGATCAACTTAATACAGTGTGTATGTCTGGGTGGGATATACAGGTATACATTGGGTGGCTGTATTGTCATGGGTGGGTGTATATGTATACACGCGTTTGCTGTATGGTAATGGATGGGGTGTATGGATAAATATGGAGTGGTTGTATGGTTTTGGGCAATGTGTATATGTGTACATGGAATGACTGCAGTGTCAATGTTGTTGAAGTGTATATGCATAACTGGAGTACAGTTTGGTGGTCACTGGCGGGCTTGTGTATACAGATAGTGACATCATGTTCATGGGTGGGATGTACAGGTTTATACGTTGTGGTTGTATTGTCATTGCTGTGTACCGGTATACAGTGAATAGCTGAATGCTCATGGATGTGGTGTGTAAGAATACAGCGAGTGGCTGAATTGTCATGGTTGAGTAATTTTTCAAGTCTGAAGTGTACGAATGGCCGTGTGTGTGGGGTATAAGCATATCTAGAAGGACTGTATGGTAATTGATAAGGTATACATACACATGGGGTGACTATGGTCATAGGTTAACCAATACAGACAACCAACCAATACAGGTAAGTATAGGCTAACAAATATATGTAAGTGGGTATCTGACAAGGTGATAAATTTGTCCGCGTCAACGAAAATCACACCTAGCCCTCCGGAATTACAATAACAAGTCAGAATGGAGCACTGGCTGACGGACCATAAGGCCTTTCCGTTTGTCAATATAAGTATAGTGAAATAAATAATGGCTTACATCCTATCCTATTCCCCACACAATGATAGTGGTACATAAATGTATGAATGTCAAAAGAAAGGGGAGGATGTCTGTTAGGCATACTGCAGAATATTCGAGGCTACATATATGATGACCAAGGTCCCAATTTCTCGCAGACAAATTGATCCCCGTTCTAATGACATGAATGTTGAGTTGGAAGCTGGGTCCTGGAGCAGTTTAATGGAATTTTTAAAATAGTTTTAGAACGTACCCCACAAAAACAAGATTTTATTTTATGCCAAACGTAGAGTTTAGACATTTTTGGAAATTACTCCCAATGAGTTTAAAAGATGCCAAAATCTTTGGATAAGATCAACATCAGTTGCAGATCGCTGCCTATGTGCCACACTAAGCAAATGTCACATTACGTTTCGACTCATTACCTGCAAGACGCGAGCCCTTGTATATCTTGCATGGCTATATTGCCATGATGTGGCCAATATGTATATATGGAGTGCCAGTGTGGCAAAATTAATGGTGGGTGAATTGGTATACAGGGAGTGACTATGCTCACGAGTGTGGTTTATGAGTATACAGCGAGATGCTGAATTGTCATGATGAGGTTTATATGCACGTTTGGAGTGTATGGATGGCCGCGCGTGTGCGAGGTGCGGGAAATTGGTATATCTAGAAGGACTGTAACGCCATTGGTGATGTTTATATGTATACTATATATATACCTGTAATGACTCTATGGTTTTGGGTTGGGTGTATATGTATATTTGAGTGGATATATGGCCATGGGTGTCGCAAATAGATATGCAGGGAGTGACTTTGTGACCCCTGGTGAGGCAAATATGTATACAAGAAGTAATGTATGCTCATGAATGTGGCATTAATATATACAGGGAGTGACTCTATTGTCATCGTTTGTATGTATATCATGAGTGCCTATATGGCCATGCATGTGGCAAATATATACATATACATGGAGTTATTGTATTACCAATGGTGAGGCGAATAGGTATACAGGATGCTACTGTATTTTCATGAATGTAGTGAATAGTATACAGGTCGTGACTATATGGTCATGGGTGAGGTGTAGGGGTATACCTGGTGTACCTGCATGTTTACTCATGGCTATATGGCCATGTGTTGGGCGTATGGGCATATCCATGTGTGGCTGTATAGTAGTGGGTGAGGTGTATGTGTATAAAGCGAGTGACATATGTTCATTTATGTGGCGTTCATGTATATATGGAGTGACTGCATGGTCATGTGTAAGTTGCACTGGTGTACCTTTGGGTGTCTATCGATTTCCTATCGCTATAACTCAAGGATATGTTAACCGATAGAGAGATCATATCAGAGTGTCTCTTAATGGCGTTTGGTATGCAATACGAATGAAACGGTTATCATGACAATTGTATATAAGTTAATAAATTTTGATGCTAATGGGCCAGATGTGGCAGAACCCCGTACGTTGGAGATACGACGTTCCGACCGGACTTCACGTTGTGTACTTTTTTAGTGTGACGACAACTCATGGAACCGTAGATATCTGTTTATTTCTAGAGCATAACTTCGCTTCTCAAGATAGGTCAGCTGATGCTAGCATTCTCAGGCTCTTCTGGATCAGTAAGTCTTTCCCAGGGCGGTACTCATAGGAGGACTCAGTCAACTGAACACTGATGGGTAAAACCTCAGTGCTTATATGTAAAAGTGGTAACCTACTTTTCAAAATCATGTGACGATGTTACTGGCCAGGCTTGACAACTAGTTGTCAACGGCTCGTCACTAAAGTTAGCTTTAGTATAGCTTTCGTATATCATGACCAGTGCAGTGTACCAAAACAACTAATAACTTTTAGACCTCTGCACTGGTTCGACTGAGAACCTTCCTGAGAACTAGCTAGAATCAGCATCGCGTGATCTCGTCATCGTGCTAAGTACGGCTGTCCGACTAACAATCCCACGCCTGTTATTCGTGCATCGTAATAGTTGGAACTG
Organism: Siphonodentalium dalli; assembly: GCA_032622095.1. Lineage (NCBI taxonomy): Eukaryota > Metazoa > Mollusca > Scaphopoda > Gadilida > Siphonodentaliidae > Siphonodentalium > Siphonodentalium dalli. The sequence continues at coordinate 189,526,005 of CP136067.1, read as the reverse complement.
ATGCAATAGTTACAGGGGCGTGATCAGGCAGGGGCGCACATCGTTCTGTTACATACCTCCCATACCAAGATGATTTCGCATAGGCTGATGCGAAATCATCCTAGCAGGAATCGTTAACAGAAAGATGGCACACTGTTAGTTTAAGTTTAAGTTATTATTATTATTAGGATTTGGTATCCTTTAGTGAAAAGGCAACCTTTCTAGTTGCCATTGAAGGACAGACTGAGCACAATGACGGCCAAGGTCTAAGGCAAGACTACTATTGTTAATATATATTAATATGCTTTTCAATTGCTGTAAAAGGAAAATATGGGCAGGATACGTGAGTAGTATCTCTCTATCCAGATACTAAGCAGGGTTAACTATAGTTAAATGAGAACACATATGTGTACCTGCTTGTTGAAAAGAGGATATGACCTCTGCATGTTAGCAGGGTTTAGATGTATGGAAAAAATTGATTTTTACTCCATTAAAAATTTGTCTGTGCAGAACATCTAAATGGCTTAATAGCCTGATTCAAAAGTAAACCATAAGTTGTGTTTATATGTTGAATACTTTAAAGTCTGTTATAATTTATTGAACAACTACGATACTACCTATCTCACGTATCCAGCTATAGTGAGCTAATCTACTTATTATATCTGATTATTTTTTTTAGCCTTAGACCGTGGTCTTTATATAATCCTAGGGCATGCGACGAATTAATTTGAGCATGCACATAATATCAGGGTATACAATACCGTATTTGGAATTATATCACATCACAATAAGTTCGTGTTTTAAATCACGAGGTTTCTTTTTTTTTACATCGTCTTCGTGGAATGTCATATATTCATTTTATATACACTTGTTGCTTTCTTGACATCATATTCAGGGAATGTCATATATTTATTGTATATACTCTTCATCTTTTCTTGACATCATATTCAGGGAATGTCATATATTTATTGTATATACTCTTCATCTAATCCTCTTCTGTAATGAACATGATTCAGCTGAACCGGATACAAGTCCAAGCACAGGTCTTGGCGGAGACGTACGTGACTACGTACTCAAGAATCCCCAAGCGCAAGTGGTTAAATTCTTGATCCAATCCAGCGGTTATAATGGATATGAGTTCGTTGATGCGAGCACAATCGCGTGTTTTATATTCCGGGATATACGGTTATTTCCTTCTTCTTGGCATCTAGATTGCTCGCCACATCATTATTCTGATAGCGGGACGTAGTTGTTGTAGTTGGTTGATGGTTGATTTTGGACATTTTTCTATAAGGTAGATGTTGAAGAAGCTTCGTCAGTGGTAATCAGTTCTGGCAGTTCCATGAGTTGGTGCTGCTGTAAATAGGCAATATCATTTTCCGTTAGATGAATTTTGGTACGTTTGATAGTTACAGGAGTGGATGGCGATTCGGCTGATCGCTTGGTTGCTGATGCAAGTGATGAAGACGTGGTTGGTTCTTCGTTCAAGGTACCTGCGTCTTCACGTACACCCAGTGACCCAAATCTGACGTTATGGCGCCTATTGTGGCGTTTATGTTTGCATAAGAGGGACATAACTTTATTCCGGTAACGACAGAGGGCAAGCACCGAAGCTAACATTGCCACAATTATAATCACATACACATTGTGGAATTACAGGATCGAGAGGCGATATGCTTTCCGAATTGTCCAATGTTTTATATTTCAACAAATTGTGTAACAATACTTCTAAGTATTCTGTATTCATTACATTCATGCAGATTTTCACTGAAACTCGCGAAAGTATTTCCGAATTGTTTATTTATACTCGTTAAGTTAATAAACTAATGTCCGTTTGTTTTTACTGGTTTTATTTTAATTGTCTTCGTCTCCGTTCGAGTGTCCTTTATGTATCTTGACATGATTTTTTCGCGTTCTAACAATGCCATTTGTTTGACTACTTTAAATATAAGAGTCGCTTGATTAGAGTGATCTCACAGGTCAGGGTTAGGCTATGTCTAGTTGTTCTATCTGATTGCCTTTGCTTTCCTTGTATATTGTAACTATTTGGCTTTAGCTTAAGCCACAAGCAGACTGTTTTAGAAGATTCATGGCGTCTTCAAAAACTATTACACTCGTTCTTGGAGATGTGCACTTCTCCAAAAACTAACATTAATTCAAACATTCCTATCTATGGTACTATTTAGATTGGCGAATTTCAGGTGTACAATGGTACTAGTTAAGTCAATATTTTTTCCTATCTCACCTTTTCACCTATCTATGTTCACAAAGAAGGAATCAGACTGCAGTCACAGGGAGGAAATAATAAAAACAAATTTGCAAGATTCTGGTCGTTTCAAGCAATCTTTGCAAAGAGGAAAGAGTCTCCGAGGAGGTGTACGTGACAACCGTACAAAGGGCAGTTCCTCAGAAGACTCATGCATGTTAACACCGGGCGCTCAGGTCAACGCTGCACAATCCTCCCTAACAAGGAATTCTTTAGCAGAGCTAAAGAAGGCAAAGAATAAATGAGCAGCGGGGATAAACAAACCGCGTTATAAGCTCTACCATTAATGGGACCTTGTATATAATCAAGGACATGCAGTAGAAATGCATGTGATCACGGCTGATCCATATCCATCAATGGAAAAGGAAACAACAGACTAGTCTACGGGGGAGTCGATGATTAGAGATCAGTCTCTAGAATGGGCACAACTGTGGACGGTTCAATTGTGAGCAGGCGACCAGGTTCAAACTAAGATTCATCTGAGTCGTCCTCTGCTGCTGATAATATGGCACGAATAGATTCAATGTCTAAAGCCATTGTGATGTCTTTGAATGCCAAGTTGGGCAGTACATCGTAATCATCGATGCACGTGCCATATGCATTTTGCATATCATCACTGCTCTCTTCTGTAGAGGCATTATTATCAGTCCGAGCCTCTTGGGCCAATTTTACGAGCACGCAGCTTGGTGCGAAGTTCATTAAGGGTTATATCATCTCCGTCTACAGATCTGTTCGGACCTGGTGTTTTCAGCGTCAGAATCAGAGCGGGAGGAAGGGGACACGACATTGCGTTCCGATAATAGTGTTGCCTCTTACGGGCCAACTTATTTTGGTGCGATTGTCATTGTAATAGACAGGGTCGCCCATCTCAAAAGATTTCTCTTTTTTTTTTCGCCAACTTTTCTTGGTTGGTTTTCTGTCGCTTTTAGCAGACTATTGATGTCAATGCATCGAATGAAATGAACTATGCATTTCTTGCATCACCCACATACTTGTGATGAGGGCGGAAATTGGGGTTTGTGTCGCTTTTTTAGCAGACTGTTGATGTCAATGCATCAAATGAAATGATCTATGCATTTCTTGCATCACCCACATACTTGTGATGAGGGCGGAAATTGGGTTTTGTGTCGCTTTTTAGCAGACGTGTTGATGTCAATGCATCAAATGAAATGAACAATGCATTTCTTCCATCACCCACATACTTGCGATGAGGGTGGAAATTGGGGAGTAGGGGAATATGACTGAGTTTCAACCTTGCCTAAGAACATCCATTTCTAAGTTTATAGAACTTGTCAGTATCATTGATATTGACAATGTATACAGGGATCTGACATAAAGAAGTAAGGTCATTAACATTAATGACTGCATCACTTAAGTTCAAGCCAGGCTGTTCAGGTAAGAGACAACTCTGGGGCTTGAAAAGTGCTTCCTTCTTATGTCTAACAAGGCTTGAAATTTCTCAATCAGGTATATTTTCGAGTAATATCTCGATTATCAGCCTTTATCGACTTCGTTGGATACTGAGAAGACGAAGTTCGTTGTTTATGGCCAATATTCTGCTTGGGAATTAATTTATTCCAACTTTTTTATTTTCCCAAATTTTAATATTCGGATGGCCATTTTGGTAGCCATCATACAGAAAAAATTTAATTTCTGTTTTTTCGGGGATTTTTGGATTGCCCGTAATGTAATAGGTTACTGTAAGATTGATTTGATTGTTTTGAAGCATTTTGTCCCTTAAAGGGGCACTTAATTTGTGATTTTAGAAAATTCCAATTTTTTCGGATTTTGTAGTGATTTTTCAGTTTTATTATCACTTGGCGAGGTGAATCGCAGATTTATAGATTGTCTCTCTCGATTCGCATGCGTTGTATGCGTTCGTTGTGGATGACCATCTTTACGGAAGGTAGACCCACGGGTTGTCAAATTTTCGAGTTCGTGGTTCCGCATGTATAGTGTTAATTGTATTTGTCGTCTTGTGACCCATGACGGAAGTATTATTCATTTTATTTAGCTCAATTGAGTTCTCCAATGATTTCTTGTTCGATTTTACTCGATCAGCATGTGACACTTCGGAATGCAAATGACTGTGCACCGATTTGACATGAATGTCGGTGTTGAGTCGCGCTGTCAATCATTTTTACTCTGAATCTGGCAGAGTGTATATGCTTTGTACTCTCATGACCAGATATGTTTTTACTATGTGGATCGTAACATAGACACCGCATGCTGTTAGTATGTAACATAATTATCATATGTTCTAGATAATCTGTGTGGTGTTAGTGGTTTTTCATGTTTAGATTGTACATCGCGTAGAGTTGGTTTTAAATTTTGATAGACCACATTGGAGACAAATGGATGCCTCGCCACATACGGGTTATATTCGTTTAAAGAGGGATTCTGTTTTCTGAGTTGTTGTTGGTTCAACTCTTGTTTTTATTGTGTTTACCTGTTTGATTCCGTGTTTAATTTATTTAACTTCTTAATGTGCATAGCTGTTCTTTTTTCCTTTTCTTTTTAAGTTGATTTTCAACGCCATTAGGTTTATGTGACTTTTCAACTTGTATTAGTAGTTTTACTAGTTTGTCTATTGTGTGCTGTATCCATTGCACATAATTTTGGTGATTCAGTTTTAATTAGATTTAAAGTATCATCATTTTTAAGAAGTTTAAACTTTGAACTGGAATTTTGATTTTTCATAAAGCTCTTTGGTTTATGGTACATGTATTTTCTTTCCTTTTTTAATGTCCGGAGGACAATTAGTTCCAGGACACTATACCTATTCTTAGGATAAGTAATTTGAAAATTGGGCAGATGTTTTCTTTGTTTTATTTGTGCCAATACGGAACGGTTTTGAGTAAGGCATGGACTTTTGCCAATTGTTCCGGGTTCAAGTCGCGTTGTATTTGAGAAGCCATGGTGTTTTGAAAAAGGGGCAAGAAAACGTCAGATTATACGGTCTTAGGTGTACTCACCTATCTTCATCCTTGAAATTGTCGTCGTGGTTGATCCTTGCTCACAGCAACCAGTTGATCTCTATGTGGCAGAACCCCGTACGTTGGAGATACGACGTTCCGACCGGACTTCACGTTGTGTACTTTTTTAGTGTGACGACAACTCATGGAACCGTAGATATCTGTTTATTTCTAGAGCATAACTTCGCTTCTCAAGATAGGTCAGCTGATGCTAGCATTCTCAGGCTCTTCTGGATCAGTAAGTCTTTCCCAGGGCGGTACTCATAGGAGGACTCAGTCAACTGAACACTGATGGGTAAAACCTCAGTGCTTATATGTAAAAGTGGTAACCTACTTTTCAAAATCATGTGACGATGTTACTGGCCAGGCTTGACAACTAGTTGTCAACGGCTCGTCACTAAAGTTAGCTTTAGTATAGCTTTCGTATATCATGACCAGTGCAGTGTACCAAAACAACTAATAACTTTTAGACCTCTGCACTGGTTCGACTGAGAACCTTCCTGAGAACTAGCTAGAATCAGCATCGCGTGATCTCGTCATCGTGCTAAGTACGGCTGTCCGACTAACAATCCCACGCCTGTTATTCGTGCATCGTAATAGTTGGAACTGATGCAATAGTTACAGGGGCGTGATCAGGCAGGGGCGCACATCGTTCTGTTACACCAGAGTAGCCACATAATATGATATCTCTCAGTTCCGTTTCAACGTTCTGCCCATTTCCGTTCAAAGACAGACAGAATCCCAAAAGAAGTTTTCGGCAAAAATTCATACTGCATCCCTTAAACTGATTTGTCATGCCTCATAATGTACTGGGACAACCAGAATATAACATTTAGTTATCAGTTGATTAAGTAGCTTGTTTTATAACCAAGTGAGTCACAATTTGCAACCTTTTTGGAACAGCTTGTAATAATGTTCGGAATAAATATGACAAATCAACTTTTTACCATATTTGGTTGACATTTTGCAAGCAATCTTGAGTAATTTTGTCTAAAACAACTCAGTGTCACACATTTAAGATAGATCAAAAATAAAAATCACATTTGATGCCAAAGATAGTTCCATTTTACTTGAAAAAGTGGTGCAAACCTGAAAAGTTATTTTTCCCCCGATTTTGATGCCAAGTTTGTGATAACAAAACATCCCAAAATTCCGGTAATTTCAGTGGTTAAAATACTAAAAATTAATCAAGGTGCATCATAAATGTTAGTATTCAATGTATATAAGACAGAATAGTCAATTTTATTCATCAACCACAACTTATAAGCGGTTGTACGGCACGCTGGTGCAATATTTACCATTTTTCATATTTTGGCCGCCATTTTGGCAGCCTTTGTGAGCTAAAGTGACAATTTTGATACCATTGAGTCGGAATATTCATAAGAAATAGAATGCATCACTTATATCACACATTCCTGCCAATTGTTGATGAAATATGACTAGAATCCCAAATTGTGATTTTTTTTTGTGAAATGTTATACGGCGATGTAAACTCGAATTTTTAAATGATCGGAAGGGGTGGGGACCCCACTTATGGCATATTTTATTTCCCCGATTGTCTGTTAACATGCTAAATACAAAATAAAGTCACAATTCTCAACCAGTTCCAAACAGCAGAAACTTCTCTTAAAGATATCAGTAAAAAACGTAACATTTTCCACTTCCGGTCGCCATTTTGGCGGCCATCTTGGGCGGTGAGTTCCAATTTTGACATAAAAAGGTGGCGTTATGTCTTAGCTTCACAAAAATGTATACTTATGTATACATATGACACGATATCATCACTATAATTGCATCAAATTGCAACAAACTGACTTAACGGAAAATGGCAGCCATCTTGGACGCCATCTTGAATTACAAAAAAATCTCAAAGCGGATTTTAGCGGATTTTGGATATGTTATAGAGGAGATCTTCCTCTTCAAAATGATATATAAACCAATTTAGTCCGAATTTATTCTAGGTTGACCCTAAATTTTTAATTTATCGACCAGACTATGAGAGAATATTTGGAACCAATAACAATGTATTCAGATTTATTATCGTTTAGTTTCAATTTATTGCATTGCATCCATTCTTTGACATCCTCGAAACACGCGTGTCTTACTAAACAAAATATGAGGCCGGGTGTAGGGGATAATTGTGTGATATAAATATTATAAGCTATACTCATTTTCCAACCAAATTATATGAGTTTGAAAGATGGCGCCAATGTTTATAGTTTCCACAATAAAAGGACCCACATGATTTGCAAGACACCATATAATAAATATAATCTCGATACTGCATGGTATATCAATAGGTATATATAGGTACATGTGAATATACCATAGTGGAGTTTGCCAACCGAGAAGAACCTATAATCGATCTAAGTTCTGAACAACTGAATTGCGCGGGATGTACAGGGATTCATGCTAATTATGGTGTCGTCCGGAATGGTCGGATGTATGGGCTGTCGGGTATATCGATATTATGGTATCGTCCGGAATGATCGGATGTATGGGCTGTCGGGTACATCGATAATTATCTCCATATATACATGTATAGTTTGTAAAGACTGCATATTTAGTATAAATCTGCTAGTCCAAGTCTGCGTGTACGTAAACCAGCTATAGGCCCTATACATATATAGGATATTGAGAGAGCAAGATGCTGTTTTTTATTTCAGACAGTTGTCGGTTTACTCGGTTACAATTCATTTTGCATTATTCTGAGAAACCGAACTGTCCATATTTATAGATACAACCAGAATGAAATGTTTTCCTGGAAATAAAATGGCGAATTCGACCCCCCCCCCCCCCCCCCCCCCCCCCCACAAATTCAAATGTCCTATATTATGTGTTTTCAGAAGAAATCTCTGACTAAAATCTTGACAGAGACGGAAGACAATTAAAACTCGTGTGTTTGATTTGACTGATGTTTGCCATGCGTGTTGATCCATTGCATGGTTTTGACAGTTATGTTGATAATATAACCGGGGGACCAAATACAAAGCAATATACTACTGCATTGTGCGAATTAGTTATTTTCCAGTGGGACTTTCCAAACTGAATAAACAAAATTACACAAACGTATATGCCCATAGAATAATTAAAAAAAAATGCCCACATATATTAATAAGTCAACAAAATCTGGGTAAAATGTCGCTGGTGGCAGCGGTCTGATCGAGTCATCAAAGGACATAAGCCCTGCATTGAGTTTGGCATGCATTACATGTGTTCATAGCAATGGTGCATTTAAATGTTTGCATATGTTTTTTTTTATTTTTTTTATTTTTTTATTGGAGTTTATCGTCGTATCAGACGATGGACCATACACATATAAAAACGTTGTCATTTTACGGGTGGAGGAAAGACCGTGCAGAGGTTTAATTTCACCGAGAAATCACTCCACTGTACACATAATACAACCGGCTACATAAAAGCAACCTATAAACCTGCCGAGACACACGAGTCAGGTTATGTATACCCCCCCCCCCCCCCCTCACAAATACGCGCCTATCGGGTTTGGAACCAGCTTCGTCGGCATGTGGAGGTATAATGATCCTTGTATCTTATTGACTGAGCCACCGGGGCACTAATTTTGATGGATATATAGCTCGTCTTCGATAATATATATATAAGAGTAGAATCTGTCTGTCCGTCCGGGATTTTCTCCCAGACTGCTGGTCCGAATTCGACCAAATTTGGTGTGGTGACTCGGGGTACTCTGGCGGAGGTTACACGACGTTAGTTTTTCAAAATTTTGATTTAAAAAAAATATATATATATATATATATATATATATATATATATATATATATATATAAATAATAAGCTCACCATGGGCCTATTTTTAGAATCAAATTAAGGATATGTTGCAGCAGAATTGTACGCTCTTTATATATGTTTTCACTGTGGCCCGCGCCATACAACGGAATAACGGGTATAAGTCCATGCAATATGGGCTTATTTCGGAATTTAATAAGTCCAATATGAACCAATGCAAATATTTAGGTCCAATATGAACTTATTTTCACGATGATATATTGAAGTAGCATAATAAATATCTATATATATAAGAGTAAGATCCGTCTGCCTATATATATAATACACTAGCTGAAAAGGGCTCCCTTTGTGAGCTTTATTTAACATCGGAGGGGGTCTAAATTTTCACATATATAGGTTCATATTCGACGTATTTGATTCTGAAAGAAGCCAAACCCATAGTGGACTTATACCCGTTATTATGTTGGATGTCGCGGGCCACAGTGAAAACACATATATAAAGAACATACATCTGGTCAGCAAATAGGTTCATATTGAACCTAAATATTCACATTTATTTTGATTCTGAAAAACTGACGCCGTTATAACCTCTGCCATGGTACCGCGAGTCACCACACTAAATTTGGTTGAAATTGGTCTGGGGGTCTGGGAGAAAAATCCAGAGAGACAGGCGGACAGACAAACAGATCCTACTCTTTTATGTGTACGTTATAACCCGCTTGGGTATCTGTACAAGAAATTCATATCAATTAAGGCGCTTTAACGCCGCGATCTGTATTTCTTGTTCAGATACCCAAGCGGGTTATGACATATTTATACACCGATTCATACCCAGAGGAATTGATCCACATTCGTTACGATGACTACCTATCAATGACCATTCAATCAAAGGTTAATTGAGTGGTTTGTGGTGTCACACATTCCTGTTGAATAATTAGTCAAATGCTTGTTGACAATCGGATCACTTGCGTCTGCATTACATATCAGCATTGATAAACCTTTTTGTCTCCGAATTTGAGAACGTTTTTATACTGATAACGTGTTTCTTGATCAAACACTTTCGGCTGTTAAGATTATATTTCGCCTTGTTGTCATAATGGAATTATCGTTCAGAACACAGGAGACAATGTTCCGACAGTGTTCGGACTCCGAAATGAAACTATTCCACAATGCATGAAGTTTGTGTGATGAAATATCACCGGCTTTCATAACAAAAGACTTAAAGGTACTCAAGCCGAATTAACGCTCGTAAATGGCTATTTCTTTGGCTTCGGGGGTAAAAAATAATTGATTCGAGTCGAGGAACCCACCCATCAAATCCAGGAGTGATCAGATTTCGATGTTTGAAATCTATTATTTTAATTTTTTCTGTGGCCCAGTAAACTGTCGACGAGAAGAACTTATCTGACCATGAAGGGGATGAAGATCGATAACTCTAAAATCCAGTGGCTTTTTTGTGTCAGATATTTGACAACCGGCAACATTTCGTTGAACAAAACGTTGATAAATAACAGGTTTTGTGCAATTTATTACTATAGTTGACTGTGGTTAGCATTATTTTTGGGCAATGGGTCGATTCTGATAACTGAAGCGGCATTTCAAAAAATGTTGTTGTTGTTGTTGGATTCTGATGATATGGGGACCTTCGAATCGGATTGGGTACCTTTAAGCAAACCTGTGTACAGTGCCTGTATTTTCCGCGCACATGCATGTATATGTGAACAGTTTGTGGAATGTTCTCATTCTAAAGTTCATTACGTGATTATTGTGGATTATTAATTCGAAATAGGTTTGGATCTCGTTCAGTTTACTTTCAATCACCCGCCGCTCCAGACAAATCAAACCATATTCAATCGAAAGTGTTGGGCCCCCACCCATGCAGCCCACCCCTATATGTCCGCTAATAATCCGTGTTTTAACTTCCCCGAGTGACTGGTGCGATCATTATCATGGTGCATTGTCAGAATTTCACACTTATCACTCCGATCTCCTTTGAGCTTACAATCCAATCGATTAATGTCAATTTATGTGTGATTTTTAGCTCAAGTCTATATATTTTGGCCCTGTCGAAATACAGATACAGATCTTTATTTAAATTCCATATCATGAAGAGTTGACATCACCAGCGATATCGCAGACATATATGCACAGCATGTTCGTGAACTTTTATACATATAAAACACAATTCTATTTGCCACTAATGTGCCAGAGATAATTTGTGTGATGATGTTATCTGGTCGAGAGTCGACAGATGGAATGGTTGGGGCCAGCGTTAAGTAGGTGTTGATTAGTGTTGATTAGTGTTGATTAGTGTTGATTAGTGTTATGACTGATTTGATTGTACACAGATTACAGATCTGGCACGAAGCACACGCGCCCCGGTCCGTTATTATGGTCATACAGCGGGCGTTTATGTTTGGCTTAAGGGTCAGGCGCACGTTTTTGCCAACAAATCCTGATATTTCAAAATGGATTTTCTAAAAATATGTCAGGAATTTCTTTGTGAAAGTTGGTACAAGCTGTTATTGTGACACAATGTTTAAGGACCATCGACGATGGAAATTATAACCTTATTTAGTTTACTTTTAACCCTTTCAGTTCCAGGTCCGATTTTTGTATCAACGGATATACCCTGTGCCAATGCATTCTCTTATATATGCGAGTCGACCATATGTCGCCTCGCATATATAAGAGAATGCATTGGCCTAACAATTTTTCATCATTTGTTATTATTTTTTACAATTTTTACAATTTTAATAACTTTTTCTTATATTCTTTAACAGACTTATTTTGTAGAATAAGTGCCAGGGAATCTTACGTTTTTCATGGGCATCAAAATTATTACTATGAATACTTGGTGATAGTTTTGAGTTATAACATGCCCCTAAGGTTTTATCCAGTTTGTTTTTAAATTCGCTATAGCATGCTTAAGCATACCCACAAAAAAAATAAAAAATTTGTTGCACTCCACAGACATATATTAGGGCCGATGAGATCGGCCCCTGGCACTGAAAGGGTTAAGGCATGAAAAATACTTTTAATTTCCCAGTTCCCTGGTTCCAAGAACTTCTTTAAAATATTTTGTTATTTCAAGAGTGCAGTTCATATACCCATGATAATAATCACATGTAAAGATCATCAGAGGAGTATTAATTATTCTTGATGCGTGAAATTTAATGATTATTTTCATCTATAAATGCAACTACCCATAAATAATTTCTATGTTTGAGAATGTTCATGTCATGCCTGTTGATCAATGAAAAATGTCCTGAGATCAGTTCAGGGTCATGGGTCATAACCAAGTTAAAGTTGAGCACCAAATATCTTAATGTGGCCTAATTCCAGTTGATTGTTTCATGATTGAGTGGACCACATTGCATAACCAACATTCGTTTTTCATTGTGTTGAAATATTTGTAACTGCTTTTATCTTCATTGTGATATATGGGGGTATGAGGTTATATTATGCAATTAAAATTTTAACTCAACTGAGTTATAACATAATACAATTGAAGACTCCTCTCATAAAGTCAAGACAATAAGCTATTTGGTGATTGGATTGTTGTGTTAAATTGTTAATTATTCTAGCAGTTCTTGGTACAGCGAAAGGGACAAAAAGAAAATAATATTTTCAACCTCTCAAATGTATTAAAATACATTGTTTTTTGTCGTCTCTTCATAATTGCTCAGATTCCATATACAATGGAGATTATGGTGTGTGAAATTTAAAATGTTTTCGCCTGATAAATCCAGAGAAAGTTTTTGTTGAAAACCTCTTGCCAATTTTGGCTGGATTTAGCACGTGCCTCTGCCCCCATAAACGTGTATACAGAATACGCATCTGACGTCCCCTCCAAACTGCCTGTGTTATACAATTCAGGAAATATATACTGCAGACAAATAAATTGTGCAGTGCATGGTGTAGGGCAGAATGCACTAATGTCATTAAACAATATGACAAACCAACATTTTAGAACTGGACAAAAACAGATGGAGCCAATTTACTGCATTCCAATGAGCTGCGGTAATTTTATGTAAACTATGTATGTCTTTGATGTGCACTTTGGTTAACGTTTAAAACTTTACAATTATGTCGGGCCAGTATTCATTGGCATTATAATTAGCAACACAATTTTCATATATGACCAAAGTTACAATGTATATTTTGCCCGACAACTGCCCGACGGAAGCACTCTCTGATTTGGGGTGGGTGTGCCCCCCCCCCCCCCATAATTTACCGGCGCTGCATGGGCATGAATGCAGTGTTTCGTGCATGTCTCCCTTCTTGACATGGTGATATATTTATGAACGAGTGGCATTATGGGCGGACGCGGAAGAATGCCGATGGTTCAGACAATTTCTGGTTTATGCTGAATCTTAATTTATTTCCTGGCTTTTCTAGCTAATTCGCTTTTATAATGTAGCATAGTCTAATAGCATAGTGCAGGAAGACATAACAACCGCTATTAGCATTATGCAACCAGACAAGAAAGTGTGGAAATCATTAAGACAGATAGGTATCTGCGATTTATTAGGACCAGATTGCGCTTACTGCAAGAAACAAAGTGGGGAATGTCTGTGAGTCAAAAGAAGATCATCTACAAATTTCATCACGTTAGTTGGCGTGAAAACCTTTGGATTTAAAATGAAGTATCGCGTAAAAAAGCTCGTTGCCATTATGCTGGAGTCAGTCAATAATTTCGTGGGCTAGCGATCTATATCATGAGTGTTTTTGGCATAATTTCATCAATGAAATCATCGTCTGCCGTGGTATTTCACCAAGCATTCGTATACATGTGCCTATCCTATATATATTTACTGGTGGTATGAGACCCCCCCCCCCCCCCCGAACTCCAATCCACGAAGAATTTCAGATCGAAAATAGGATCTGGTTATAACCATTACTCTGATATTTAAATTTTAAACCAATAGTTTTGTAAATTATATTAAGTTTTTAGGCAACGAACAGTCCCCATTTTATAATTAGAAATTTAGGCCCAACAGGCCCCCCAATTGGAACAATTTCCTCCACGCGACGTAAAAATGGTAGAACATTAATTTTTCCTACACTGTATATAAACCTCAAGGTATCAAGAGGTGTACATTTCTATGATAAAAAAAATTGTTACTTGTTTCCGAGTGGCAATTAAAATTAGCATGCAAGTCGAAGTTGGACACATCCTGGTGAAGAGTCCAGACCCATATGATATACCCACGTACCTGCTGACACACAGCGATTGTTTATACGCATGTTGTTATGGAAAGCAAAGGTGTACATACGCTCTATCGAATCTACAACAAACTTATATCTGATATTCGAACACTTCGCATGCAAAAACTTTTTGGCATTCTCGGTACGAATATAACGGATTTGCCTTGTGGAATTTCTCATCAAACCCGAATAGGATTCCATTTGTGAGATATAGAATGCCGTTTTGTTGTATACAGTGTATAATAACTTCATAAGAATAGCATGCTCTCAGCCGATAATTCAATCAATGTGTATCTATGTCTATACCATGGGTCCTGCTTACTCTGTGGATATAATTTACTTCAAGTATATAAGATTTGAAAGAAGGATTGTTCATGTCGCAACACGTTAAAGGTACTCAATCCAATCAGACGCTCCTAATTTACTATTTATTTGGCTTCGGGGGTAAAACATATTTGATTTGAGTCGAGGAACCAACCCATCAAAGCGCACGGTGATCAGATATCGATTTTTGAAGTTTGTTATTTCTCGAGATGTGTATAATATGTGGCTCAGAAACACGTGATCAACCGGAGGGTCTCGGACAAAATTGCGGATGAAGATGGATCACTCTAAAATCAAGTGATAATACGGTCAAATTTCATGATACTTTCGTGATTATACGGCCATATTTTGTTGAACAAAATGTTGTTGTGTGTTGATGGTATGGGGATCGTCTGATCTGATTGAGTACCTTTAACCCTCTCTATACTGAATAGATATTCCCATACAGTTATAACAATATACATGGGAATGACCTGGGGAGGGACATCAACATTGATGAAAAAAATATAGTGAGAATGCATTAGTCGCCGATTCCCACCAAAGTTATATACATCTCCATGATACGAGGAATCTAATGTTGAGGTTTAACAAAACCAAGATGGCCCTATTCGACTCAGTGCTGGGGCGGAGAGGGGCACCAAAAACCAGAGTTTGCGGACAGGAGGTACCAGAATGACAGGATAAAACATTATATATATATGTAGGCATCCGAATATACAACGAAACAGGACAAGTTTATCCCCATCCAATGTAATTGTACCCATCAACAATTTTTTTTTAAATGCACGAAAAGCACTTTATTCGGCTTTACATGATTTTTGTGAGATATCCTATTTTTCGGTGATCAAATCTATGGATATATACGTTTCATGTGGTTACCCGTAACAACATCAGAACACAACATGGAAAACAACGATTTGGTTGACTCGATTACGCGACTCCTGGAAGCGCGGTGACGTATTTCGCGTGCGCTGTCAATGACACCGTGCTCCATTTAAAATGTGTGCACGCTTCAGAGACCGATGCTGTTGAATCAAAAACTAAAGTTAGCAGCTCTCGGCCAATCAGAATGACAGTTTGAGCGAAAAATATTCGACATGAATTACAACTGTATACACACTTACCCCATCTTGTTGGTCCCATGGTTTCGCTTCGACAGCCACGTATTCCTCAGCAACCATGATCTCCTCTTCCTGCACGGGCACAGGCTCCTCGGGTTGACAATTTTGAGTCTTAGTGGGCGATGACTTGGCTGACGTCTTCATTTTTGGGTCACCTTTAAAATCGATCGATTTCCCATCGAAAGCATCAGGGACAACGTCAAACATGGATATTTTCTGTCTTGGTACGGGCTTGGCAGAATTTGGTGGCCAGGTTAAGGGTTCTGGGTCTTCGCGTGGAGTCGCCATGCTGATTTGCTTTCTTCGACAACGTAGGAAAAACTATTTCTTTCTGAACTGAAAAACAAACACAAGCGCTGCATGAATATGAAATTTTGTGAACTAAGTCATGTCCAACCAAACAACGCATATTTCATTCTCGGTTTCATGCAGTTAACTTGTTGTCGTATAGTGATTGTCTTTTTCATTTAGAAATTGTCCATTCAATCGAATGGGTTTTATGCATGTATCGTTGAGGTATAACAATATTTTCTCACTAAGTCTTACATATTTGTCACAAATCTTCGAAAAAGGGGGTCGTCGGTGCCAAGATAGACCAAAATGACAAAAACCGCCAACGTGTCGGGAACTTTTTTCCACCCCCCCCCCCCCCCCCCTGAGCTCCTGAGTGTAGAATGATTTCTGCATGGTGGGAAATGTTCAGACCTTTTTTATTTGTTGAACTTATTAGGTGAACATTTCATAAGGGAACTAAATGAGGAGTTAGTAAAGAAAGGGTTAGTTAGATCCTCTAACAACTCACACGTATAAAATGATGCCACCTACTGTGTAAGAAAAGAATTAATTCCAGCGAATAGCAAGTTAGCAGGACCAGATGACATATATAAAGCATTTTAATTATAATCAACACGCTATATATATATATTATTCTATGTGGTTATGTGTACGGGCGAGTGAATTTTGCACTTATTATCTAATCTAATGTATTGATTTATTGCATATTTCTTTAGAGTGGAGTAGAAAATTGATTATGAAGTGCATGGCTAAATTTAGATGTCCCTATGATGCGTGTTTACGAAACATTGTTTATATGATTTCAACAAATTCTTGTGATCTTGGAAATATTGTTGGACAATCGATATAATTATATGCATCACACGATCATCATTGGTCCAAGACGCCGAAACGTGCATAAGACACATGCAACATAATGACAATGTGCTCCTATTATTAGGCTTACAGTCATGGGGGGGGGGGGGGGGTCGGAAAAAAAATTCAGGCACGTATGCAGATTTTTTACTTTTGACCCTTCTTGGGACCCACCACCCACGCGTCCAAAACTTTTTCCGTTTTCGGCAGTTTTTTTCCGACCATTTTTGGACACCCATCCCCTTTATAACACTAAAACAGATTTGCGGGGGGAATGCACTGTCAACAGCTGTATATGAATTGCTGTGCATACTATTAGTCATGGATCTTAACATTGACATGTAAATAGGAACGAGTCATTTTGGGGTCATTCGGCCAAAAAAAAAACATAGCTGCCAGCGGCCATCTTGGATTTCAAAATTCAATCCATTAGCATGGGCTACAGGCTATACTGTTTGTCTGATCATCATGAAATTTGTCATTTATGTTAATATCGACATATAGATGTGTTTTAAGCCAAACTCATTGCAAAAATAGTCAAAAAGACTTGCAGGTAAAATATTTTTGAGTTGCGGAAAAAATTGTTTGTTGGTCCCACCATCCCGGCACACGTGCCCGGAACCCCCCCTGTTACAGTTGGACAATTTCGAAGTGTTCTGTTTAATTTTTTCAACAATTAGAACATCTGAAGTACCGGACAACTCCACCCTTATTGTGAGGAGGGAGGCAAGTTAGTGGTGCGGATATATATGTAGTTAAAGGTACTCAATCCGATCAGACGCTCCTAAATTACTATTTCTTTGGCTTCGGGGATAAAAATATATTTGATTCGAGTCGAGGAACCCATCCATCAAAGCTCGGAGTGATCAGATATCGATTTTTGAAGTTTGTTATTTCTCGAGATGTGTAATAATATGTGGTCCAGAAACACGTGGTCAAACGGAGGGTCTCGGACAAAATTGCGGATGAAGATGGATTACTCTAAAAAAAGTGGTAATATGGTCAAATTTCGTGATAATTTAGTCATAATATAGCCATATTTTGTTGAACAAAATATTGATAAATAACAAGTTTTGGGAAATTTGATACCATAGTTGACAGTGGTTAGCATTATTTTGTTGCAATAAATCGATTCTGATAACTAAAGCGTATTTTGAAGAAATGTTGTTGTTGTTGTTGTTGTATCTTGATGGTATGGGGACCGTCTGATCAGATTGAGTACCTTTAAACGAACATGGCTCCCTCGAACCACACATATTGTATATACCTAATTATGTATAAATTTAATATCGTTTCGTTTGTGCCGGTTAGAATTTGTTAAAGACCCACTTAATTTTCGAGTCGCCGATAATATTTTATATAGTGACTTGATATACGGTTTTAATAACAATCTATGCCATAAAATATGATTAATATACTATAATTCATCACTATTTGAAACATCTGTGTCTCAGAAGATGTCCACAGAGAAATAGAAAACTGCCGAAGACTTCCCCCCTCTGGCACCCAGAATGCAACAGAATTCAAACTTTTTCAATGAAAGGGGAAGAACTCTATCTTTTAATATATAGAGTTATTCCCCTGCATTGAAAATAATACTGATTTTTACTTCATTCTTGATGACAAAACGCGTTGGCAATTCAACAAAAACAACATTTCCACAGTTTATTATACACCGGATAAGTTGATAATACAATGTTTTGGAGCTTCCTCTTTCAAATGGTATATAATATGGCATATATTTTATATAAAGTAATCTGGGGGTTCGAAAATTAAGTGGGCCATTAATCGGCGGTCAGGTAAAGCATACACAATCATGTGGACAATGGGAGGAAAATCTGCAGCTGTCTTCGCTCCGAAACGTTTATGGCATTACATACGTTTTACGATGAAAACAAAGGGAAATGACCTTTCTACAGTGCCTGAAGGTTTGAAATAGTTTCATGTTAAAGGTACTCAACCCGTAAAGAGGGTCCCCATCTCAACAGATTCCAACAACAACAATCCGATCAGAGGGTCCTATATTACTATTTCTTTGGCTTTGGGGGTAAAAAATATTTGATTCGAGTCGAGGAACCCATCAAACAAAGCTCAGAGTCATTAGATATTGATTTTTGAAAATTCTTATGTTCTCGAGATGAGTACTTATAACTGCCGTCAATTTGGTAACATGCTCGAGATTTTACGCCAAAATTCTATTCAAACAGACAAGGATGGATAACTCTATAATCAAGTGGGTAATAATAACGAATTTTTTACTATCTTCTGGGCCAGAAAGAATTCCCGATAATGAAAAATAATAGATTTCTAAAATCGATATCTAACAAATCTGAGCTTTGATGGGTGACTTCCTCGACTCGAATCAAATATTTTTGACCCCCGAAGCCATTGAAATAGTAATTGAGAGGAGTTTTATCGGGTTGAGTACCTTTAAGATAACGCAATATACCTGTTCCGGAAGTCGCACGCTATCCGTTTCCGTTTCCAGAATTGCAATGTCACAAAATTTGTTCTGGACCCGACAATCGCATTCAAATATTTTGATATCCTTCAACTGACGTCTTTCTGTGACATATAGTGCTCACAGAAAGATATATTTCTTGTGTGTATCGACCTGTTTCGATACCGTGACAAATTGAGAAGCGAATATAATAAGGTATACTATTTAAAAATAATATTTTGGACCCGGAGCGCAAACCGCTATATGGCTTTAAATTTCCCAGAGTGAGGAATGCGGTCTAGTGCAAGAGGTGCATTTGAAAACTCGAACTTGGACACCTTACCATGCCAACAGCCAACCACGCTCCTAATCGGGCGACAAAATTATGTTGAACACCAGTCATGAATTCGGATTTATAAAATATAGAAATGATATGCCGGATCACGGTCGCAATCCGAGTTCATAATGCTGATATATATCAACTTTATGACTCACAACGAGTCAGTATACATGTGTAGTCTGGTACCTTGCCCTGAGCATTCGGCAACAATGCCATGTATTTATTTTCTGTACTGAGAGGGATGTTTGGAATAGTTTCCCCAGAGAATGTAAATCACAAAGTGGACCAATTGAGAACTAGATTGCCGCCCCACAAATTGACTAACACATGTTATCGCTTGTTTTCTCAGTAGGCCTTGTGTAGAGATGCCAGCGAACTCGACATGCGAAGTCTAATCAACTGTCAAATCAATACAGACTAGGAACGAGACAACTGTTTAGTGATATCATGCACGATTTAAACACAGTCTAGGAACTAGACAACTGTTTTGTGATATCATGCACTATTTAAACGGATAGTTACCTAACTATCACGATGATGAAAATACAGTCTAGGAACTAGACAACTGTTTTGTGGTATCATGGAACTAGACAACTGTTTTGTGATATCATGGAACTAGACAACTGTTTTGTGATATCATGGAACTAGACAACTGTTTTGTGATATCATAACAACTGTTTTGTGATATCATGGAACTAGACAACTGTTTTGTGATATCATGGAACTAGACAACTGTTTTGTGATATCATGGAACTAGACAACTGATTTGTGATATCATGCACTATTTAAACACAGTCTAGGAACTAGACAACTGTTTTGTGATATCATGCACTATTTAAACGGATAGTTACCTAACTATCACGATGATGAAAATACAGTCTAGGAACTAGACAACTGTTTTGTGGTATCATGGAACTAGACAACTGTTTTGTGATATCATGGAACTAGACAACTGTTTTGTGATATCATGGAACTAGACAACTGTTTTGTGATATCATAACAACTGTTTTGTGATATCATGGAACTAGACAACTGTTTTGTGATATCATGGAACTAGACAACTGTTTTGTGATATCATGGAACTAGACAACTGATTTGTGATATCATGCACTATTTAAACGGATAGTTACCTCACTATCACTATGATGACAATGATGAAGATGGTGATGCTGCTGCTGATGATAATGATTATGATGATGATGATGGCGACGAGAGGGGAATAGGGGGCGATGATTGTGGTGATGGTCGTGGTGGTAATGACGACGACGATGATGATGATGATGATGATGATGCCATAATTAAACGATTGTTTGTATCCCTTCTCCCGACCGACCCATTCTTTTGCTGCCTACTCAAAATATTTTATTCGTCTCGTTTTTCATAAAAAAAATTTCCAGTAGCGAATTTTTATTAAAATTTATTTTTTATTTAACAAACAGTCATTCCTATAGGAACTGTGTTCGATGTAATCATTGCAAATGTCGAGGACTAGATCTCGGTTGGAACTGACTGCTGAATCAAAGTAATGTCGAACTTCAGAAGAATACAAAATACACGTAGTCCTCTGTTTCTGTGCCTATTAATTTGTATTAAATTAAAAAGAGAAAGGACGTTCCAAAAAAATAAAACCCAATTGAATAATACATGGTTTTATACAAATAAAACAGTGACGTCATTGAATTATTAAGTTATTAAATTCTGACCGGATCGTTGGCAATTAACACCCTATTGCTGAAACAATGCACCTCCACATTTGGTTTATAATATATTATCAAACTACCTGCCCAGCCCCAAAAAATATGTGTCAGGTGAGGGGGATAAAATATTTTAAGGATGGCCTGATGATGACGATGATGAGGACGATAATGGTGATGACGATGATGGTGCTGATGATGACGACGGTGATGTTGTTGTTAATGATGATGATTATGATGGTGGTGGTGATAATGATGATGATCGTGTGATGATGATGGTGCCAATAACGACGATGATGGTGATGATGATTCTGATGGTGATGATAATGATAATGATGATGATGATGGTGGTGATGATCGTATGGCGATGATGTTGATAATAATGACGATGATGGTGATGGTCACCTTGACTAAGCCACACCTTTCAGCGAGTCACTACGACTAACTCTGGTGTTAATCATAGTTACACCAAGAATAACTCAAATTGCCTTAAATTATGTTTAATATTCATTGCTAAATATTATATTAAATTTTCATTGCATCGCAGTTCTATATTGTATCTATAATTGAACGAATGTGATGGGAGTATATATAATGGCATATACATCATAAAATCATTTTGACTGATTAAATTGTTGTCTAATGGCCTAATTAGTCGCATTGACTAACCATTTCTTAGTCGTTATGACTAACATCACTCTAGTAATTTTGACTAATTGTCTGCCTTAGTCATTTTGACTAAGCTAAGTTAGTCATCGTGTGGACAAACGGTTGACTAACCTACATTAGTCATATTGACTAATATTGGTGATGACGATGATGGTCATGTTGATGATTAATGATGCTGATGATGACAATGCTGATGACGAAGACCATGATTATAACGTTATGTTCTCACATATAACGTTATATTCTCATATATAACGTTATGTTCTCACATATATCGTTATATTTTGTCGCATGTGTCTAATCCTCATCAACATCATCATAGTCACTGGGGAACTGGAGAATTGTTTTTCTCCTCCACTTCCTGCTCCTCCTCCTCCTCCTCCTCCTCCTCCTCATCATCATCATCATCATCATCATCATCACCCTCATCAGCAGAAGCATCACCATCACAATCAGCATCAGCAGCAGCATAATCGCCATTATCACCAACATCATCATCATTATTATCATCACCACCGTCATCATCATTATCATCATCATATCATCAGCATCATCGCCATTATCCTCAACAGCATCATGATCATCATTATCAGCATCATCATAATCATCAGTATCATCATCATCATTATCATCATTATCATCACCATCATCACCACTATCATCATTATCAGCAGCATCACCATCGTCATCGTCATCTGATATCAGCAGCATCATCATCGTCATCATCGGCATCGTGGTGATAATGATATTGATGATCATCGCCGTCGTTGTCACTATGACACCCTCGTCGTCAGATTATATAATTATTACATCATCATATCCTGATGAGTCAGTTATGACGATCCTCGTCATGATATCATCACATTAACCCTTTGAGTGCCAGGTCCGATTTTTGTATCAACCCATATACCATGTGCCAATGCATTCTCTTATATATGCGAGTCGACCATAGGTCGCCTCGCATATATAAGAGAATGCATTGGCCTAACATTTTTTTTTTTTTTTTTACAATTTTAATAATTTATTCTTATATTCTTTAACAGACTTATTTTGTAGGTTTAGGGCCGATGAGATCGGCCCCTGGCACTCAAAGGGTTAAACCATCAGATGTGGCGGTACAGGTGTGGGCATTCAGGGGCTCTATTCCGGGCATTTGGACATACATTGGTGATTATTAGTTAGTCGTAAGGCCCATTACTAACGTCTGTACAAATGCATCTTCCAACACAATGTTATTATGTATGTGTTCATTTGTTATTGATTAATGAGACACCATTATGCATGGTTAGCTTTAATAAAGAATCTTGAATCTTGAAGACATATGTATTGGGATTACTTCTGAATGGTATGTCCCTTAATGCCCTTCGGTTGTCTTTAGCAAGCACCCCAGCAAGCCATGATTGTTATTGAATTTTGTTGGTAAGGTAAATTGAATTCATTGTGCTTGTCATAAATTACAGTATTGTAAATCTAAAATGAACCTAATTCATAATATTACTATAATACTCACCTCTATTGCGTGCGATCCACGTGGTTTCGAAAAAACTTCCACTGCTAGCTATGGAACAAAATTTAGTCTGTGACTAATAACTGCACAATACTTCCAATCAATTATATCAGGGTTACAATCAGCTGGGACGGTATAATATAGGAAAGAATTCAGCGACAACGTAGAATTGATTAGTAGAAACCAAAATCCAATATCAAAAGAAAACAGAAATTAAAGGCGCACAGTTGTTTCTGGCAAATTCCCACAACAAAACAATAGATCGTTAGCTATTGCAATCCTGGAAACACGCCGCTGTTTGTACCATAATATTTAGTGGGATAGCCCTATGCGTAAGCCATTAGTTCCAAGTGCATGCTCGAGCAGCGAAAACATCAATAATTTTTATAATGCTGGTTCGGGGAATTTGTATCAGACGGCACTTCTCTCAGAGTCTGTGAGTCATTCCTCTTCGGCGTTGAGTGAGGTCACATCTCTCTGTTTCGCGCACCGTGCATGGCTCAAAACCACGACACGTTTGAATTCGTCGTCAATGCAACGACGGGTACTTTAGGGGTCGTATAATGCACGAATCGTTTGAAAGGCTTGGTGGAATGTAAAGCGCTGTTGTTCTTTGTTCGATCGGGTTTGTTTTGAAGTTTGAAAACAGTCAGAATTTGCCATGCACATGTTGGCCCATGCATTCACACATTTATTGATTTTCCTTTCCAAAGGTATCGGTATTACTCAGAAGAATGAGTCAAGAATTGTTATACACTGCATACAGTAATAGGTAGCTATACCTACTTATATGTTTGAAATGCGACTAAAAGTTGCACTCAGTCATTTCATTAGACGCCACGTCTCCGATCATGAACAGTAATCGAAGACGGATGTGGCGTCTATCGATCATTTGACAACCGAAAATTCAGAAATTACTACCATGTTTTATGCGAGACTAGCTGAAACAGGCTCCATTCGGAGGAGCCTTTATTCAGCCTGGGAGCAAAGGGGGTTGTGGCCACTGCGTGCGCTTCACGCACATACCAGACGGATCCTACTCTTTTATATCTATAGATATTTATTATGCTACTACAATATATCTCCGTGCAAATAAGTTCATATTGGACCTATATAATTATTGGCATTGGTTCATATTGAACTAATTTGATTCTGGAATAAGCCCAAAATACACTTATACCCGTTATTCGGTTGGATGGCGCGGGCCACAGTGCAAACACAGATATATAAAGAGGGTATATATCTGCTGCAACACATCCTCGTGCAAATAGGTTCTCTTGTCAATCGAGCATCTTGATTCATGCGCGAAACATATACTGGGATTTCATAACGAACAGATTCGGAATTCCAATATACATGTTCATGGCGTCGCTTACAGTTGACGACTTGTGTGCCATGCTTTTAGGGTCAAGATGTAACATATTAAATATATCGGATTTTCCTCTGGATTTCATCGTCGACTCGACCGCAACATTCCTTCTGCATGCGAGCAAGGCTGTCAACGTTATACCAGAGATTATTTTAAAGTATCTCTGGTTATATGCTCTACACCCGATGGTCTCGGCTGATGGACAATTCGAAGCTATCTATAGATAATTTGTTTTTGCCATAATGATCCACACAAGAAACCTCTATATACATACACACGTACATTGTGGTCGATAGTTCAAAGATAATTAATGCATGATCACCAGCAATCGGCAACACGCCTATTGCCACATCAAAACTGTTTTCATTCAGCTGGGCCATTTGCGTGTTACATAGTATCCATCATACACGCACATTCACACTATACCTGACATATGTCTTAAATAGGCCATTTTCATGCTAATTTCTGAATTCGATGTCTGAAATCTTTGTCTAATTTCACTCGATATGGTGATATGACGAAACACATTCTCAATTTCTTATACTCAACTTTAATTTGATGTCCAGTAAATATTTTATTTGGAAATTTTATTTCGCTCGATCACACGCATGTGATTTTGCTAATTTATTTCCAGAAACGCTCGTCAACTTTCACTTGACAAGTTAATATGACGACTCACATTCGAAAGTTCCAATACTCAACTTTGATCTGCAATAAATATTTAATTTGGAAATTTTATTTCGCTAAATCACACGCATGTGATATTGTTAATCAGGTTTTTTTTTTTGACAACAGTTACTGGCATTTCTATATTAGATTATCACCGACCTCCTTAACACATGGAATTTGAAAATATCAGACCTGGCCGCATGCGTGTGACGTGGCATAAACACTGTTATATTAATATTGTGACTAGTATAACATTTGCATGCATATTTATGTAACTTGTATATAATTGTCATTTGTATATATGCTCTCCTAAATTGAGGAGGTTAACAATAAACTATATATCCGTGCAAATAAGTTCAATTTGGACCTATATAATTATTGGCATTGGGAATTCATATTGAACTTATTTGATTCTGGAATAAGCCCAAAATGCACTTATACCCGTTATTCGGTTGGATGGCGCGGGCCACAGTGCAAACACAGATATAAAGAGGGTATATATCTGCTGTAACACATCCTCGTGCAAATAGGTTCATATTTGACTTATTTGATTCTGATTCCTGATGGTTACGTCGTCGTGTGGACATATGTGACCCGCCATATCAAATCCAGTCGTAAGTCGGGATTGTTTTACCCTGTGCCAATGCATTCTCTTATATATGCGAGTCGACCATAGGTCGCCTCGCATATATAAGAGAATGCATTGGCCTAATAATTTTTTACAATTTTAATAATTTTTTCTTGTATTCTTTAACAAATTTATAATTTCACCCATACAGAGCCCCAGACAAACATGAGCAGACGACACTCTTCTATATGCTTCTATATATGTGTGGGGCTCACTGTAGGGTAATGGATGTTTTTTTTATTTTATGTCCTAAAAATTTAAAGAAACATTTATTTAAAAAAAATGATAAAAAATTGTTAGGCCAATGCATTCTCTTATATATGCGAGGCGACATATGGTCGACTCGCATATATAAGAGAATGCATTGGCACAGGGTAAAAAAAAATCCGATATTGTGAGCTTATTGTATTTTTTTAATTTTTTTTTTTTTAAATAAACATTTTGAAAAAACTAATGACCTACGCCATGTTACCCCGAGTCACCACACCAAATTTGGTTGAAATCGGACCATCAGTCTGTTAGAAAATCCGGACAAGCAGACAGACGGACAGACATATCCTACTCTTAAATATATATAGATGAATATAATAAAGTGCTGGACAATGAAGTGAGAAAACGATAAATATTTCGATCATATATCAATCGGCTATATAGGTCTACATCTTTTCAGACATACACTATATACATACAATCTGGCGTCCAATTATAATTCCACATTTATAAATGATCATTTTTGCGGCTATGTTTCGTCTCACATTTCGTCGCCGTACATGTGAGAAATTTTATAGTCTTTTCGAGTGTCAGATGGATCGAGGATATCGAATGTATATTTAATTTACTAAATCATGTATAGGCTTGTGAGCTTATTTGTTGTTTTTCCGACCTCATATACATGTATATCTGGCTAAAATAAAAAGTTTCACACAAATCCACATATATGTGGCGGTTGTTCTCTATAAGTGCCATACTGGTATCTATCCGACCTATAATAAAATATACAGTCTTCTGGCGCGATACGAAATCTTCACAGGTTCCAACTATAAAATTCAGATTAAATAAAATACATTTCTACCCGCTTGGAATATACATTTCTAGAGCAACAATATACTGCATGCATGTGTACACTCTATATATGGGCCTATATGCGTGATGTATACGAAGATATAATGTTGATAAAAACGGTGTTGAACATCTTGTGGTTTTAAAAGTTTTTGTCAGTGGCCGTTTCCAGTCACACTGAAGATGTCATTGTATACGGGCCCTATATATTTATTTCGTATCAAAATATGTTGATAAATAAATAAATAAAACCAAATTAACACCACCCTGCATATGCCACACCTGACTGATAGACATAAATTTTGTATACCACATACATGCATTTGAGTTTCTAGGTCAGTGTGTGTTGAGAGTATGTCAAATTCTAAATGGAAATTATAATGCATGCATCGATGTATAGCTGATTTAGGATATATAAAACAATATTTTAATATCGAAATTTCGAGATGACTTCTCTAAATTTCGACATAATGGCTGCGGACACACGTATCACAGTAGCGATGGCATAGTAGGTGTGACAATTAATTATGGTGCAATTTTGGTGACAATTGGTCGTCATATTCATGTGCCATAGCGAGACATGTCGCCCGCCGCACATTCACACAATGAGTCTTTTCCAAGCTCTATCAGATTCGAGATCGACATCTCAATGATTTATCAAACCGAATGTCTTGTCGCTGTTGATCGTTACTCAACACGCAATGTTCTATTTTTAATGCTAACACACAAGACAATTCGGACGATCGGTCGTGCAATTTTATGTATCGTAGAGAATACAATGTGGCTAAACGTAATGAGTAGAGATCAACCTTGGTGAAACTCAATGGGTTAATTGGTCATTCGACTCACTGTGCGAATATGCGGCGCGCGACACGACTCCCTATGTCATATAAATTATGTTGACCAATTGTCACCAAACTCTACCATAATTAATTGTCACACCTACTATGCCATCGCTACTGTGGTACGTGTGTCCGCAGCCAATATCTCGATATTTCGTCATACAAGGCGATCGAGTTGGAAGGAGAACTGGCTGAACTACTCAATAAAAAGGTGATAATCGCATTTAAGAAGAAACAGAACCTTAAAGATAAGCTAGCCAGGGCTAAACTTGGTTAATTCAGTATCGAATGGACCATAATGCTGTCCACCTGTTTTTTCTATCTCCCACATTTCCCACGATGGTTACGTCGTCGTGTGGACATATGTGACCCGCCATATCAAATCCAGTCGTAAGTCGGGATTTTTTTACCCTGTGCCAATGCATTCTCTTATATATGCGAGTCGACCATAGGTCGCCTCGCATATATAAAAGAATGCATTGGCCTAACAATTTTTTACAATTTTAATAATTATTTCTTGTATTCTTTAACAATTTTATAATTTCACCCATACAGAGCCCCAGACAAACATGAGCAGACGACACTCTTCTATATGCTTCTATATTTGTGTGGGGCTCCCTGCAGGGTAATGGATGTTTTTTATTTTATGTCCTAAAACTTGTAAGAAACATTTATTTAAAAAAAATGATAAAAAATTGTTAGGCCAATGCATTCTCTTATATATGCGAGGCGACCTATGGTCGACTCGCATATATAAGAGAATGCATTGGCACAGGGTAACAAAATCCCGACTTACGACTGGATTTGATATGGCGGGTCACATATAAGTTTTCAGGGTGAATGACCCATTAATTACATTTTGAGCGCACATAATAGTTTCTCTTTAAAGCAGTTTTTATTTTGAACCTTTCGGACGTCGAATCGGTTTAAGAGAGATGCCTGATAACTAATTATCCGCATAGTATAACGTATAACATTTTACAAGGTGTTTGTGTTGGATAGTGTTTTTGGCTCGGATTGTCAGTGGCTTCAAAGCATTGTGCATGGAGTTATACCCCGACGGATGTCATAACGGCGTTAGTTCTTCAAAATTCAGCCATTTGCAGAATTTTTTTTTTTTTTTTTAAGCAAAAATTACCACAAAACAACATAATGTCTGAAAAGATGAATCAGTATTGAGTGTTTATATCTGCCAGATTATTGAAAACATGGTTGAATAATATTTACGTTGTTTTATAATGTTTTGGTCCGTCGCGCGATACAAAACTGTTCTGCAAATGGCTACATGTTGTGGGGTGGGGGTCCAAATCATTTTACACATTAAAGGCCCACTCAATTTTCGAACCCCTGGCACATTATATAAAATTTATGCCATATATACCATTTGAAAGAGGAAGCTCCAAAATATTGTATTATCAATATGTGACCCGCCATATCAAATCCAGTCGGAAGTCGGGATTTTTTACCCTGTGCCAATGCATTCTCTTATATATGCGAGTAGACCATAGGTCGCCTCGCATATATAAGAGAATGCATTGGCCTAACAATTTTTTACAATTTTAATAATTTTTTCTTGTATTCTTTAACACTTTTATAATTTCACCCATACAGAGCCCCAGACAAACATGAGCAGACGACACTCTTCTAGGTGCTTCTATATATGTGTGGGGCTCCCTGCAGGGTAATGGATGGTTTTTTTAATTTTATGTCCTAAAAATTGTAAGAAACATTTATTTAAAAAACATGATAAAAAATTGTTAGGCCAATGCATTCTCTTATATATGCGAGGCGACCTATTTTCTATTACCCTATAGTCACCTTCTGAGACACAGACGCTCCAAATGGTGATGAAGTATTTTAATCATACAGTTTACTATATGTCATAGATTGCTATTAAAACCGTATAATCACTATAAAAAAAAAAATCGGTGACTCGAAAATTAGGTGGGCCTTTAAAACACCCATTGTTTTTTTTCTTCTATTTATGTCCCAAAACCTTTAAGAATGGACAAAACGCCTCAAAATGCTTCAAACTGTTTTGTTAATTTCTTTACAGCTTGTTCAATCTAGTATACTTAAAAGGTTATAAAAAGCAGGGCATGTGGATATCAATTTATTGAGTTACATGACCCCAAGTATTGCATTTCGAGTCATCACACGAGTTAAGTGTCAGAGGCAAATTTGGCTAAGTCTATACGATAGAACACATGCACATTTTGTTTTGTTTGGTAGCCTAAATATTGTTTTCTTCTTTATCATATCTGCACAAATTAAACATTTGTTGTGTATAATCTAGGGCGGAAATTATTAAAACACAGAGCTCCCTTCATTTTGCTCTAGTTATTTAAATAATTGACCATAAAATCGCAATTGGGCTCATTGTGAAAACGTGAGGCTCCGAAATCAGATAAACTCTTCGTTTTTGAAGGCACACAGCTCGAAAAAATACTTAACCAATTTGGGGAAGGTTTTATGATCTGGAATCGAAAAGTGAGGTCGACAATAAAGACATGTATGACATTTGAGGGACTTGTGAATTTGAATTGTTATATACATCCCGGACAATCCATAAATTGATGATTTGACAAAATTTTCCAAATTTATTTCACGAAATTCACCGATTTGACATTTTCCGATTTTTTGCTGATTTTTAGAATGTTGTGTGTGCAGGGTTTATCAATATCAATATCATTTATTCCAGAACAAGTCGTTTTGACTTTTAGTTCCCTCACTTTTACATGCTATAAATTTTCACATGTCACAATGGATTTTTATTTAGTTCAAGTTGAAGAATCAAAGTCGTAATGTTTTGAATTGTTGCAATTAGTTTCGGGTTTGGCATTTTTGTTCTCATAAATGCACTGGACTAAATTATATACATAGCTTTAAGTTTGTAAAGTGTTTCTTTAAAAAAAATTACTTTCGGTTTAGATATACCAAGTTCCGGTTTGACTTCTCGCGTCAAACGAGATTTCCTCTTTTCCGCTTTCCGCTTTAGGTGCGTGTATAATTTTTATCATAGAGAACATAATCGGCGTTTTAAAGGGAAATCCTCTCAATAGAATAGTTAAATCGTTATTACCTCTTTAAAAGACATATCCGGTACTTGTTATTCGTGCAAAATTATAACTGGATATCGTGTTAATTCTCGATATTCAATAAAGTAATGACCGTGACAAATTTACTGGTTGGTACACAACCGTGTAGCTTAATGTTTACTCAACTTTGGAACGAACTGTTACTGGCACTAAGTTACTAATGCATAACGCCTATCACAGTTGTGGCAAATTCTTATAAAAATCCGTTGATAAATGCACAATTCATAACTTCTAATAATATGACCAGTATGAAAAGCTGGTCATTCAGACTGAATCAGTCCACCACTGAACCAGACTCGTAGTCGTACACGTAGATCATACCATGAATCTCTAAGTGCCAACGTACACACTGCTATTAAATTCGTAAGTGGTGAAAATCGCAGGTGGAGCATCCAATGCACATGACAATATCATAGCCAAATCGTAGCGATCAAGCACTGTTCGATTTTTATTTGGAAAATCGTGGCGTGACCTTGGCAACGCGTGCGATCGTAGCTGTCACATGACCATTGTCGCACTGGTCATCTTGTAAATACCACGAACAAATTCA
The DNA here is from genome assembly GCA_032622095.1 of Siphonodentalium dalli. Taxonomy (NCBI): domain Eukaryota; kingdom Metazoa; phylum Mollusca; class Scaphopoda; order Gadilida; family Siphonodentaliidae; genus Siphonodentalium; species Siphonodentalium dalli. The sequence goes on along the minus strand of CP136067.1, from coordinate 189,494,350 downwards.
AAAATGGCGCAAAGTTCACAAACCTCTTTGAATTACATGTACAAAAACGAGGCCACATTGGTGGAGATGTGGCACGACAGGGAGTGCAGGCCTGTACGACATATCAGCCATCTGCTATGCAGACAAGGAGAAGAGGGCTGCCACAATTGTTGAAATTGGGGCAGCTGTGGAGTTGACCGGTACAAAAATGTCAAAATAAAAAAATATTCAATTTCACTAACTTTCAAGTTCAACTTGTTAGTTTAGAAAATTGAGATACACGCCATGTATATGTATATAATTGCATAATGCAGAGAATGTGATATAACATTTTGCTATCATGTGATCGATCACGTGGATAAAATCGTAGCTGCATACCGTAGCGTCTGCGGCCAAGTCACTTTTCTCCACCTGCGATTTTCCCCATTTACGATTTTAATCGCAGTGTGTGCGGTGGCACTAACTGGCAAACATCCGCATTGCCGTAGCTTAGTCATGGAGATCATATTCCACTAGAACAAAACCTGGGAGCGATTCCAGTAGCTGCCCAAATCTTCCTGGTTCACTACCAATATAAAATTAAAAAAATAAAAACACACAAAATTTAATTCCCGGGCTAACTGTCATGACAGCTGGGCGAGCGAGCCCCAAATACTGCCTGGACTAGGGGTGCGAGATATCACTGGTGTATCGCGAATCAGAGTTCTACGATACATGCACCGGTTCCATAGCACAGTTGTTGGCCATTATATATAAGTAGTAGCCCTAGAGTAAGAATAATAGGAAAGTTGGGAAACAACATGATAAATATTTTTTTTTAAACCCACCCACCTCCCCTGTTGCACTCGAAATCTCATCAAAACGAATACGCTTCGAACATGAATAACTACTCTAGTGATCCGAATAATAGTAGGGGTCGGAATAATAGTAGGGGGTGGAAAATTTGCCAAATTTTAATAATAGTAGGGGTCGGAATAATAGTAGGGGGTGGAAATGTCAATGAAAAAGGAGATCATTGAAGAACACTGATTTAATTATCAAACAAAAACTTATAATAAACACTCCTCGACCCAGCACGGACAACATCTGGTTCTTGCAGAACCTTTTCAATGTCATTGATTTGAACGGAGAACACTGCGTCAACACTTTTATACGAATTTTCAGTTCCAGCACAAGGCTCGAAAAATCTAACACTCAGGGGATCCTGAGCGGTAACTACTCAATTGTGTTCTAATTAAAGAAACTTTCAAACGTGAGCCCCAGACGTTGATTAACTTCTTAGTTAATAACGCGTCAATTGTAAAAAAAAACACAGACACTGAATGATAAACAATACCCGCAGAGGGGGTCTGTCTATTGCAATAGGGTCGCACAAATTGCAAAATAGCGACACGTGCGAGGATGGAGTTACTTCCCATGGATCAAATCATTGATTATATTGCGATGCCAGACGGTTGCGCAAATTCTTTAAACGTATTCCGTTTCATGCATGCCATTTGATTAAAAACTACGAATAATGCGATCATTCATGGAGTATGGGTGATCAAAATTAAATAATCGTAGGGGCTTGAATAAGAATCGTAGGGGGTGGATTTTTTCTCCAAAATTAACAATCGTACGGGTACGGTTATTCGGATCACTAGAGTACGTATGCAAAACTATCGAATATTGATAGTCACACTTGCCGTACATTTCTTGAGAGGTATATCCAGAAAAACTACTGTTATCAGGTGAACATAATCAAAATCACGATAAAATTTGGATCGACACAACACCATTAGCACGGAAATGTTAGGATCGATAACTCTTTCGAAAAGTCGGGTTGGCGATTACCGCAATACGATAGGGGAACACTTTGACGTTAGTACTCATATTTCACCAATTTTTGTACCTGGCTTACCTGTCCTAAGTTTCACGGGAAAATGGCTAATTTGATTCTATTTGTCATTTTATACATATTTATCACTCCATTTATTATTCATAAAAATAAAATAAAAGAAGCTGAAGATGACATGTTTAAAATGTTTGAAGCATGAATTTGTCGATAAGTGTCATAAGTTATCAGGAGTACGTTATACTTGTGATAGTTACGTTACGCACTCAGTGTTCCCCTATCGTATTGCGGTAATCGCCAACCCGACTTTTCGAAAGAGATATCGATCCTGACATTTCCGTGCTAATGATGTTGTGTCCAGCCAAATTTTATTGTGATTTTGATTATGTTCATCTGATAAAAGTAGTTTTTCTGGATATACCTCTCAAGAAATGTATGGTAAGTGTGATTATCGATATTCGATAGTTTTGCATACGTAGTTATTCATGTCCGAAGCGTATTCGTTTTGATGAGATTTCAAGTGCAACAGGGGAGGTGGGTGGGTTTAAAAAAAATTTTTTATCATGTTGTTTCCCAACTTTCCTATTATTCTTACTCTAGGGCTACTACTTATATATAATGACCAACAACTGTGTTCCTTAGCCAAAAAATCGCACATCGCGATACACAATTTTGTTTATCTATTATCGTTCTTTAAAATTTCTATATTCACGCCAGAGAATAAGAATTAAATACAACGGCACGCAAAGAAGCATGATCAAGTCGTTCTACTTCAAAGCGCCGATTAAATAGGTCAGCCACCTGTTCGTCGGTCATGTGCGTGGGTGTTGTTTATGTGTAAAGATTGATATACCATTGTCACCGTTGGCACACAAAGTTCGTTCATAGAAATGATGTCGCCAAAAGGCTCAAAATGTACGTCGTGCTAATCAATTGTCGTTCATCGGACTTGAACTGCATATTAGAGAATTAAATCATTCCCGTTAGGCCACACAAACTCAATGTTTTGTTTCTCAGGCATTTTTTTTTTTAAATGCATGAGGGAGGGCGATTTTTTATTTTTTATTTTATTTTTTTATCATGGGCTACTAACACTGCAGCAAGCAGTCAATTTTAGCGAAACATACCATTTAATATAATAAGGATGAACACTGTTCATCTTTATTATATTAAATGGTATTTTCCCCTAAATTTGACTGCTTGAATTGAACACTCTATCCTGTTATTGATAACCTGAATACCAGCCCAGGGGTACAATCTGTCATATTATTTTAACTAGTCTCTCTTTCAGGTGTCTCATCCCACTTATTACAGGAGGCCCCCACCCCCCATGGAATACGGAATACCACTTAACACAGAGGGTGGAATACGGAATACCAGTTAACAGCCATATGGAATACATAAAAATATATGAAAACTTCATTTTTTGGAAGTTCGGCGTACGAATACCGGTATTTTTGGAATACCGAATACCTCCTAACAGAGGGGCCAGAATACATGTACGGTACCTCATAACAGGGCATGGAATATTCAATACGGTGTACGGAAAGGGGGTGGGGGCCTCTTACAGAAACAGGAGTATTCACTTACAAGTACTGGTTCATATGATTGATTGATTGATTTAATGTCACTCTAGCAAAGATACCACATCATCACTGCTTGGCAGGTCTCGATATCAATTGACATTCAACAGTGGCAATTATTAAGGAAGATTTATTTTATTTGTCAGATATGACCCTATTGATAAATGAATACAGCCAATCATAGAATTATATTTGAAATGTTTTGCATTTTAATATTTATAGTATTAAAACATTTAATAAAATATGGCATATGTGTATACCATACAACATCACTGTTTAATAAACAGGTACAAAGTGTGTTCATCTGTTCTAAAGTCACTTTTAGTAGAGCTATATATGCATGCTAGGTATATGCCTCAATATTTGTACTTTCATTTAATTCAACTGTTTTAATATTAAAATTCAGACACATGTTCTGTCTGTTTGTACACATATCTCACACCATCTGTAAATTATTTGATTGGTTGTAATCAAGTCATAAGCCCATATCCGATACTTTCCCAGTCTTGTTTGTGTAGCTATTTTAATATTAAATGAAGCATATTGTGAATTTGATGTTTTTTATTTATTCAAAATATTTGCCAATTGTGTTGACAGTGTCAGCCGTCCAACCGACATTGTTTTTTTCGAGCATGTCAATGATGTCATTGAAGAGTCGGCATTTAGAAAGTTCGGTTTTTATTGTCATTTTTTTTGTCAGATGATTCAGATAGTTTGAACTTGAAATATTTCCCAAATTCCTCAACAATGTCTTTAACAGCAACAGACAGCGGCACAGAATGCGCCACCCGCTGGAATTCACGGTCATCAGTTCTGTTCGTGCCCATAAAACATTCGATTTCGAGATCGTCCAGCTCTACATTTTTCACATCGATGACGACTTTAAGTTTTGTTATCTGGTCCCGTAATAGCTCAATTAGTGTGCCAGCTTCATTATAATCAGATATGACCGTCCAATCTAGCAAAATAGCCGTCAAATGCTTGATATGTATGCTTAGAAGTTGCATGAAATTGTTCAAAGTCGAAAAAATAATACAAACGCACCGGAAGCACAGGAAATTCGGGTACACTCGATTGCCGTTCCGCGCGAGATCGAGCAATATACGGAGAAACGTACCATAGAATTTTCGTACCAATTTTTTTTTTTTCCCCATTTTTTTGCAAACGCGATAAAATGTTAAATGCGCGGTGTTTTGGGGGCATGCGCGCGCGCCTGAGAAACAAACCATTGATTTTGTGTGGCCTTAACAGTCACCGATACCCAATTGACATAAACGTGTCTCATCGCAAGACTCGTAGTAAACCGCGTCAACTTCCGACGTGGTATTTTTGGGATTACTCCCCCTGGACTGTATTTAAATGAATTAAACAAACGTGGTATGTTTTTGTACTTGAAAGTCGTGTAATCCCCTACGACCTTGGCCTTAAATAAAACATTACAATGAACTGAAGTAGCTGGTAGTGAAGGATTAATCAAATTAATGAACTATTAAATAATGACTATGATTGAATATATGTTTTTCTCAACCAATTCATGAATTCCATATGAAGGGCTGCATCCAGAAATACTGGGGTATCGTATCTAGATACGTATTGTATCGCGATACGTATCGTATCGCGACACTGGGCGTACCTCCCACACCTAGCCTGGACCGAGTTGGCCCTGGGACGAGCTGGCCCGGATCCGTACTGGGCAAATTTTGTTGCTCTGATAATGTCGTTGCCAGGGATGACCTTGACAATACGCTGGGCACACCGTATGAACCACAGTTGTTGCACAGTTGGCCATTATAGATAAATATTAGCCCTAGACTAAATACTAATTAATATGAAAAGTACAGAAACATGTTCAAAGTACCCTCCCACCTCCCTTTTTGCACTCGAAATCTCATAAACACAAATCCGCTTTTGACAGAAACACCTTCGTATGCAAATCTATCGAATAAAAAGCACACTTACCATACACTCCTTGACACTTTTATCAGCTGAATATAATCAAAATCACGATAAAATTTGGCTCGACACAACATCATTAGCAGGGAAATGTTAGGATCGTTAACTCTTTCGAAAAGCCGGTTCGTCAAAAAGGCGTAATACTTTAAGCGGGCCAACCGTTGACTTGTCCCCGGACAATAAATTTTAACCTTGCCATTGCTCTGCTGTGGACGTCGTTATAATATGGGCGGGCACGCCACAGATCGACGGCGTCGTAGTGTTTGACACATGAGCCAGGGACGAGTCTGGGCAAACTAAATAATAATATATATATATATTTGAAAAACCAGCGAAATTCAAATTTGCAAGTTTTTAATCTAGAAATTCAGGATAACATTTGCAATATATATAAGGGAGGGTAGACAATGACACTTCAATAACCATCATAAACATGGTCAATATACACTGCTTGTCAAACTGTATTGCAGTTTGGTATGAGTACCTTTGACCGCAATAGTGTAGCAAGGGGGAAATTCTATCTTGCAGTGTTACTTGCTGTGCTAAGGTCAAATATCCAACGTCCTGCTGATGTGTTTCCAAGCCTTGACACCGCATGTGATGTCACATGGCACGCGCTCGACAGCAAACAATTGAGGATGTCAAGTGACCATTTTTGAATGGGCATTTCCATGCAAATCTCCGCAGCAAAAGTAACTGAGTTGGAAATATTTATGGGGGAGACTCAAAAATAAATTTATAGCAAAAATTGCCTATTTACCAAGCCGAGCCGCCAAGTAAATGGTATGTCTGTTTAATGATATGGCTGCTTTAGTTTCCAGACAACTGCTTCATATATAACTTTTGCTGGGGAGATTAGCATGGAATCCCCATTCAAAATTGGTCACTTGACCTCCGCCTTAAATAAGGTCAGCTGTTTGAAACTTTCTTTGAGTCTCTTCCATGTCCACGCGGATTGTCCTCAAAATTTGCCATGGCTATAAGCATTGCCAGGGCAACATGTGGAATCTAACATGCCACAACATTAAATTTGTTGTGGGACAATTTTTCCGAAAATTGACGTCTGCTCGATTGAACCAATAACTTCATATTTCAAGGCGTATGTCGGTTAGATGCATTCATGCTCATCTATAACCATTTTGGAATAATTGACGATGCCAATGGCTTCTTTTTTAGACCTGACAACTATTTTTGCATTCAATAAAATACGTCTGTTTATGGTGTACGTTTATTAAAGCATGCTTATTTTGCGCTTTAAACAGATATTTAAATGGATTATATTTTGGGAATTGTCACAAGCTGATGTTCATTTATGAGGTTATTATCATATGGACTATTATTGGCCGAGTCCGGTTATCGGAACATTAAAACAATTAGATATAAATCTCTCTTGAACTTAACACTGAAAATTAATTAGCCAGTTATTGCGACGTTAATCACTTTGTGAACTCACAGTAACACCGAATTCGAAAATCTGACAAATCGCCATTCGAGTCACAGGATATATAAATTTATATAATATTAAATTAGAAGCACAGGTTTTTTATGACATTACAATCTCTGATGGTGACTCGTCAATCTCATGCTGGAGCTTTCCATACTTTTCTTAGTTTCTGTCAAAGCTGAAAGACTTATTCCTCAATTCCATGCATTAATATACAGGTAGCTGCAATAATTATTTTTTTTATATCAACAGCGAATAAAAATAAGAACAAGCTGAAGCGAACTGAATGGGTTGTTTTATTATGCATTAAATTTATCAATTTGAAATAATTTTTATTTCAGTGAACTGCAACCATGGGTGCATACAAGTATATGCAAGAGATATATCGTAAGAAGCAAAGTGATGTAATTCGCTTCTTACTCCGGGTCAGATGCTGGCAGTATCGTCAGTTATCATCAATTCACAGATGTTTGCACTCAACAAGACCAGACAAGGCCCGTCGACTCGGCTACAGAGCCAAGCAAGGTAGCTTAGTTGTTCCACGAAAGTTTCATGTGGACTATTAACCCTTTGAGTGCCAGGTCCGATTTTTGTATCGACCCATATACCCTGTGCCAATGCATTCTCTTATATGTGCGAGTCGACCATAGGTCGCCTCGCATATATAAGAGAATGCATTGGCATAACCTTTTTTTTTTTTTTTTTTTTTAATTTTTTACAATTTTAATAATTTATTCTTATATTCTTTAACAGACTTATTTTGTAGGTTTAGGACCGATGAGATCGGCCCCTGGCACTCAAAGGGTTAATAACATAATGACCATGGAAACCTACGATTTTGAAATTGTCATTCATATTGACAGCTTTACTGGCCTTTTCAACTGAGTTTTTACTCTGATACATAAATAAATATTCCAGCAAGTGGAGGTCAAGGGTGAAAAATTGAATGATGGTCACATAGCCAATCCTCATAATTAGCTACAGCAATCTGCAATGTCAAAGCAATTTGCTGAAGCAAACTGGGCCACGGCAAAGGGTTGCCATAGCGGATTGCCGAAGCCAAACAATCTGATTTAAGAGGGCTGCATAGAAAATTGCAGCAGCCCTGGGATTGGCATTGTCGAAGTCAAGACACAAAACAGCTTTTCATCGGATTATTTTTAGCTGTGGCAAATAAATGAAAACATTTGCGACAACCAAGTGAAATCACTGGCAACATTGTCCAGAAGGAAGTACTATCCACTATAGAATGCATGCATATACATTGTAATTACAGAAACACCGAATTGAACAATCGGATAGAACTGCAGGGTGGCGTCACTAATTCACCCTCTGGGGACCTCATTATATTTAGTATGTCATATACTTATGTGTTATATAGAACACAATACAATCAAACGATCATCATATTGTGTAATTACCTTGTAATTAGGGATAAGAAAAGTCTAAAGTAGTGTTGAAACGATTAGTGGTTTTGAGGAATCGACTAGTCGCCAGAGGGAATCGACTACTAATCGACTAGTCGGACCCCTTCCGAAACTTACCGTTTTGTGCTCATATACGTATATAATTTGCCGTTTGTTTTGAGTACCAGTAACAAACTTTGCATTTTCGAATGCAAAGCAAGACGTGATTTAACACTATTTGCCCTGATTATTTGGCTTAATATCACTGAAGGTTAATAGGTTATTAATTTGTCCCAGGTATATGATGTTTTATGACAATCAAATTACCATCCAGTTGATGTATGTATCTAAGCGGTGGTGACAAACACCTGATCGATCGCGGAAACGCTACGGATTAAGGAGTGGAAGCGCATGCAACAATCAGAAACCGGTGCATTATTCTATATGTTTTGTGTAAAAATGTTCCTTTAAAATTTATATGGTATGGTCTACCGGGCCGTACCGGTTCTTACATACAATCGAACATCGTTGTTTTCGAACTTGCCCAGTATGATTGTCACCGATTGACTTCACAAACGGGCGTACATGAAGAAATTCAAGATATTTTGAGAAACGAACTTTTTCTCCGACAGAGTCAAACAACAGTTACAAAATACATGTTATAACAGCTGTAGTGCGTACACGCCTTTTATGCTCGCAGATGTCATGTACATATATCGGACACAGAATGTGGTAAAGTTCCCTGTATATATAGAGTCCGCATATATTAAAAATGGGCCATGCATTGCGTACATAATGTTGTTCCTTGCATTCATTGCAAGGTCACGATATGACATAGCTTAATCACGGACAGTCATTTTCCCACCAAAACGCACGTGTTTTCACTGTTTGATTTGATCGCGTACATAATTGTCTCGTGCATGGTACATTGTGAATATATATACAATATATACAATTTTACTCGCGAGTCCCAAAATACACAATCGATCGTGTCAGTTTCAAAAATAAAACTGCGCAGACCGGCGATGTTAATAGTACATTTCAATGCGATGTCATAAGTTCTATATTTAGCCCGATTCCAGGAATTTGCGTCATCCAGATTACGTTATAGCTTTGTCACCGCCCCTATTCCGTGAAGGATTTAAGTTTGAGGTGCTAAAATACATTGTAATTTTTCACAAACACAGCCCATAAACGACGTGGGATTTCCGAAGTGACTCGCCAGTTTAGTTCGAAATACGTGACGCTATTCGATGCATAGCATGGCCGACATGGGTTGGCTCTATATTTATATCTATAATACAATATATCTAGAATGTGCGATCGTATACGCTCACCCATGCGTCAGTTGATGCATGTGGTGGTTGTAAAAAATATCACACAATTTTACAAATAAACTTTAAAGGTATACTGACATAGTGCTTCAATAAACTAAAATTATATTGGACTTGTTATTAAACTTAAAACTTAATAATGTCACCTCGCCACTAACTTGATTGAAGATGAGTCCTGCACACCTGCAAACACGTTGACCAGTTATCACTCCGATCAATTCCGTCACGCCGAAATAGACACGGTTGCGATAGGCGCTGATTCTTTGAAGTTGATTATTAAAACCGGCCATCTCAACTTCAAAGAATAAGCCGCCGCGGCGCCGACAAATACATTGAGTCATTGGGTTTCGGCAGCAACGGCACTGCTTTCGCGATGGCATAATGGTGGTGGGTGTGTTCCGACTAGTCGACTGGCCGATTTCGGAATCGACTAATTTAATAATCGCGTCGATTTCGATTAGTCGATTAATCGTTTCAACACTAGTCTAAAGGAAGAAAAATGCGAACACCTTTCTGTGATAGGTGCACCAACTGATGAAATATGTAGTAAAATTAAATATACACAATGTTTAGTCGTAAACCATATAATGTAGAATGTCTGTCCCAAAATAGCAAAACACCTACATAACACACCTCTTCACACCATTTGATATTGGAATAGTTAGAAAATAGACATCATGGAAAAATAACACAAAAAATAGCATCTTCACCATCGGTTTCGGTCTCTATAATAGAATTACATTTATTTTAAAGTGTTTTTCCTCAAAATGTGTCTACATTGTTTACACGCCGTTCCCTTAGCAACGACACCACTTTCAAATCTCACAGCAGTGTGGAACATGAAGCTGGCATCTTCTACTTTGATATGGTTTTTAATTTTTCCATGTGTAAAAAAAAAAATCAAAATAATTTCTGGTCAAGACCCCTTCTCTAAGTACTCTGCGTTCATGGCAGTGCCCCGTATATAGAGATCATTCTACACCAGTTCAACTTCAAATAATGTGAACTGACATTGAAGTTTAGAACATAAAGAACAGTGCAGCTAATACTCATTAGTTAATATCGATCCTCTGTAAATGTGTTCCGCAGTGTAGATGAATATCCCAGCTCGAGGTTGCATGAAATATGCCTCTTTATTGAGTCGAGTTTGATTGGCATCCTTTACAATCATGGGATTTCTCATGGGTACTCAATTCAATGTTGATTTTGACTCACAAATGTCACCAACAAATCATGCAATACGGTGTTGTGACCACCCCTATTGTGAAATATATTATTAAGGATAGTGTTCAAACGACTCTTGGATTCTGGAGTCGACTAGTCGAACCCCAAAAGTCAAGTCGACGTCGACTAGTCGGCCAAATACATCAACAACCTTGTACTAATGAAACACATGTGAAAGAAAATTACAAATTCCGTGCCATCATCACAATATTTACACTCTAATGTGATCGGAGAATTGAATCACGTGACACGTCACGTGGTTCTGTTGCAAATGAACCGGTGCTATAGAAACCCACCGATCGCAAATAAGTTCCCGACGAATCTACGATGATAATGAGAATAAATAATTGAGGAAATAATTGAGGGATTTTCTGTTTAATCATGAAATCAAATAAATACTTCCCTGCCAGGGTATAGAAAATAAACGATACTCAGTCTTGGAGTCGGCTCAAAAGAAAACACACGCACTGTGTGACGCACATTATAATGATTATATTTATACGATGAATCGATGATGCGTACATAGGCCTACTTTGTAAGTTGCCATAACTTCCATAAGGCATAGTATACGTAGCAAGCGGAGAGTTAGACTCAGTTAGTATCGACGAACACTTTTGTGGAAGCCCCTCCCTCTTTACCTGTGTTGGTTAGAAATGCTCACTACGAATTTTTGCGTCCGCGGTATAGGAAGTATATAGAAGTCAAATATAGAGTTACTGCTCTTGTATTGAAAATGAGTAGTGGTTAACTTGAATTATCGCATTGGCGAATTTCGGAGTAGTTCTACATCAAGCTCGACATTATTACATATGTTCGGACTTTGGAAAGCTTCTTGAACATAGACTAGCTATCTTTGCTGCTTTTCTGACCCACATTTAGTGAAACCATGCATTGTCAAGGCCAGCTGATGAGATTATATACTGTATTCCGACTAGTCGACTGTGGAAGTTAGGCGATTTTCCGACAAACCAACGTCGAACGATTATTTGTCGACTAATCGTTTGAACACTAATTAAGGAACAAGTATTAATAAAGAATTACACATGTATAGTCACTGCATTGTTTGTTCACTGCTATAATTTTCCCTGTCAGTATATTAAAAAGTTCCATATTTTGAGCGGGATGAATATGATCTCTATGATAGCCAGAGCAGAAATTTGTGACATGATCGAATACTTGACGACCCATTCTGTTTTCTATAAGAAAAAGAAATATATTCAGCACATTGGGCAAACCATGCAATCAATATACTACTATATGTTGGGTTGAAATTTAAATACAAAGGCATCTTAACATAATTACTTTATATTATGTCAGCTCTTGCAATTAGCCAATCAGCATCAATATATAGTGAAGGTATATGAACCCATATTAGGTCAGTGACCTAATATGAATCAATATTAGGTGCTTATCCGCCATCTTGTTTTTTTTCAGAAACTCATTTGCCTCGGGAATTTTGTTGGTGTATTTTTGCGCCAAGAAGGATATGCTGGATTTTGTCCACTGACATAATAAAAAAGTTACGGGATGCTTAATGGTAGTATATGGTGTCATGTGAGGCTCAGCGAGATCAATATTAGGCGAGGCCTATGCCTCGCCTAATATTGATCTCACTTCGCCTCACATGACACCATATACAACCACTAAGCGTCCCGTAACTTATATTAGTACAATGCAGGAGTACTGTTCTATCATGGTCGCATAGACCATTGTTATCTCATGGACAAATGAGATCAAATTGAAACGCCTTATCGCGTACTGAAAATGATAAGAGGTGCTGGGGTAGCTTATTTACAAAGACACCTGGATATCCTCCGCTGAACATTGTGGTTTCTTCATCTAAAATGGATTGTTTGGGTCCCAAACACTCCGATTTTGTTGTAATTTTCATGACTTGAATGCGTCTTTTTGGGACATATATTGGTCGTAGAAAGGTAGTTCAGGCATTATAACCTATTTTTATACCCGGAAAAATTCAAAAGTGAATATTATTTTGTGCACCAAAAAATGAAAGCAAAATGAGTGTATATATATATATATATATGTACAGCAAAAAATTTAATTTTTACCGATTGAATCATAATTTAGTGTTATAAAAAATTTGTAAAACCAAAATAGTCATTTCAATCTTAATAGAATTTATTTGACAGGATACAGCATATACAGAATTCGTGTTAAGCGTGGAGGCAGAAAGCGACCAGTTCCAAAGGGATGCACATATGGCAAACCAAAGACACATGGTATCAATCAGCTGAAATTTGCCAGGAAATTAAGAAGTGTTGCAGAGGTATAGTTTTATACAACATTAGTCTCAGCAAAAACGTGGTGGTGGGCAATGAATGAAATGAAAGTAATATTTATAATACCATCACTCGCCTGAAGTTGCAACACATTGGTGGCTGATTCAATTCCAACAATCATTCTGTGTGGTCAGTGCCGTCTAAAGACACTTTATTGCCATTTATTTATAGAATGAAACTGAATTCAATTGTTGGGCTTGGTATGGCCTAAAGATAATTGTATTTTTTTTAACCCAACTGCTCCTTCAAAAATGGGCCTACTCGCCACATGATGAACTTGCGATACACAGCCGCTCTACTAGTATATACGATCTTTGATTCGCTCCACTTAGCTTATCCATAGAAGATCATTGGTATTTACTCTTTAGGGCGGGAATTTAATTTATGGTATATAAGAAGCAGTAATACCACAGTAGTACCACCTTGAAACAGAACCTGTTTTCAAAAGCATATTAGGACTAGTATCAGGTTTTCTGCTAGGGGTTGGGGGAATGTGGCCGTATTTGGGAAGCAAGGATGTTTATCACTGAAAAGTAGCCATTTCCTTGCACTTGAGACAACAAGCAGGAAACATTGAAGCTTAATATAGAAACCAAATTAAAACATTTCGTCTTTGATCTCAAGTTGATGAACTAAAAACATGTAAGCACCGCAATATACAGTGGATACATTACAATGACATTTATAACAGTAGCAATTTTAGCCGACATCAAAGGAACTATCGTGGTTGGCAAAAGCAGAGCTCATGTCATGTGCTATATGCACGTTCTACATGCTTTCTTTGTATTTTGTTCACAGTACCAATCAATACAATGGAGATGACCTCATGCTGGATTCGTATAATGGATAATTTTGTATTAAAATTGGATAAGGAATAAATACACTGATAATAACTATTTTAATTTTGTTATTTTTAATTATTTTTGTATACAGACCCTTGTTTTGAGATAAAATGTCTGCACTGCTCGTCGAGGGACTGCCAGACCTCACCTGTGTCCATGGTTGTAGCTCAGAATTCAGCCCCTTATGACTCACCGATGTATATTGCGCATTTTGAGCGGAAATAGTGGGTCAGAAAGTTGAGACTTAATATAGACAGAAATCTACTGGGATGGGAATGCGGCCATGGGACGGCCGGCCTGCCATTGTAGTGGAAATCATGCTAGTATGTACTAGTATCCATCCCCA